>CAWUFW010016035.1:0-329517 GCA_963921515.1 Calotriton arnoldi | reverse complement strand
ATCCGAACCCGATGGCGGAAAAAACCAATCTGAGGATGGAGTCGATGCCCATGCGCACTATCGTCCAAAGGAGGAGTCACCTATCTCGTGACTACAAAAGACTCTTCCAAGACAACAACAAAGTGCAAGCATCCGAGCCCAACACCAGATGGCGATCTATGCACAGTGTACAATCTGCAGCTCATATGCCTCGAACATATAATTTCTAGTGCATAATTAAACACATCAAAAACCTGTTAGATATTTGTTGCATAAAGATATTAGAAACAGTTCAATACAAGTCTTTTTTTTTTAAGCTGCAGTAGCTCGGAACGTGTAGAAACATGCAGAAAGATTCTAAATTTTCTATAATTATCCAAGGAGGGCAAAAATTAAACAAGTTCTTTCTGCTTATTATTGTAAGCTAGAAAAATAGAGCAGAAGAAAGAAAAGCAAAGGAACATTTTCTGTGCCTTAAACACCTGCTTTAATTATGCTCTGTGATCTGGCCTGCCTTTCACCTCAGCTGCTGGCTCTGGCAGCAGGCATTGTTAGGTCAGAACTTGAGTGTAATAACTTATTACAGTTGAGTTTTGAACTCTTTTCTTTATAATCGGGGACTGGGTGCATCACAAGCCGCCGTTTCTAAAGTAATAGCGGTGGGTATTTATACAGTGATTGCTGAATCCCTTGTTTTATAGCACTATAACATCATGCCTAACTTCATAGTGACATAGTAAGCATATGTCCAAGTTAAAAGTCTTGTGTAATCATCAAATGCAACCTGCTGTATAATGAAGGTCACCCATTCCTCTCTAGTCGCCTAAGATGGGTTGCCAGTCAAACTTGTTTTATACAGAAATATCTTCAGTCATAAGTATCTTGTTCTTAATATAGCTTACAAAAGTATCGTCCAGTTTGGTGTAGATTTTCTATTAACACCAATGGGGAAATATTTTTTAAAGAATATTCATGACATAGGGCACTCTGACAACAATATGTTGGTACTTTAACCCTCAGGGCAGTCATCACTGATCAGGGCCATTGGAATTATGGGGCAGGAGAGGATCAAATTATGGAGCAGGTTGACTAAATTATGTGGCAAGAAAACAAAAATTATGCAGCATAATGTGGCATATTTTATGACAGTATTACTTCATTATTTTCTCACTTTTACATGTTAACACTGTCTGAGACAAGGTTTCACCTCATTAGTACCCATTTAACACACAAAACAGCAATAAGCAACAGAATTTTGTCCAGTCAACACTTTGGAAAGGGACTTGCTCTTTCGCTGCAACATGTTTCACTGCATTTTTTGATCTGTTTAAGCTAAAAATATTTTTATTGTTAAAATCTGCAGATTAGGAAGCAGATGATGGATTGTGTGGCAAATGTGGCATATTCATATTTATATGGAAAACGCTGTGGTGGCAAAATCACAAAATTCCAGTGGCCCTCACTATACCCACCATTCAGCAATCACGTATTACCACTTAAAGCAGCCATCACAAACGACCACCTCAACCTGTTCCTGCAACCTCCATGAACCCATGGAGCATCAGAGAGTCTAACAGTAAATTACAGGCATGTTCTCCCATTTTAAGTAAGACTGTTAGAAGGTTATGCAGAATCATTGTGACATGTTTTGCAGGATTAGCTACAGAAGAAAAAGACGGGGGGTTGAAATAGTTACAACACAACAACATATTTCAGGGATTATCCAGGGCTGGAATGTTTCCACATTAAGCTTCTATGAAATAACCTACTAAGATCTGATAACTGACTCTCAGAAACAGATTCTGCCTTTTAGCAGTTCCCTAGTTAACCTGGAGAGGCATGAGTTATCGAGGGGCAATGCCATCGCCCCTTCCAAGCTCCACATGAAGGCAGCCTTCTCGGCAGGCGATAGCCCCCAAATCCCCCATGCCATACATCACCCCCTTGAAGAGCACCTGAGGCAGGTACCACCCCACTGCCCACCCTTTCCAGGCAAGCATCACCTCTTCACCGCCCAGACAGGCTGCTGCTTCACGTACCTAAGGCGCTCAGGCCTCAGTGAATGTCAGGGGAGCTGGCAGGGCCAGCCACCCTGAGGTCACTCTGCCGCTGCTCCCTCAGCAACACAAAGGGCTTCACTGGCTGCTGGCCACGGGATCAGAGCCGGATTCAGAACCACGCCCACTGCCGAGCAGTAGATCTTTGCTGGCCCCTCGTCTGGCACAAAAAGCTAGACTAACCCTTGCTAAGCCACACTACACTTTCTTCACTGGCTCAAGCATCTGGCAGCTTAGGGGCCTGACTGATGTCACTAGGGCCCTATTGTGATAGAGCAAATGCCAGACGGTGATGCTCTTACCAGTTAAAGCCACTCTCTCATCCTCGGCTGCACTGCACCGGAGGGGCCTTGGAAGAAGAGTAAGGGCAGGGCTTTATGTGGGCCGGGTCTGGGCAGTGCTCAGCACCGACAGTTTTTAAAAGCAAGTGCCGAAACTGGTAGGTATCGGGCTCTCCATTTTTACCCTCAGGGTGAAAAAAAAACTTAAATCTGCAGCCGTCACTGCTTTTGATGTAATTTGAAAGAAACTTGTTTTTCAGTTTTAGACAGCGCAAACTTGTAGCGCTTTACATGAGTTCCACCACACAAGGACATATTTACGTTTTGAACCACAGGATGTTGAGCCGAGGTGAGGCAAGAACCTGCTTTCTCAGCTCGAAAGTCGGCAGCTCTGGCCTTACACCTCAACCTCGCGCACAAAAACTGAAACATTTTCAAAATGATATACAACAAAGTCATAGATATTGCTTATTTATCTTATGCAATTTACAACCATTGAGAAAGCCAATAATCCTTTCTTGTTGTAGGTGTAATGTTACTTATGTTATATATCTGGATGAATGGACAGAAGCAGCAAAATACCATTCTGGGCAGCACACTATACTAAGTGCAGATTTTTAGCGTAAGTGTTTTAAGCCACGCCCTTCATTACATCAGCCACGCCCCTTCTGAGAGAAGCCCCCAGTATTTTTTATCCCACTTAAAGCCCAAAGTAAGGGCAAATGCAATCTAACCCTCAGCTTTTGGTGCACGTGGTTCGGTCCAAGACTGTGAAGGCCAGGTTGTTCCCGGATTGGCCCTTTGGTCTGTCAGGCAGACTTGAAGGGAACGTTTACTCTTTTGACTTCCCTGAAAGCATCGGTAGACGCATCTCAATCTCCCCTCCCATAAATTGTGGTAGTTGGTGGGAATCAATTTTCAAGAGTTGTTTCCTTCTATTGATGACAGTATTGGAGAGGTGGGTAGGTGCGAGGTGAGTCTGGTTTTGTGAAGTCTAGCAGGACCAGAACTGGATACCAAAGGCAGTTCTGGAAAAAATTTTCAACCCAGTCCTACTCTGCAGGGGGCAAAGACTAAAATAGAGCATAGGGGCGTAGTTGGGTCATGACAGTCAATCAATTCTGGAAGCAGCTACCCCCCCCCCCCCTCCAGCAGCCCGTCGGAAAAATGGCAGTGTGGCATCAGGCCCTGAAGTCTAGTCGCTGGTATGATGTGCCAGCAGAGAGTGGACATGAAGGTTAGGGAATTCAATGTTAGTTGGGGTTTTATAAGTTAAGAAGTTGCTCAAAGGTTGCATGTGTTTGAGGTGGAGGGCGGTGTGGTTGGACAGCTCTTGTGGATAGATAGGTCTGGAAAGATTATGTAGAACATGGGGTGTTCAATAGGGCTCTTAAATCGGGTGGAGATGCTAGATTGATTAGGATTGCTAGCAATATTTATATGGAAAACACTCTGCTGGCAAAAATCACATAATTCCAGTGGCCATGACTATACCCTCAATTCAGCAATCGGGTATTACCCCTTAAAACAGCCATCACAAACGATCACCTCACCCTGCCCCAGCTACCTCCACGAACCCATGGGGCATCAGAGGGCCTAACAGTAAATTACAGGCATGTAGTGGCACAGTAAGTAAGACTGTTAGAGAGTTATGCAGAATCATTGTGACATGTTTTGCAGGAGTAGTTACAGAAGAAAAAGACTGAGGGGGGTTGAAATAGTTACAACACAATAACATATTTCAGGAATTATCAAGGGCTGGAATGTTTCCACATTAAGCTTCTTTGAAATAACCTACTAAGATCTGCTAACTGACTCTCAGAAACAGATTCAGCCTTTTAGAAGTTCGCTAGTTACACTGGAGAGGCATGAGCTATCGAGGGGCAATGCCATCGCCCCCTCCAAGCTCCAGATGAAGGCAGCCTTCTTCCTCAGACTTCAAGGCAGGCGATGGCCCCCAAATCCCCCATGCCAGACATCACCCCGTTGAAGAGCACCTGAGGTAGGTACCACCCCACTGCCACCCTTCCCAGGCACGCATCACCTCTTCACTGCCCAGACAGGCTGCAACTTCACTTACCTAAGGCGCTCAGGCCTCAGTGAATGCCAGGGGAGCTGGCAGGGCCAGCCACCCTGAGGTCACTTTGCCGCTGCTCCCTCAGCAACACAAAGGGCTTTACTGGCTGCTGGCCACGGGATCGGAGTCGGATTCGGAGCCACGCCCACTGTCGAGCAGTGGATCTTTGCTGGCTTCTCCTCTGGCACAGTAGCTAGACTAACCCCTGTTAAGCCACGCTACTCTTTCTTCACTGGCTCAAGCATCTGGCAGCTTAGGGGCCTGACTGATGTCACTAGGGCCCTATTGTGAAGGAGTAAATGACAGACGGTGATGCTCTTACCAGTTAAGGCCACTCTCTCATCCTCAGCTGCACTGCACAGGAGGAGCCTCAGAAGAAGAGTAAGGGCAGGGCTTTAAGCTCAGCACCGACAGTTCTTAAAAGCAGTGCGGAAACTGGTCCGTATCGGGCTCACTATTTTTACACTCAGGGTGAAAAAAAAAAAAGTACATCTGGAGCCGTCACTGCTCTTGATGTTATTTGAAACCAACTTGTTTTTCAGTTTTATACAGCGCAAACTTGTAGCGCTTTACATGAGCTCCACCTCACAAGGACATATTTACGTTTTGAACCACAGGATGCTGAGCCGAGGTGAGGTTCGAACCTGCTTTCTCAGCTCAAAAGTCAGCAGCTCTGGCCTTACACCTCAACCTCGCGCACAAAAACTGAAACATTTTCAAAATGATATACAACAAAGTCATAGATATTGCTTATTTATCTTATGCAATTTACAACCATTGACAAAGCCAATAGTCCTTTCTTGTTGTAGCTGTAATGTTACCTGTGTTATATATCTGGATGAATGGACAGAAGCAGCAAAATACCATTCTGGGCAGCACACTATACTAAGTGCAGATTTTTAGCATAAGTGTTTTAAGCCACGCCCTTCATTACATCGGCCACGCGCCTTATGAGAGAAGCCCCCAGTTTTCTTTATCCCACTTAAAGCCCTGAATAAGGGCAACTGCGATCTTACCCTCCGCTTTTGGTGCATGTGGTTCGGTCCAAGACTGCGAAGGCCAGGTTGTTCCCGGATTGGCCCTTTGGTCTGTCACGCTGACTTGAAGGGAACGTTTACTCTTTTGCCTTCCCTGAGGGCATCGGTAGACGCATCTCAATCGCCCCTCCCATAAATTGTGGTAGTTGGTGAGAATCAATTTTCGGGAGTTGTTTCCTTCTGTTGATGACAGTATTGGCGAGGTGGGTAGGTGCGAGGTGAGTCTGGTTTTTTTAAGTCTAGCAGGACCAGAACTGGATACCAGAGGCAGCTCTGGTAAAAATGTTCAACCCAGTCATACTCTGCAGGGGGCCAAAGACTAAAATAGAGCATGGGGGCGTGGTTGGGTCATGGCAGTCAACCAGTTCTGAAAGCAGCCATGCCTCACCCACCCCCCCAGCAGCCTGTCGGAAAAATGGCAGAGTGGCATCTAGCCCTGAAGTCTAGTCGCTGGTATGATGTGCCAGCAAAGAGTGGAGATGAAGGTTAGGAAATTCAATGTTAGTTGGGGTTTTATAAGATAAGGAGTTGCTCAAAGGTTGCATGTGTTTGAGGTGGAGGGGCAGTGTGGTTGGACGGCTCTTGTGGATAGATAGGTCTGGAAAGATTGTGTGGAACACGGAGTGTTCAATAGGGCTCTTAAATTGGGTGGAGATGCTAGATTGATTAGGACTGCCAGCAATAATTATATGGAGAACACTCTGGCGGCAAAAATCACATAATTCCAGTGGCCACGACTATACTCACCATTCAGCAATCAGGTATTACCTCTAAAAGCAGCCATCACAAACGATCACCTCACCCTGCCCCAGCTACCTCCACGAACCCATGGGGCAGCAGAGCAACTAACAGTAAATTACAGGCATGTTGTGGCACAGTAAGTAAGACTGTTAGAGAGTTATGCAGAATCATTTTGACATGTTTTGCAGGAGTAGTTACAGAAGAAAAAGACTGGGAAGGTTGAAATAGTTACAACACAACAACATATTTCAGGGATTATCCAGGGCTGGAATGGTTCCATATTAAGCTTCTTTGAAATAACCTACTAAGATCTGCTAACTGACTCTCAGAAACAGATTCAGCCTTTTAGAAGTTCCCTAGTTACACTGGAGAGGCATGTGTTATCGAGGGGCAATGCCATCGCCTCTTCCAAGCTCCGCATGAAGGCAGCCTTCTCTCTCAGACTTCAAAGCAGGCGATAGCCCCCAAAATCCCCCATGCAAAACATCACCCCCTTGAAGAGCACCTCAGGCAGGTACCACCCCACTGCCCACCCTTTCCAGGCAAGCATCACCTCTTCACCGCCCAGACAGGCTGCTGCTTCACTTACCTAAGGTGCTCAGGCCTCAATGAATGCCAGGGGAGCTGGCAGGGCCCAGCCACCCTGAGGTCACTCTGCCGCTACTCCCTCAGCAACACAAAGGGCTTCACTGGCTGCTGGCCACAGGATCAGAGCCGGATTCAGAGCCACGCCCACTGTCGAGCAGTGGATCTTTGCTGGCCCTTCATCTGGCACAGAAAGCTAGACTAACCCCTGCTAAGCCACACTACTCTTTCTTCACTGGCTCAAGCATCTGGCAGCTTAGGGGCCTGACTGATGTCACTAGGGCCCTATTGTGAAAGAGCAAATGACAGACGGTGATGCTCTTACCAGTTAAGGCCACTCTCTCATCCTCGGCTGCACTACACAGGAGGGGCCTAGGAAGAAGAGCAAGGGCAGGGCTTTAAGTGGGCCGGGTCTGGCCGGTGCTCAGCACCGACAGTTCTTAAAAGCAGTTGCCGAAACTGGTCCGTATCAAGCTCTCCATTTTTACCCTCAGGGTGAAGGGAAAAAAACGTACATGTGGAGCCGTCACTGCTTTTGATGTAATCTGAAAGAAACTTTTTTTCAGTTTTATACAGCACAAACTTGTAGCGCTTTACATGAGCTCCACCTCACAAGGACATATTTACGTTTTGAACCACAGGATGCTGAGCCGAGGTGAGGCTTGAACCTGCTTTCTCAGCTTGAAAGTCGGCAGCTCTGGCCTTACCACCTCAACCTCGCGCACAAAAACTGAAACATTTTCAAAATGATATACAACAAAATCATAGATATTGCTTATTTATCTTATGCAATTTACAATCATTGACAGAGCCAATAGTCCTTTCTTGTTGTAGGTGTAATGTTACTTGTGTTATATATCTGGATGAATGGACAGAAGCCGCAAAATACCATTCTGGGCAGCACACTATACTAAGTGCAGATTTTTAGCTTAAGTGTTTTAAGCCAGGCCCTTCATTACATCGGCCACGCTCCTTATGAGAGATGCCCCAGTTGCCCTGAGTAAGGGCAACTGCGATCTTACCCTCGGCTTTTGGTGCACGTGGTTCGGTCCAAGACTGTGAAGGCCAGGTTGAGCCCGGATTGGCCCTTTGGTCTGTCAGGCAGACTTGAAGGGAACGTTTACTCTTTTGACTTCCCCCAAAGCATCGGTAGACGCATCTCAATCTCCGCTCCCATAAATTGTGGTAGTTGGTAGGAATCAATTTTCAGGAGTTGTTTCCTTCTGTTGATGACAGTATTGGCGGGGTGGGTAGGTGCAAGGTGAGTCCGTTTTTTTTTTTTAAGTCTAGCAGGACCAGAACTGGATACCAAAGGCAGCTCTGGCAAAAATGTTCAACCCAGTCATACTCTGCAGGGGGCCAAAGACTAGAGCATGGGGGCGTGGTTGGGTCATGACAGTCAACCAGTTCTGGAAGCAGCCAGTGCCCCCACCCCACCACCCTCAGCAGCCCGTCGGAAAAATGGCAGAGTGGCATCTGGCCCTGAAGTCTAGTCGCTGGTATGATGTGCCAGCAAAGAGTGGAGATGAAGGTTAGGGAATTCAATGTTAGTTGGGGTTTTATAAGTTAAGGAGTTGCTGAAAGGTTGCATGTGTTTGAGGTGGAGGGCGGTGTGGTTGGACGGCTCTTGTGGATAGATAGGTCTAGAAAGATTGAGTGGAACATGGAGTGTTCAAAAGGGCTCTTAAATTGGGTGGAGATGCTAGATTGATTAGGACTGCCAGCAATATTTATATGGAAAACACTCTGGTGGCAAAAATCACATAATTCCAGTGGCCATGACTATACTCACCATTGAGCAATCAGGTATTACCCCTTAAAGCAGCCATCACAAATGATCACCTCACCCTGCCCCAGCTACCTCCACGAACCCATGGGGCAGCAGAGCAACTAACAGTAAATTACAGGCATATTGTGGCACAGTAAGTAAGACTGTTAGAGAGTTATGCAGAATAATTGTGACATGTTTTGCAGGAGTAGTTACAGTAGAGAAAGACTGGGAAGGTTGAAATAGTTACAACACAACAACATATTTCAGGGATTATCCAGGGTTGGAATGTTTCCATATTAAGCTTCTTTGAAATAACCTACTAAGATCTGCTAACTGACTCTCAGAAACAGATTCAGCCTTTTAGAAGTTCCCTAGTTACACTGGAGAGGCATGAGTGATCGAGGGTCAATGCCATTGCCCCTTCCAAGCTCCGCATGAAGGCAGCCTTCTCCCTCAGACTTCAAGGCAGGCGATAGCCCCCAAATCCCCCATGCAAAACATCACCCCCTTGAAGAGCACCTCAGGCAGGTACCACCCCACTGCCCACCCTTTCCAGGCAAGCATCAACTCTTCACCGCCCAGACAGGCTGCTGCTTCACTTACCTAAGGTGCTCAGGCCTCAGTGAATGCCAGGGGAGCTGGCAGGGCAAGCATCTGGCAGCTTAGGGGCCTGACTGATGTCACTAGGGCCCTATTGTGAAGGAGTAAATGACAGACGGTGATGCTCTTACCAGTTAAGGCCACTCTCTCATCCTCGGCTGCACTGCACAGGAGGGGCCTAGGAAGATGAGTAAGGGCAGGGCTTTACGTTCAGCACCGACAGTTCTTAAAAGCAGTTGCGGAAACTGGTCCGTATCGGGCTCTCTATTTTTACCCTCAGGGTGAAAAAAAAAAAACTTACATCTGGAGCCATCACTGCTTTTGATGTAATTTGAAAGAAGCTTGTTTTTTAGTTTTATACAACGCAAACTTATAGCGCTTTACATGAGCTCCACCTCACAAGGACATATTTACGTTTTAAACCACAGGATGCTGAGCCGAGGTGAGGCTCGAACCTGCTTTCTCAGCTCAAACGTCGGAAGCTCTGGCCTTACACCTCAACCTGGCGCACAAAAACTGAAACATTTTCAAAATGATATACAACAAAGTCATAGATATTGCTTATTTATCTTATGCAATTTACAACCATTGACAAAGCCAATAGTCCTTTCTTGTTGTAGGTGTAATGTTACTTGTGTTATATACCTGGATGAATGGACAGAAGCAGCAAAATACCATTCTGGGCAGCACACTATACTAAGTGCAGATTTTTAGCTCAAGTGTTTTAAGCCATGCCCTTCATTACATCGGCCGAGCCCCTTATGAGAGAAGCCCCCAGTTTTCTTTATGCCACTTAAAGCCCTGAGTAAGGACAACTACGATCTTACCCTCGGCTTTTGGTGCACGTGGTTCGGTCCAAGACTGTGAAGACCATGTTGTTCCCGGATTGGCCCTTTGGTCTGTCAGGCAGACTTGAAGGGAACGTTTACTCTTTTGCCTTCCCACGAAAGCATCGGTAGACGCATCTCAATCTCCCCTCCCATAAATTGTGGCAGTTGGTGGGAATCAATTTTTGGGAGTTGTTTCCTTCTGTTGATGACAGTATTGGCGGGGTGGGTAGGTGCGAGGTGAGTCCTGTTTTTTTAAGTCTAGCAGGACCCGGAACTGGATACCAAAGGCAGCTCTGGCAAAAATGTTCAACCCAGTCATACTCTGCAGGGGGCCAAAGTCTAAAATAGAGTATGGGGGCGTGGTTGGGTCATGACAATCAACCAGTTCTGGAAGCAGCTACCCCCCCCCCCCTCCAGCAGCCCGTCGGAAAAATGGCAGAGTGGCATCTGGCCCTGAAGTCTAGTCGCTGGTATGATGTGCCAGCAAAGAGTGGAGATGAAGGTTAGGGAATTCAATGTTAGTTGGGGTTTTACAAGTTAAGGAGTTGCTCAAAGGATGCATGTGTTTGAGGTGGAGGGCGGTGTGGTTGGACGGCTCTTGTGGATAGATAGGTCTGGAAAGATTGTGTGGAACATGGAGTGTTCAATAGGGCTCTTAAATTGGGTGGAGATGCTAGATTGATTAGGACTGCCAGAAATATTTATATGGAAAACACTCTGGTGGCAAAAATCACATAATTCCAGTGGCCATGACTATACTCACCATTCAGCAATCAGGTATTACCCCTTAAAGCAGCCATCACAAATGATCACCTCACCCTGCCCCAGTTACCTCCACAAACCCAGGGGGCAGCAGAGCAACTAACAGTAAATTACAGGCATGTTGTGGCACAGTAAGTAAGACTGTTAGAGAGTTATGCAGAATCATTGTGACATGTTTTGCAGGAGTAGTTACAGAAGAAAAAGACTGGGAAGGTTGAAATAGTTACAACACAACAACATATTTCAGGGATTATCCAGGGCTGGAATGTTTCCATATTAAGCTTCTTTGAAATAACCTACTTAGATCTGCTAACTGACTCTCAGAAACAGATTCAGCCTTTTAGAAGTTCCCTAGTTACACTGGAGAGGCATGTGTTATCGAGGGGCAATGCCATCGCCCCTTCCAAGCTCCGCATGAAGGCAGCCTTCTCCCTCAGACCTCAAGGCAGGCGATAGCCCCCAAATCACCCATGCAAAACATCACCCCCTTGAAGAGCACCTCAGGCAGGTACCACCCCACTGCCCACCCTTTCCAGGCAAGCATCACCTCTTCACCGCCCAGACAGGCTGCTGCTTCACTTACCTAAGGTGCTCAGGCCTCAGTGAATGCCAGGGGAGCTGGCAGGGCAAACATCTGGCAGCTTAGAGGCCTGACTGATGTCACTAGGGCCCTATTGTGAAGGAATAAATGACAGACGGTGATGCTCTTACCAGTTAAGGCCACTCTCTCATCCTCGGCTGCACTGCACAGGAGGGGCCTAGGAAGAAGAGTAAGGGCAGGGCTTTAAGCTCAGCACCAACAGTTCTTAAAAGCAGTTGCGGAAACTGGTCGGTATCGGGCTCTCTATTTTTATCCTCGGGGTGAAAAAAAAAACTTACATCTGGAGCCATCACTGCTTTTCATGTAATTTGAAAGAAACTTGTTTTTCAGTTTTATACAGCGCAAACTTATAGCGCTTTACATGAGCTCCACCTCACAAGGACATATTTACGTTTTAAACCACAGGATGCTGAGCCGAGGTGAGGCTCGAACCTGCTTTCTCAGCTCAAACGTCGGAAGCTCTGGCCTTACACCTCAACCTGGCGCACAAAAACTGAAACATTTTCAAAATGATATACAACAAAGTCATAGATATTGCTTATTTATCTTATGCAATTTACAACCATTGACAAAGCCAATAGTCCTTTCTTGTTGTAGGTGTAATGTTACGTGTGTTATATATCTGGATAAATGGACAGAAGCAGCAAAATACCATTCTGGGCAGCACACTATACTAAGTGCAGATTTTTAGCTCAAGTGTTTTAAGCCACGCCCTTCATTATATCGGCCACGCCCCTTATGAGAGAAGCCCCCAGTTTTCTTTATGCCACTTAAAGCCCTGAGTAAGGGCAACTGCGAACTTACCCTCGGCTTTTGGTGCACGTGGTTCGGTCCAAGACTGTGAAGACCATGTTGTTCCCGGATTGGCCCTTTGGTCTGTCAGGCTGACTTGAAGGGAACGTTTACTCTTTTGCCTTCCCTGAGGACATCGGTAGACGCATCTCAATCTCCCCTCCCATAAATTGTGGTAGTTGGTAGGAATCAATTTTCAGGAGTTGTTTCCTTCTGTTGATGACAGTATTGGCGGGGTGGGTAGGTGCGAGGTGAGTCTGGTTTTGTGAAGTCTAGCAGGACCAGAACTGGATACCAAAGGCAGCTCTCAAAAAATGTTCAACCCAGTCCTACACTGCAGGGGGCCAAAGACTAAAATAGAGCATTGGGGCTGGGTTGGGTCATGACAGTCAACCAATTCTGGAAGCAGCCAGCCCCCCCTCCAGCAGCCCGTCGGAAAAATGGCAGTGTGGCGTCAGGCAATCAACAATAAGGGACAGTGGGCTTTTGAAAAGGTCCAACGTACGTGCCCTAATATACTACAAGAAGTGAGTACGAAGTTCCTCAGTGGGTCACAGAACACAGTAAGAGAGTTTATGTGATGTCACGTGGATAGGTTGTCCTCCAAGGAGGGGGAAATCCTCCTTTTGGAACTAGGGCCCTCACACACCCAACAAGCTAGGTGTCATGCTTCATCATATGGGCCTGCTCCTCGTCGGGTCGGCGCTGCAATACCCGACGGGCACCCATAAAGGGGCTCTTTACCAGAGATCTTTTGTTCCTTGCCGTTTAGGTGCCGTGGGTGTAAGGGGCCTAGTACGTGTAGATGTAATGGTGAATGTGCAAGATAAAACAGGGGAGGGAATCCTCTAAATAAACTTTATTCTGGAAGGATCCCAGCCTGGTTAAAATAAGGAATAGGAGAGGCGAGTATCTGGCTGTAATGTGTCAAAAGTAAGCACTCTACTCCTAAATGGTCGACATGTTTCTCGCCTAGTAGTCAAGAATGATCTGTGGCGATTCCTCAGGACCAAAAGAAAAGAAAACTATCTACACCTAATGGTGAGGTGAAAAACTACCTACCACGTAGTGGTCCTACGGGAACTCTACCCGCAGGTATAGAGACCAACCTAATGTTTGTAAGATCGCGCCTCATCAGTAACAGCGGGATACTAGATACACGTAGTGTTGTGTCTGCTCCAAATAGAAGCCCAGTGGTAGACCTACCCCGCACCGCTGCAACCGGGATGGTGAGGCATCAGGCCCTGAAGTCTAGTCGCTGGTATGATGTGCCAGCAAAGAGTGGAGATGAAGGTTAGGGACTTCAATGTTAGTTGGGGTTTTATAAGTTAAGGAGTTGCTCAAAGGTTGCATGTGTTTGAGGTGGAGGGCCGTGTGGATGGTCGGTTCTTGTGGATAGATAGGTCTGGAAAGATTATGTAGAACATGGGGTGTTCAATAGGGCTCTTAAATCGGGTGGAGATGCTAGATTGATTAGGACTGCTAGCAATATTTATATGGAAAACACTCTGGTGGCAAAAATCACATAATTCCAGTGGCCATGACTATACCCTCCATTCAGCAATCAGGTATTACCCCTTAAAATAGCCATCACAAACGATCACCTCACCCTGCCCCAGCTACCTCCATGAACCCATGGGGCATCAGAGTGCCTAACAGTAAATTACAGGCATGTTGTGGCACAGTAAGTAAGACTGTTAGGGAATTATGCATAATCATTGTGACATGTTTTGCAGGAGTAGTTACAGGAGAGGGGGGATGAAATAGTTACAACACAACAACATATTTCAGGGATTATCCAGGGCAGGAATGTTTCCACATTAAGCTTCTTTGAAATAACCTACTAAGATCTGCTAACTGACTCTCAGAAACAGATTCAGACTTTTAGAAGTTCCCTTGTTACACTGGAGAGGCATGAGCTATCGCGGGGCAATGCCATCGCCCCTTCTAAGCTCCACATGAAGGCAGCCTTCTCCCTCAGACTTCAAGGCAGGCGATAGCCCCCAAATCCCCCATGGCAGACATTCACCCCTTGAAGAGCACCTGAGGCAGGTACCATCCCACTGCCCACCCTTTCCAGGCAAGCATCACCTCTTCACTGCCCAGAGTGGCTGCTGCTTCACTTACCGAAGGCGCTCAGACCTGAGTGAAAGCCAGGGGAACTGGCAGGGCCAGCCACACTTAGGTTACTCTGCTGCTGCTCCCTCAGCAACACAAAGGGCTTCACTGGCTGCTGGCCACGGGATCAGAGCTGGATTCAGAGCCACCCCTACTTTCGAGCTGTAGAGCTTTGCCGGCCCCTCCTCTGGCACAGAAAGCTAGACTAACCCCTGCTAAGCCACACTACTCTTTCTTCACTGGATCCACCATCAGGCAGCATAGTGGCCTGACTGATGCACACTGTGACAGGCTGCACTCTCGTCACTAGTCCCCTACAGTGACAGAGCAAACGCCAGAAGGTGATGCTCTTGCCAGTTAAGGCCGCTCTCTCATCTTCGGCTGCACTGCACAGGAGGGTCTTGGAAGAAGAGTAAAGGCAGGGCTAAGACAGCTAGGTGGAGAGCTTCAAAGTACGCACGTCACTTTGGACGGCGCAATACAGGTGTCTAAAGTGATATGAACACTTTGGAGCATCCAGCCTACCAATGCTCCTGTCCTCTGCTGCCAATTGGTAGCAGAGGACACACCCCATAAGTCTCTGGGCTCAGGGCACACTGGCTGCCACAGCGTGCACCACGGAAAAAAATAAAATGGCAATGAAATCTTTTCAATGCCATTTTATTTTTTCTGCGCAGCTTGCAGCGGGCGGGGGCGACCCTCACCCGCCCAAGTGAAGAAACCGCCGCTGCTCCGCTGTAACCACTGCATTTTCTTTTACTTTTGCCTTGTCACTAATTTGACAAGAGTGTACCTCCTTCAAACACATTTACACAGAACCACAACTGAAGCAGGAATAAAAGGCCATTGTAATGTGCTCTCTCCAGAGACACCAAAGATTGCGTGACGCTGAATTCTGAACACCTTTTCTGACCTACTGACAGGCTCTGTGAGAAACTCTAGAGCTCTCATTCGTGGCTCGATATAAACACCAGAAGGCGACTCAGTTCAAATTATGCTCAGCACAAGAGTAATATGCTACACAGAAAAGAAACAGATACACAACATCCTAGAAATAGCTAGCACTGTAAGGGAATGCAAGACTAAGTAAAACATGAAATATTAACAGGAACTAAATCACTGACATGGATCCCCTTAATGTTTTTTTACATTAATTGTTCAGAAATCGATCAGTGTTTTGCCTGTTATGTCAAGGGCATGAATTAAGGGCTCGATTGGGACTTATTCAGTGCCCAGTTTTTATTGCTCTTGGGTCTGAGACCCAGAGAGACCTGACCCACTTAAAGCCCTGGGCCCCGGCCTACACTTCGCTGCCCCACACACCAACACACTTGCACTTTGCAAATATGAATAATGAATTATAAAATAGCATTAGAACAATTACGGTCATTAAATAATGACATTTAAAAAAAAAAAAAGATAATTCTTAGAACATTTATGACACCTGGAGTGCAGTAGATATTCCAGCCTGCCTGTACCTGGATCGGGCGGCTCCAATCCCTGTCTGTGAAAGGTGGGGCCCGGGGGAACTGGAGACCCTTTCAGTTGCAAGGGGTGAAATGCCCTGACCCAGGACATGTAGAGGGGAATTTTGAGCTGGTCACTCATGTAGGTGAAGAGAACCACATGCCTGTGGCATAATGGGGCTCCTGAAAGAACATTCAAAAGTGAGCAGTGGTGGGCCGGGATCCAAAAGCAGCCCTGGAAATGCACTCAACCCTAGTCGTATAGTGCAGTGAGTGACTCCTACTATCGGCAGGAGGATTTGTGTGCGGGGGAACCAAATGATGTCCTTTTCTATAACCAAATTGTGTGTGTTTCCTCTTGGCCAGGCTGGATAGATGATGAACCCTTTATCCATCAACCCTAAAATCAGCCCTTTGATTCTCAGCATACTGTGGGTTACTCCTGTGTCCCATATAGCCAGGGCCTGTGGAATTATACAGCAGGGGAGGACTCAATTATGTGGCAGATCTGACTAAATTATGCGATAAGAAAATCCATATTATGCTGCATAACAAAGCACATTTTGCAAGAGTATTACTACTTTATTTTGCCATTTTTACACAGGTAAACACTCTCTGAGAAAACGTTTTCACATCATTAGTTCCAGAATTACACTCAAATGTAGTTATAAGAGACAGAAAGGTGACCAGTCAACTTTTGTGAAAGAACATCTACTACCTAGCAACATGTGTTGCTAAATTTTTAGTAACATTTGAGCTAGAAACTTTTTTGTTTTTAAAATCTGCATATTATGTAGTAGATGATAGATTATATGGCAAATGCTGTGAATGCATAATTATGATGAAAACGCTGCAGCTGCAAAATCAAATTGTTCCGGCGCCCTGCATATAGCCCAGGAAGGGAGTGGACTTGGGAGGGGGAAACTATCTGATCTCAGGGACACAGTCCCTGGAGCAGAACCAGTGAAAACAGTTTTCAGGTTACAGGAAAATATGTGTGCATTTAAAAAAAAAATCAAAAAAATCTTCACCTTCCACTTGAAAACACCTGCAGCAGGTTTGTCCGATTTATGCCACAACACCTGACCATCTTCATTTCACCCACCGGAAATTTAAATGAGATGCAAGGGCGGTACGGTTTTTTGCTTTAGTTAACATGCAGATTTATGCAGATTCCTGTGTGAATGCCGAGCGACAGGAGCAGCAAAGGCAGAGTTTTTATACCTACAAAATATGAACCTACAAATCGCCCAGTTTGAGCGCGTTCAAACTCTATGATGCAGTAATGTCTCAAGGGGAGGGCCAGATGGGGCACGTGCCCCAGCTCTATTTTTCTTAGAACTCTTTTGGGCCCCACCACCACAGCTGTTGAATGTGCCAGGATGCGGAGCACAAAAAGCACACTGCACCTTGCCACACACATTCATTTATCCAACAACCTTTAACGGCAAAGCAGCCTTGCTTGTTTAAATGTTTAGTATTGACTTTGTATGAGATATATACACAGGAAGTCAGATTTAGGCATTTTTAGCAAAGTTACACATGTGCATCTTAATCTCTCCCTGTCCTTCGTGGCCCCACCAGTTGTTTGAGGTAAGATGCGTGGAGCACATTTTTCCAGTGTTTAGAAGGGAAAAAACTTTCCTTTTTTCCCTCATTACAGATAGTCAGCATCCTCTTTGCTCAGCTGCTCCCTCTTTACAGACTCTTTGTTTGATCGCCCCATTCGGTAGTAATCAACACTCCAGGTAATATCATGCATGACATCAACTCTCATGGAAGAAGTACCCAGATAGATACTCGACCTCTCTCCGAAGGATGGAAGTATGAGTCTTCCAAGCTCGGATTTCAGCTCTTTTGATCTACAGAACACTGCATTGGTAAAATACAAACATTCAGTTCACTGAGCAATCCTGCTGCCTGTACAGATTTTCTGAAATCACACTGTAAATCAGATCAGGATGCTTCAGCTCACAGTCCCTTTTTTACTTGCTGTCAAAACTAGCTGCGTCAGGATAACATACTGCTAAGTTTATATAAGGAATAAAGTACCCCCCGCCGTACATTATGAGGATATTCCAAGTCACCAAGGAGTTCCATAACCATGTAGAGGAACGAGGCCGGAGGATGAAGATCGAGTTCCTTTATAAGGTTATAGAACTTTGAGGTGACTTTCAATATCCTTATACTGTACGGCAAGGGGTACTTTATTCCATATAATATATGGTACACCATCACCTTTTCTACAAACCACTTAAAACCTTGGTGCGTGGCTCTTTCATATAAAAGAGAGAGCATGTTTTCAAACACAAAGAATAAAAATAGAACTTCTGTTGCAAAATTATAAACATCAAATACCTGTTGGATATACGTCGCAATAAGATATTAGAAACAGTTCAATACAAGTCATTTTTTTTAAGGCTACAGTAGCTCAGATTGTGTAGAAACATGCACAATTATTCTACATTTTCTACAATTATCATAGGAGGGAAAAAAATAAGCATGTTCTTTCTGCTTATCATTGTAAGCTAGAAAAATAGAAGAAAGAAAAGCAAAGGAACATTTTCTATGCTTCAAAGAGCCGCATTAGTTATGCTCTGTGACCTGACCTGCCTTTCACCTCAGCTGCTGGCTCTGGCAGCAGGCATTGTAAGGTCAGAACTCAACAGTAATAACTTATTACAGTTGAGTTTTGAACTCTTCTCTTTATAATCGGCGACTGGGTACATCTCAAGTTGCCGTTTATAAAGACATTAGAGGCAGTGATTAAACAGTGATAGCTGAATACCACATATTATAGCACTATAACATCATGTCTAACTTGATAGTCGCATGGCAAACATATGTCCAAGTTGAAAGTCTTGTGTAATCTTCAAATGCAACAGGACAAAAAAAGAGGAGTGTGCCCCTTTGTTAATTATAGGGACGGGGGTGATTAGACTAGAGAAAGAAGAGAGTCCCTAGCTAAAATGTGGATACAGTGTTGTTCTGTCAACATGTGCACTCTTAGTGGGGTTGTAAAGCACATTTAGTTAGACACAGCAGCAATTAACATAACGTATATCAATTTGTGCAGGGCAACACACTATTTTTTATGCTAGTCTTACAGGACCCAATATAATAATGCCAACAAACAATGTCATAGAGATTGTATAAAATCAAATTTTATTCATCATATTATTAAAACCATTCTACATACATTTCACAGCAGCTTTGATCATAAATAAAAATAGATTAAAACAAGGTTAAAATTAGGCAAGAAAACTACACAAAAAGTCACTTTTTTGTGTAGTTTTCTTGCCTAATTTTAACCTTGTTTTTATCTATTTTTATTTATGATTAAAGCTGCTGTGAAATGTATGTAGAATGGTTTTAATAATATGATGAATAAAATTTGATTTTATACAATCTCTATGACATTGTTTTTTGGCATTATTATATTGGGTCCTGTAAGACTAGCATAAAAAATAGTGTGTTGCCCTGCACAAATTGATATACGTTATGTTAATTGCTGCTGTGTCTAACTAAATGTGCTTTACAACCCCACTAAGAGTGTACATGTTGTCAGAACAACACTGTATCCACATTTTAGCTGGGACTCTCTTCTTTCTCTAGTCTAATCTTCAAATGCAACTTGCTGTATAATGAAGGTCACCCCTACCTCTCTTTTCACCTAAGATGGGTTGCCCGACAAACTTTTTTACGCAGAAATATCTTCAGTCAAATGAAATAAAAATCAAACAAAAATCACTTGATTCGATCCTTGTTCAAAAAGATCATAAAAGTTCAAATGTACAAATAAGAAACATTCATCATTATACAAGATATGCTATTAAAATGTCCTATTAAAAAAACATTATTTAAATAAAATTACAACTTGTAATTCATTCCAGGTTATTATGGGATCTCCTAGTATTTAGAGAGAGACATAAAAAAGACGCAACTAAGTAACAAACAAAGTGATCAGACAACAGCTGTAAAAAGTACATCATTGGGAGACATTGCCTAAAATTGAATTTACCCATGATTGGCAATATGAATCTTTTACGAAGCTCCGAATAAAACTTACAGAAAATGAAGATATGCAGGTTAAATTGCGTAGACACACAATCACATGGGCAAGGGGGGAGCTCTTGTAGAGAAAAAATTCCTGCTGTATAAGCCAACATGCAGGGGATAAGGTTTAAATGAAACCTAAGTAGTATAAATCTATGGCGTTGGTTTGTCACGGACAGTAAGTATGAGGTTATCCCTTCATTGATAATTGGTCCCTCTAAATAGGATCGTGCCATATATTTTGGGCTGGTAATTTTATATCTTTCTTTTGCCTTTAAATTTAGAAATCGCATTTTAATCTCATTTTTAGTGATGATTAGACTTTTACTTGGCGTTTCAAAGATATGCGCTAGACCTAAAGAAATTAGACCGTTTTTGACATACATGATCCAAGGGATCCTGTGTACTTGTTCTAGTGAAAGGCAGTCTTCAATAAATTGATGTGTAAGGTTAACAGATACCCTTCTCCGGATAGAGTGTCATAAAAGAACTGGGGCCAGGATAATCTGATCCAAAATATGTGGGACACTCAGTTCAGAATGGCAATTAAAATTTGAACAACTTTTGGGGAGACCTACCAGTTTTTTCCCAAAAGTGTCTTCAAAAACTTGGAGAGCTGTAGGGTTAGAGTATCTACAAACGCCTGCCCCATAGGTGGCTACTGAGATGGATTTGGCCAAGTACACTTTTTTAACAGCATCCAAATGTTTCGACCCTAACTTTTTAATAAAGGAGTGTAAAGCAATGATACTTTTTTCTAACATTAGACCTCTATTAGTCATCATATGGGACCATGTTAACATACGATCAAAAGTCACCCCTAAATATGAAAACGTGTCAGTCTGTGCAACTTTTCGACCTGCTTTGTAAAAGATGGTGCCTTCCTATCCTTACGGCCAGTGACTAGGATAAAAGACTTCGCCTCATTTGTCTTTAAATCTGGTTTATGCATATAGTCCACATATACCTCTAATAATTTCTGAAGCGCTAGACCAGTGCATGCAATAGGCACCACGTCGTCAGCATAGAGAACTATGGGAATGCATACCTGGTTCATCTTTGGAACATCCTGCGTTGATTCTATCAGGGGGGCCTCTACTCCATTGGTATAGATTGAAAGAGAAATGGGGCAGGGCCCCCTGTTTACCGGAAACCACCTGGTGCACTCTCCTTGCTTCCCAAAGTGAACACAGGCCAAGGCCGTGGAATATAGCTGCCTGATAAAGAGGATGATTGCCTCATCAATGCCCATCTCCTTAATGATTCTCCACAAATGATGATGGGCAACGAAGTCAAATGCTGCGGATAGATCCATCAATGCGGAGTAAAGCTGCCTTGTTTGGCTTGTGTATACTTGGCAATAAGCAAGCTTAAATTAAGGCACTGATCCTGTGTGCCTTTCCCCTTTTTGAAACCGTATTAGACCGGAATCAGAACATTATTTAAGGTGGCCCATTCCTCCAATCTATTTAATAGGACTCGGCCCATAAGTTTGGCAGTGCTATCCAAGAGAGAAATAGGCCTGTAATTTTTTGCCTCAGATTTATCCCCCTTTTTATAAATGGGAATTTGGATAGATTTCGACCAAGAATCTGGCGCACCCATGCTGGCAACTACATTAAAAACATTTGTCAGGACCAGACCCCAAAGGTCTGGGTTATCCAAGAAAAAATCTATTGGAGTACCTTCCGGGCCAGGAGCCTTATTACTGGAGCACTGCGTACGGGCTTTCCTAACCTTAAGATGGTTAAAGGTGAGGATAGGTTTTGTGGATGGCGTATTGTCAATCTGAGAATAATACCTTCCCTCGTCCGGGGGGGCAAATATTTTAGTAAAATGAGCCACCCAGGATTCTTCATCCACATGGATATCTAAGATTCGATCAGAAGAAGGTTTAAAAAAAGGATCATTAATTACCATCCAGAAATCCCTAGAGTTGTTTGTAATGGAAGCCGGATAGAGTTGCTCCCATGCCTCCTCCTTCAATGTTTTCAATCTGGCCTTCCTAGCATCTTTACACTGATGACTCAAAAGCTTGATTTGTTCTACATCACTTGGATTAGTTCCAAGAGCCATATGTAGATTTGATAAACATCTAGTGCAGGCTTTATCAAACCACCTGGGGGCTACAGAATTAACAATGGGGCCATTTTTAATTAAATTGATATTCACCTCGGCCAATATTGTCTCAAAGGCAATCACCACCTTAATTGTTTCATTATTCAAATCGAAACAGGTCATAATTTCACTGAATCTCATTGCAACGACCATGGGGACGATTTTCTCCTTATCTTGCCCCATTTAAGAGTAGACCCATTATTTCTTGTTATATAGAGTTTTATATGCCTCACCCGCTGAGTGTAAATACCTGCCCATGCCAGTTGGCAGGTTATAGCTTCATGGTCACTAAAATTTTTAAAAAATATTTTAATATCAGAGAATGAATTTTTGAGGGATGCAGAAGCTATCATATAATCAAAAGTGGATCTCTGAAAAATACTACCAAAGATATGTTGTAACAAATCTGTGCTCATGGCGATGGGATTCAATATGTCTGGGCCTTTTATAATACGTAGTCTATTCAGTGCATCGCCATGAGAATTATGGGTAAAGTGGGGAATAACTTCACCTGTCTCATCAGTTAATCCACATATTGCTTTGCTTAGAAAGCGACAATCATGTGTGTTAAAATCACCCAGCCATAATATGCGAGGTATCTGATTAAGAGTATTGAATAATGCATTGCTCTTTCCTTCAAGTACCTCAACAACCTTTGTCATTTCGCCCGCAAAATTGTTATTATAATAATTAATTATAAGCATGGTATTACCTCCTGTACCTTTTAGAGGTAATATACTATAGTAGGGGGAATCATTATGGGTAGACAAAACTACAAAATTAAGGGTGTTTTTCATCAAAGTCAGAAACCCTCCCCTAGCAAGACCTGATTTTGAAGGAAGGGCAGGAGTGTTAAAGGAACGGTAACCGTCTAGATGGATAGTCCCTTTTCCCATGTCTCTTGAAGACATATCAAATAGAATGCAATTATGATCTTAATCCATTCGTGATCAGACGATTTTTAACCCAACCCTGCAATATTCCAGACAATTAACTTAATCTGGTCGTTTTCTTCCGTGCAATGCGGGGAATGCTCTGACCCTTCCGTAACACAGGTAGGTGCTGAGATGTAGGTTGACCTGTTGGTCCTCAGTCAATCACAGGCTTCAAGATCTGCAAGTGCAGTGAATCAATTACTAGTTAAAAGGGGATTAGCTGCGGGCCTCAAGTTGGACGATTGATTCGCTGAATGAACCAGGACCCTGTCCCCAAGGGTTATGTTTTACTGGTTTATAAAAGAAGCCTAATGGCAACGCAAACATCTGTGTATCCGGTGATGGGTCATTGGGTAATAACCTGAAGAGATTCTGCAACGTAAGGTGGGACCTAAAATTTACTACCACACAATACCCACTGAAAATGTATCTGAATTTCCCA
This sequence comes from Calotriton arnoldi, assembly GCA_963921515.1. Lineage (NCBI taxonomy): Eukaryota > Metazoa > Chordata > Amphibia > Caudata > Salamandridae > Calotriton > Calotriton arnoldi. Next base: position 306,269 of record CAWUFW010016035.1, on the reverse strand, counting down.
CCAAACCCACCCTTCTTGCCATTATGATTGAAGAGAAAGATTCCGCCTGTCCCTTCGTGTGTTTGTTAATCCAACGACGTACTTTATGAATTAGTTGTTCATTTGATTCCCTTTGATTGCTATTTAACTCTGGAGTATTAGCCAAAATAATCACATATGAACAGGCTGCTGGGGAAGGGGCTAGTTTTGTATAGGAATCTTCTTGGCCTTTCCTTTCAATTATGTGCCCTCGTTCCAGTCCCAACATTGGCATGGCAAGATCCGGATCCCTGGATGTTCTCTGGGTCTGTGCGGCATTAAACTGATAGATGGCAGGGTGGGTGAACGAACAATTAATCCACTGAAATGTATGGTGAGAAGACCTTATAGGGTCCCCTGACAACGGGTGTGCAGAGAGACTAGTTTGAGGATCTTTAGACACTCCCCATCTACATCTTTCTTTGGGGCTTGTCTTACCCGGGGTTCATTGGGTTTTTTGGGGGTCGACGAGGAGACTCTGGCAGGTAGTTATGAGGAGTTGCAATAGAGGCCTGATCAACAGGATCTCTCGGTAGTGTCCTTCCCCCCCATCGAAATAAGTGAAGCTATATTGGCCTCAATTCTGGTTAGTCTCTCCAGAAAAGGTTACAGCAAATTGATAATTGTCTGTTCGACTCTATGGAGCAATACCTCAGGAGCTAAAGGAGTAGCCAAAGTAGGACCCGAATCAACATGTGAAAATTTACTCGTTCTCCCCACTCCTTTTTTCTTCTTAGTGGGAGGTTCTGTGGGCAAAAGTATAGCCCTGCCCAACTGCAGGTTCATTTTGATCGAGTGCTTGGGACGGGTGGATGTTGGACTGGCACTTGGGGGAATCGATGGCAGTTGCAGACTGGATCTCAGTGTTAAATGGCTCAGGTGGGGGGGCAAGCTCCCCCATGGAGAGCCTACGTTCAGGGATATTGATCTCTTTTTCCAGTGCATCCGAAGCCCTTAGGAGGAAAGAGTCCAGAGTGTTAGTGGACTCACCTCCGTGTGTCACAGTAGTGGCCTTCATTTTCCCCAACTTTGAACGCTGCTCCTTTGCACCAGGGCCGCCAAAACAATCACGTTAGGGGGGGCCCCAGCCCAGACTCCTCTGCGCTACGACGGGCGGGACCAGGCCGCGCTTGAGAGCGTGTGGGGGGCGTGTCCTTCCTGGCTGGCTGCTGGGAGTTTGACTCCTCTCCTGACCCCCCGGCACACTGGTCGGCTGGGCAATCCTGGTGCTGGCGTTGGCGGTCTCCAACTGGACTTGATGCGGGGAAGCTTCTCAGGTGGTGCAAGCCGCAATCCGCACCTGTGTCAGGCTGTGTTAAGACCTGTAAGTGCTTTACTTTTTACTGTTTTTACTGTGTTATGCTGCTATACTATTTCATACTGTTTTAAACTCTAGCATGGGAGCTGTATACGGGGGTGGCTCATTGCTGGGTATTGCAGGGTGAGTCTACTCTACACTCCTGGGGGGAAGTCTCTCCTGTTATTTTGCTGTCCCTTGCCTTGATCCCGCAATTTGTTTTTAGAAACCCTGTGTCCATTTTGCAATGGTTTTGAGGGCACTTTTAGCAGTTTTTTAACTTGTATTTACCGAGCGGAGAGCCATTTCTACTCCACTCGGCAGGGACATTCATAGGCGCCATTTTGAAAGGTGAGCAGTCCAGCTTTCTTGGACTGCTCCCAGGCACCTATTTAATGAGCACTGCTACGCCGAGGCGCACCGGTGTCAGGCTGTGTTAAGGCCTGTAAGTGCTTTACTTTTTACTGTTTTTACTGTGTTATGCTGCTATACTATTTCATACTGTTTTAAACTCTAGCGTGGGAGCTGTGTTACGGGGGTGGCTCATTGCGTGTTGCAGGGTGAGTCTACTCTACGCTCCTGAGGGGGAAGTCTCTCCTGTTATTTTGCTGTCCCTTGCCTTGATCCCGCAATTTGTTTTTAGAAACCCTGTGTCCATTTTGCACTGGTTTTGAGGGCACGTTTAGCAGTTTTTAACTTGTATTTACTGAGCGGAGCGCCATTTCTACTCCGCTCGGCAGGGACATTCACAGGCGCCATTTTGAAAGGTGAGCAGTCCAGCTTTCTTGGACTGCTCCCAGGCACCTATTTAATGAGCACTGCTACGCCGACGCACAGCAGGAGCGCCGCCAGCGCGCCAAAGGCAAGCCTGTCTGCGCCCGTCTGCATCCGGATTGCGACCAGTGCCAGCCATGCTGCTTAAAGTGGGAGCGGTAAGTGCATCTCCTACCCACGTGATTATCTCCTAGCCTTAAGAAGCAACCAGTGCACAGGAACTCTATGGGGTGACTCGTGCAATTTTGCCATGTCCTTCCACTGTAAAGAATGTAATTTTAACTTGGAGATCCAGGATATGATAACCCAGAGGAGAGATAAGCACTCTAGTGCTCAAGTGGTGAGGTTAGAGCCGGTTTGGTTAACTGTAGATCACTCCCCAAGCATGCGGACGATATTTGGTTATCTCTAATAGATAACACCTGGGAGGTGATGTTTCTAACTGAGACATGGTTAAAAGTGGATTCTCTACCCGCCTTGACCCTCGCTATTCCTCCCGGCTTCCGTATTTTCTGCGCTAATAGGAGGGGTGATAGACGAGGTGGTGGGGTTGCTATCATTGCAAAAAAATCCTGGGACATTTCTACTTCGGAACTGATTATGCCAGGAAATATTGAAGGCCTAAATTTCTGTATATAACCGACCCCCACCCTTTGCTTTGCCGGCCTGTTAATTTATCGACCGCCGGATTGCGCAAATGGGAATACCTTGGAATTATGTAACCTGATAGCTCAAAAATCGTTACAGTACACCAATTTCATAGCCCTTGGTGATTTTAATCTCCATGTGGATGATCTCACTTGCCCTCAGGCCTCCCAGCTAATAAGGACACTTAGTGGAGCTAACCTCACTCAACATGTAAATGCCCCCACACACAGAGCTGGCCATACCCTGGACCTCATCTTTTCTAGCATCCCTACTATGAGAGTTGAGGCCCCTCAATGTCTGGTATGGACGGACCACTCTATGGTCCCTTTCTTATTCAGCTTGGGGAATCTACAGCTTGAGGGAAGCAAGCAGACGGTGATGAGAAGAAATTGGAAAAAGGCGACAACTGATAGCTTGGGCCCTGTGCTTTTAGAAAAAGGTCTACAGAGTTCGGGTAATCCGAATGAGGACGCAGCTGCATTTAATTCTAGGATTACCTCTGCCCTTGATTCAGTGGCTCCTCTGAGAGCGTTGAGGACCGCGAGGGAGTCACCATCAGCCCCCTGGTTCTCAACAGAACTAAGAACTGAAAAGTGTAGGTGTAAAAAACTTGATAGCATATAAGGAAGCCTAAAAAAACCTCTGAAAAATGATGAGGGCAGCTAGAAGAGAATTCTTCATCCTGCGTATTGAAAGTGCGGAGATTACAAGTAAAGAGATCTTTAGGATCGTAAAATCCTTCACCAGTCCCTCGGCTCTTGAGGGAAAGATTCCGGCCTCCCCGTCCCTATGTACTGACCTCTCTAACTTCTTCGATGAGAAAATACGGAAAGTCTATACCTCCTTCAAGGATAGAGAGCACACAGCGGCACCTCAGCAAAAGGACAATATCAAATCTGGTGGAACTCTCTCAGAGTTTCGCCCCATATCCCTTCAGGAATCCTTAGCTGAAATCTTAAAGTGCAAGTCAGGCTCCCCGTCAGACCCCTGCCCACCCAAGCTATTCAGATCCTTGGCTCTCTGGATCAATCCAGCCTTAAACCTGATCTGGAACACATCGCTAGCCTCTGGCATCTTCCCTGATATTTGGAAGCATGCTTTTCTGCTTCCATTGTTGAAAAAACGGAAGGCAGATCCCAAGGACCTGGGCAACTACCGCCCTATCTCACTGCTACCTGCACCCGCTAAAATGTTAGAGCAATTGGTCCAACGGCAACTGGCCAATTTTATAAATGATCATGACATCCTACAGGATACTCAGTCCGGCTTTCGATCAGGCTACAGCACTGAGGCAGCACTGAGACAGCTTTGATGGAGGTGGCAGAGTCAGTAAGAATGTTGGTAGATGCAGGGGCATCAGCGATGCTGATCCTCTTAGATCTGACGGCGGCCTCCGACACGGTCGCTCACCACATTCTTCTGGAAAGACTTCAGCAGGTAGGGATACAGGATACAGCTCTTGCTTGGATTAGGTCTTATCTTATAGATCGATCACAAAGAGTCTTTCTCCAACCGCATCAATCAGATCCTAAACTATTATGGTGCGGCGTGCCATAGGGCTCGCCCCTCAGCCCTTTACTTTTTAACATTTACCTGGTGCCCCTCTTTACTATTAATAATTCCTGGGAAGTGAAAGCTGTCTCTTACGCTGATGACACCCAGCTGGTGTTCTCATTCAAAGACCACTCTGAGGATTCGTTTGGCAGATTATCAGGGTGTTTAAAGGACATCACATGCTGGATGAACCTTAACAAACTCAAATTGAATGCGGATAAGACCGAGGTCCTATTTTTCGGCCAGGTCTCACCACTGCCCGCTGGACTTTGGTGGCCAGTGGAACTGGGTTCCCCCCGATCCCAGCAAAATCCACTAGGAATATGGGCATCAAGTGGGACTCAGATCTTTCCTTCGCACTCAAGTCCAGCACATCACGTCATCCTGCTTTGGGAAACTAAAAAGCCTTAGGAAATTCCTGCACCTTCTACCTGAAGAAAGTCGCAGGATCGTAGTCCATGCTACAGTGACATCTCAGCTGGACTACGCAAACAGTCTGTACCTTGGGCTTCCTCTATATCTGATCCATAGACTCCAGATGGTACAAAATGCGGCAGCAAGACTTATTCGACGGGTACCGTTCCGCCACCATATCCCCCTACATATTAGGATACTGCACTGGCTTCCAGTTGCAAAAAGGATCGAGTTCAAGTCCTTAACCATAGCCCACCATGCCCTACATAACAAGGGGCCTAGGTATCTCAGTCACAGTCCCATACCAACCTAAACGCACGCTAAGATCCAACTCCCATCACTTGCTTTGCGTACCCCGTTTTGCCAAGTCTCGAGTGGGAGGCAGATCCTTTACAGTGAAGACAGCCAAGCTATGGAACGCCTTGCCAGCAAATATGTGTGGGGTGGACACGGAACGGGAGTTCAGGCAGATCCTGAAGACCTGGCTCTTTAGCCAGAATTAGCGCCTGGCCAGTTACCCTTACTTGATTTCCGCTACAGCGCCGGGACACCTCTGTGGAGGTAGCTGTTGCGCTGTATAATTGCCACTATTATTATTCCTAGTCAGACTGCTGCTGCACCAATCCAAGCTCAACCCTTGACAACAGCATCTAAGGCTGTGTCACACCATTCATAGCCAGCACAGGGTGGTGTAACCTTCTTGTTGGTTCTCACTTCAGCATATCTTCAATGGAATCTGCACTTCCCATCATGCTTTTTTCTCTGTGCTGCAAATTGCCCCCCCGAAACACACTTAGTAGCCCTCACCACACTCCTTCAGCGCCATCTCACCTGCCCTGCAGGGTACTCTCCAACAGTATACAAGGGAGGGGCACGAGCATGCTGTTTTCAAAAAAGTAGGCAAAGTGTTTTGAGTCTCTTAGGGGGGGAGGGGGAATATTAAAGTAAAAACTTCCTTGGAGAGTAGTCTCACTGACCAAATTACATAATTCCAAGTTCAGGGTTTCTGAGGAATTTATTCCTCTCTGCGGGGCTGGCTGCCTTTCTAAAGGGTCAAGTCTACAGCCTCACAGCACTAGCAACTAACCGACAGCCAGGAAACAGCGACGGGCCCCCCAAAACCTCAATTGCCTCACCTGCCACGCCTGGTCGAAGCTGAAAGTAATTGGGTGGGTAGGGAGCTCTGGCCGAGACGTGAGTCAGCTGCAGCTAAAAGCATTTGGGTGCAGTCCAAATATAGTTCAAGTGAGGCCGAAATCAGGCTGCAGCCAGTTGCTGGCAAAATGTGGCTGAAAATACCCTGAAGCCCCCCGAGGCCTGAGACGGATGAAAAGTGCAGAGCAGAGCCGGGAAGCCGAGATCCGAATCCACGTCCCCTGTGTTGTCTCCTCTAACCTGCTCCAACAGCACGGCACGTCCCGTAGCGTCACTCCACCTATCTTCAGTCATAAATATCTTGTCCATAATATCGTTTACAAAAATATCGTCCAGTCGGGTATAGATTTTCTACTATTAACTCCAATGGGAAAATATGTTGTAAACAATATTTATGACATAGGGGGCCAGATATACGACCAAGAAAATTGTGCATCGCAAATTGCGACTCTTTTGCGAGTCGCAATTTGCGAGGCGCAATTTCCGATGTACAACAGTGTATTTCACACTGTTTGCGATTCCCAATGGGGTCGCAAATTGCGAGGCGCATTAATATTAATGAGCCTCTCGCAATTTGCGAGCCCATTGGGAATGACAGCCCTCCCAGGGATGGTGACCTGCTGGGCTCAACAGACCACCATGTCTGGGACTGCTTTTTAATAAAGCAGCTTTTTTTTTTTAAATGAAGCCTGTTTTCCTTAAAGGAAAACAGGATGCATTTAAAAAAGAAAAAAAAATGAAACTGAAAGGTTTCATGTAAGGGCAGGCAGTGGTCTCTGAGACCACTACCTGTTCTTAAAAAATATTTTCCAACATACTCACAAAGGGGAAGGGGTCCCCTGGGGACCCCTTCCCCATTGCGAGTGGTTTACCACCTACCTGAAGTAGGTGGTAAACTGCGAGTGTTTTGCGGCCGCAAATGCGGTCGCAAAACACTAGTACATAGCATGTTGACTCGCTATTAGGAAGGGACGCCCCTTCCTAATAGCGAGAGTTGCAAATGCTATTTTGCGAGTCAGGGACTCGCAAAATAGCATTTGTACATGCTATTACCCTTTTTTGCGGCCGCAAACGGGAGGTTCTCCCGTTTGCGGCCGCAAAAAAGGGTCGTACATCTGGCCCAGGATACTCTGACAACAATATGCTGGTATCATACCCCTCAGGGCAGTCATCACGGATCAGAGCCTCTAGAATAGGAGAGGATCAAATTATGCAGCAGGTTTACTAAATTATGTGGCAAGAGAAGCAAAATTATACAGCATATTTAATGATAGTATTACTTAATTATTTTCTCGTTTTTACATGTTAACACTGTCTGAGACAAGGTTTCACCTCATTAGTACCCATTTAACACAGAAAAACAGCGAAAAGCAACAGAAATTTGACCAGTCAACCCTTTGTAAAGGGACTTGCTCTTTCGCTGCAACATGTTTGACTGCATTTTTTAACCTGTTTAAGCTAAAAAATATTTTTTTTGTTACAATCTGCAGATTATGAAGCAGATGATGGATTATGTGGCATATGTGGCAAATTCATATTTATATGGAAAACACTGTGGTGGCAACTATACCAACCATTCAGCAATCACGTATAACCCTTAAAGCAGCCATCACAAACGATCACCTCACCCTGCCCCAACTACCTCCATGAACCTATGGGGCATCAGAGCGCCTAAAAGTAAATTACAAGCATGTTGTGGCACTTTACGTATACTGTTAGGGAGTTATGCAGAATCATTGTGGCAAGTTTTGAAGGAGTAGTTACAGAAGAAAAAGACTGGGGGTTGAAATAGTTACAACACAACAATGGGCCCGATTCCAATCTCGTTTGTAAAGCATTGTGACTGAATCGTGTCCGGAATGGTTTACGAACGACTTGACCGCGAGCCCTCCGAGCGACGGAGTACGAGGTGTCCCATGTTAAACACAACCGAGTCGTACGGAACGCTATCATTCCTAACGAAACCTCTGTAAACGGCACTGATGAGATCGACTCATTTGCAAACGCTCAAGAATAGCATGCCGGTCACAAATCCGACTCGTACCAACACGTGATCAGATGACGATGCATGAGACTCAGTTTCTGAACTGTGTCGGTCTGTGTATTAAATGTCAAAGGGGGGTGGGGTAGGGGGAGTCAAAAACAGTCAAAACAACCATTGGCAACTCCAAATATATATATATATATCTATATTAAACCACACCCACAAATCCACCTATATAAAGGGCCAACACCATGACCATGATCCTTTGCCACAACTAATAGGTCCAAGGACCTACCACCACACATCCACGCTCTCTGCCTCTCATACTCACACCACACACCTTGCACAGAGTTCATTTCATACACAACCACACAAATACACACCTTCTTTCATATTCACACTCACCTCCACACTCACATTCACCCTCACCTTCACATTCACCCTCACCATGGCCAAAAGGAAGCAGCCACGTTTTACAGGTAAGGAGTTGGAAGTGCTTGTAGTTGAGATTGAGAGAGTAGAGCCACAGTTGTTTGGGAACCAAGTCCAACAGACCCCCCCTTACCCAGAGAAATAAGATGTGGGAGAGGATAGTTAACAAGGTGAATGCTCAAGCACCTTGCCTGCGCACAATGGATGATATCAGGAACAGGTACTATGATGTGCGAAGGAGGGTCAAGAAGCTGATGGCCAGGGAACACTTCCAAAGCCAGCAGACTGGCGGTGGCCCTCCTGCACAACCTGTCCACTTCACCTCCTGGGAGGAGAAGGTGCGTGACATCCTTCTGCCAGAGGGCGTCTATGGAATACCAGGAGCAATGTCTGGTGAGTACACAATACACATTCAAATAAAGTTATTAATTACACCCCTAGAGACATCACTGTAAATGATACAGTGAAAGGACAGTACAAATCTATTAAATGCACTAGATTCTAAGAGCATGTGATCTGTATTTCAGAATGTTAACAAAAATACCTCAAATTAAATTGAAAATGCACTAAACTATAACCATGTACATACTTCTCACAAACTCACACCAAGGCCTTGTGCTCCAAACAACATGCAGCAGCGTCAGACATCTTGGCCCCGTACTTTTCAGCTCACTCACAGGAAAGCTCAGTCATAGGTAGGCTGTTTGGGATGGCTGGGAAGATGGGTGTGGCCACAGGCACCATGGGACTTGTAGTCACTGCAAACACTCTTCCTCACACACAGCCCACACAGACACACTGGGACTGCGCAAGCTTCACAGTCAGTGGAAATGCACTAGCAAGATGGCTGACACTGCTGCATGGTGTCAGGAGCACAAGGCCTGAGGGGAGTTGTAGTCAGGTCAAACAACATGCACCAGCGGCAGACATCTTGATAGTAGACTTACATTCACTGTCAGGTAGCCATAGGCCCAGATGACCTGGTTGGGTAGTGTGGGAGGAGGAGTGTTTGCACTGACAACATCTCCTATCAGGCTCTATCCTACACACACCTTCCCACACAGCCCAACCAGGCCACCAGGAAGAGTGGTGTCCTGACAATGAGTGGAAGTGTACTTGCAAGATGTCTGACACTTGTCCATGGTGTCAGAGTTGACCACAACTCCCATCATGGCCTTGTGCTCCTCACACCAGTCCCCAGTGTCTGCCATCTTGAGAGTACATTTCAATTCACCATCAGGGATAGCATAGTCCCAGGTCTGCTGCCTGTGCTGGCTGGGAAGGTGTGTGTAGGACAGGGCATGATGGGAGTTGGAGTCAGTGCAAACACTCATCCTCACACACAGACCAACAAGACCACATAGAATTGAGCATCCCTGACATTCAATGAGAATGTACTGGCCCTGCAGACTGCTGGTTGGAGCTCAAGGCACTGTTGGTGAGTTGCGGACAAATCACCAGTCACCAGTGTCAGACATCTCTGAAGCACATTGCCACTCACTGCCAGGAAAGTAGAGTCACAGGTAAGATATTTAGGATGGTGAGGAAGGTGTGTGGAGGACAGAGCCTGATGGGAGATGGAGTCAGGGCAAACACTCCTCCTCCCAAACAGCACAAACAGACCATCAAGAACCATGCTTACCTGATAGTGACTGGAAATCTACTGATGAAATGGCTGACACTGGGGACTTCTGTCTAGACAACTACGCCCCGCTGGGAGTTGTGGACAAATAGGCACCAGTCATCACTGTCAGATAACTTGCAAGTACATTCACACTCACTGTCAGGGAAGCTGAGTTACAGGTAGGCTTTTGCTGCTGGCTGGGAAGGTGTGTGTGGGACAAAGCCTGATGTGACTTGTAGCCATTGCAAGTACTCATCCTCACACCCAGCCATGCTAACTACTCTGGGCCTATGCTTACCTCACAGTGAGGGGAAGGGGACTAGCAAAGTGACTGACACTGCTGTGTGGTGTCTTGAGCACAATACCTTGTTGTGTGTTGCAGCCAAAGTCAAACAGGCACCAGTGTCAGCCAGTTTGGAAGTACATTTACACTCACTGTCAGGTAAGCATGGTTCCTTGTGGGCTGTTTAGGATGGATGGGAGGAGGAGTGTGAGCCCTGACTACATCTCCCAGCAGGCCCTGTTTTGCATACACTTTATCCACCCAGCACAAACAGCCCCCCTGTAACTAAGCTTACCTGACAGTGAGTGGATATGTACTGGTAAGATAGATGACACTGGGGACTGCTGTGTGGACCACAAGGCACTGTTTTGATGTGTGGCCAAATCAGAGACCATGCACGAGTGTCACACATCTTGATAATGCATTACCAATCACTCTCACAAAACCATTCTGACATGTGGTCAGTAGTCTCTGAGTGGGAAGAGTGTGTGAAGGACAGAGCCTGGTGTGAGCCAGAGTAATGGTAAACACTACTACATCCACCACGAACAACCGCTTCATCTGGGCCTATGCCTACCTGACAGTAAATGGAAGTGCAACAGCAAGATGCCTGACACAGGTGCATGGTGTTTTGGGCATAAGGCCTTGCTGGGATTTGGATTCCAGTTTAACACCAGGCACCAGTGTCAGCCATCTTTGTCAATACATATCCACTCACTCGCAGGAAAGCATAGTTCCAGGGGTGCTGTTTTTGCACGCAGGAAAGAGTGTGTGTAGTACAGGGCCTGATGGGATGTCTGGCCATTGCAAACACTCCTCACACACAGCCATACAAGACAACTAAGAACCATGATTACCTGACAGTGAGTGAACATCCAACTATAAAATGGCAGAGACTGGGGCCTGGTGTATGCAGCACAAGGCCATGAGTGGATTTGTCTTCAATTCACACACCAGTTTCCAGTGCCAGTCAGCCGGCAGGGACATTCTGACACACTGTCAGGTAAGCTCATGTCCTGTTGGCCTGTTTGCGCTGGGCAGGAAGGTGTATGTAGGACTGGCCCTGATGGGACTTGGAAGAACAGCAAACACTCCTACACACACAGCACAACCACTTCATCGTGGGCTATGTCTATCTCACAGTGAGTTCATGTCTACTAGCAAGATGGCAGACACTGGGGATTGCTGTCTGAAACTATCACAACTGCCACATTTGCCTATGTGCTACAAACACCAGCCAACAGTGACAAATATCTTTCAAGTACACTTACAAACATTGTCTGGACAACACTCTTCCTGGTGGCCTGGTGGGGCTGGGTGGGAGGAGGGGTGTAAGTTTCACAAATAGAGAACAAATACTCAAACATCACATTTTCATAGTTCATTGTTAGAAAATTGCAGAAAGTTGAGTTTGTGAAATCAGTTGACCATGGAGTCAATGTACAAAGTACATGATCTGTGTAGCCACACAGTTAACCAGTCACACAATTTTGCTACTCACAGTCATTCACATGTGTACAATGAGATAATACCAAGAAGCACCTCAATCACTCAATTTACACAACTTTCTGGCTAAGTTAACAGAATGTGAGTGTGTAGGCAGCCACACCAGTGTGGCTGCTAAAGACATGCACTAAGACCAGTAGACAGGCACAAAGAAGTACCAACATAGGGAGAGAAAGTGTATGTATCTCACTGTCCAAGTAAAGATGTGGACAACCTAAACACACCAGTGTCATTCACAGGGTGTCAGGAACTGGTCAATGTCTTTGAAGATATAATGTGAACTAAATACAACAGGCCCATTCATGCACATACCTGGACATTGCCATCAAATCCCCTTGCGTCCCAAATACATATTCATCACAAAAAGTAGGCCTGCACCATGGATGAAGGAGTACAATCTACCTACAGTTGCTCATCATTAGGTTTATTAGCCTATGTAATGTGTATGATTTGAGGGGCAGTGGACATTCACAGCAGTCATTGTGTTATGTTTGTACCCACAGGGCTAGCTGGGGACACCACTGGAACCATCCGGGACAGCCAGTCCCAGACTCTGGTTGACCAGGAGACCTCGGGCGATGATGACTCATCATTCTTCGGACGACGAGGACAGACCTGGCCCTTCTGGTTTGGGTCACCCCACAGCCCCATCCCGATCCTCTGCAACCACTCCCGCCTCAGCTGCCAATACCCAGCTGACCCCTACCCGCACGGGCACAGCATCCCAGGGGACCACCAACAGCAACACGAGGCACTCAAGGTGCCCAACAACAACACCAATGCTGAAGGAGGCTCCGTGTCGATAGGCCAGCACAAACTGGTCCTGCTCGAGTGGTTTGGGGTGGTGGGAGGGGCCGTGGGGACAGGCGCCATCATGCCGCTGATGCTGCTGATGAGGAGACCCAAAACCTCTGCGAGTCCTCCATGCATATGAGGATTCACAAGGAGAGTTTGGCCAGGTCGTTGGGGTCCTCAGGACCATCCAACAGCAGCAGGTGGCCCAAAATGACAAACTGGATAGGTTCATGGACAAACTTGATGACCAGTCTGCGATGCACAGGTACATTGTCACCTGCCTCCGCCATACTGCTACGAACATGTCCACACCTCCCTGTGTGCTGACTACATCCAGTGTAACAACATCTGCACCAGCCACCGGGAGGGATGTGGACTCTGGTGGAGAGCACCCTGCACCGCCGCTGCCAGCACCTGAGGGTCCCCAGGGAAAACGTTGGAAAGTAGGATCTGCTTCTTATGGTTACTCCCACATTTTGCTTGATGTGATACTGTTTTTGACTAGTCTGACTGGGATCCTGCTAATCAGGACCCCAGTCTATCTGTTTTCTCCCTGAATTGTTGTATTCAGTACCTAGGTACATACCAGATTGGATACTGGGGTACCCTTGTCAGTCCCTAGTATTTGGTACACATGTACCCAGGGCATAGGTACCCCAGAGGTCTCACATGGGCTGAAGCATGCATTATGCCACCCATGAGAGACCATGCAAAATGGAACTACAGGCCTGCCATTGCAGCCTGTGTAAGATGGTGCATGCACCACTTACTAAAGATATAGGTTCACTATATCCAAGGGTCACTGCACTTAAAACCTATAAGTCACCCCTATAGCAGGCCTTTACAATCCTGAAGGCAGGGTGCTTGGCTCCAAGTGAGAGGGTGCCTCTGCATGAGCAGAACACCCCTGCAGCCTACGGAGTCCATTCTGCCGGGTTGTCAGTGAAGCAGCCATACTATATAGAGGGGCATCACGTAATTACGCGATGCCCATCTCGAAAACGACTGCAACGAATCCTATCATGTTTGGTATCAAACATGCTGGTATCATAACCCCACACCGTAAACGGTGTGGTAGGTATGATTCCAAGCACTGGAAGAGCCCTCCGTTAGGCTCTCAGTGCTCCTGGTACCAGCATTCTAGTCCCGAACAGCACAAAATGGTTGCTGCCGACCAGAGACACATTTCTGCCCTGCTGCTGGTGAGCCAAGCTCGAGCAGGGGATGGCAGAACAATAGGCATCCTGTCACAGGGAGGTATGACCACCTTCCAGACAGGATTTAGTGTATTAGGGCTGGGTGGGTGCGCTTGCCAGCGCCAGAAAGTCTACATGAGGGGCACATTTGGTGTCCCTGTGCATAGTCCAGTGCAAACCAGTCCTGGGAGCCAATGGCTCCTGCTCTGGCACGAAAATGGACAAAGGACATGGGAGTAACCTCTCCCCTGTCCAGACCCTGCCCTAGGAGAATCCCTTGAATCTTCCCAACCCTTTCCTTAGGGTACAAAAGGGCTTACCTGGCTGTAGGACCTTAGATTCGCCGTGGGATAAGATCCAGATCAGACACCATTGCACTTCTACCGTCTGGGCACTCTGGACTTCGCTGGACTTCGTTTGGGCCTGACTTCGTCTCCCTTCCAGTCTGCTGCATTGTCTGTGCCTGTGCATCATACAGGAACCCTCCAGGGCCTGTGAAGCATCAAGGACAACTGAAATAATCTCCCCTGCATTTGCAGGCACCATAACCAAGTCGACCGGTCAGCAGATCCTGAGCTCCTCCGGACTCTGTGTGCTCTGCAACACAGGTGGTTTTCCACAGCTTCCGAGGCCTGTCCAGTCTTCTCGCCAAGTTTGAGACCAGTATCCCTCATGGGGGTTGCAATAACCGAGCCCCTGTGCACCGTGTCCAATTTGCAGTTGCAAAGGCTTGTTGGCTTCTTTGCAAGAAGATCTTCGTGCTCAAAGTAGCCCCAACCTCAAGCATCTCCAGTGACCAGAATATTCAGCCACACCGCATCGTGTGCATCGTGGCCTGCATCTTTTGGTGAGCTGCTTAAGGTCCTCTCGCGACTCCTGTGCCTTTGGCCTGTGGGTCCATTTGAGGGTCACCTTTGCTTTTCTTGGGCTCCCCTGATTGCTCAGGCCTGCCCTGACTCCCCTGCTTGTGGTGAGTCCCCTGGAACTTGCTGGTCCCAACGTTGCTCCTTCTCGACATCCTGCGTGGGCTGCATTTGCCAAGACTTGTTGGTTCTCCCGCCGGACACCGACCCCTCAGCACTCAACATCCTTTGTGGGACAGCTCATATCCGGTTCCTGGTCTTCCTCAGCGTCGCCTGGTCCCCACAGCTGCAGAGTCAAGGTCACCGTCATCTATCCTGAAGCACCCGACATTGGTGGGCATTCATCTACCAAGGCTCCTGGTCACTCTTGAGTGACATAGACTCTGTCCCCTCTGCTTTCAGGTACTCCTCTTCAAGAATCCACGTTTGGATTCCTCCGGACACTTTCTCCTCTTCCAGCAGTGACACTTTCCTGAAGTCCTCCATTGGGTTTGACGGCGGTTTCCGACGCCACCTCACACCTATGCACCCGGCTTCCCTGGGATAGGTAACTTGGGTATCTCGGTATCCACGGGTGGGATGGCTCTCCAACCTTCTGTCTTCCACGGGTTTCTTCAGGGTCCACTGGGAAGAGTCCTTAATCTCTAAAATTCCAACCGCGACTTGCACATAGAATTGTACGCAGCACGCGGTCGTGTTTCCACACTGCATATGCTCTCCGTGGGGTCCCCAGCTACTCACCCTGGGTGGTTCCTTGGGGTCCCAGCATTTCTACGTTCTCTCGACATCGTCCTGACCCGAGTTGTGGTTCTTATACCACTTTCTTAATATATGGTTTGGTCCCCCCTGGGGCCCACTGTGTATAACGTGCTATTTACTGTCGTTTTGTGCTAAAGTATTGTGTGCATTGAATTTTATCTCCGTATAGGAGAATTGTTAATATTCTAGAAAGCATTATATAATAAATACATATTTTTTTTAATACTTGGTGTGGTTCCTTTTCATTTAATCTCTACATTAAGATTGCATTCTGGTAAAACAGGGCTGCTTTACACTCCTTCAAGACTAAGCCTGAAGGCTGCTCTCCACAGCTACCACTTGGATGGCTTTCTAAGGTTATCTGAGACCTCTTAAATCACCATAAGTGTCGTGTGGACTGGTGCAGGGTGTCCACTTACACAAGTGGACAGCATATACCAGGCCAGCCTCTCACAAACGTGGAGTCAGTCGTCCAAAGAAGAAACGGTGAGAGACAGATGGCTAAGCATCACCCCCAGGAAGTGACTACCTGATTCTGATATCCTCCATTATGTGCCAAGCATTCACTTTGTTGACTGTCACTGAACTCTCCCACATTGGCTGGAGGCTCTGAGTTGGACAATGGAATCAAATAACTGTGGCTCCACTTTGGAATTGCTCATCTACAAACACTACCAACTCCTATCTGCAGTTATTTTTCAATTTTCAGGTTGAGTACACCACCATGATGTTGACTGATGTCATCACATTATGCACTAAAAGAAATCACTCTGCACCCATAAAGTGGTCATGTTGTGTCTTTGAATGTCAAATGCAAAAATTGAAATGTTGTTGAAAAAATCAAAGAATGAAAGTGTCTACAACATTGGCAACACATCACTTTAAAGAAGAAAATGACTGCTTGGGAGTATATGTACCTTGTCACAGCATGATAAATAGACACAACAAGGTCATTACACGACCTGTAGGACATGTTACAGATGCAATGCAAGTCTATTGCTTAAAAAACTAACACCATTATCATGCACAATAAGCAATCATTGTTAGCAAACCAGTGCATCATGGAGCATGTTCAGTTTTAAAATAACCTCGGATTGTGTGAAAACAGACGAGGCACAACTCATTGTGTAGCACAGGTTTATTCTCCTGATAAAAACTGGTGCCTTAACCAAATTTAAAAGGACATCACACAGTAACAAAAGGCTCATAAAGTAACAAAAAATGTCCACCAGTCAAAAAGGAAGTGTGTGCCATGGATTTACAAAACAGTCCAATGTTTGACTAAGTCACAGAATCAGGGATCTGGTGAGGTCACAACTTGCATGTTGACACGGCAAAGTACCCTGGTAAGGAGAAACATAGAACAGAGTTAGGCACACAGGACTAAGCCTGATTACTTTAGCAAACTATGTCATCTGAAGCACAAGATTTTCAGTGTGGACACTAGCTATGATTCACGGTAATACTTTACATGTCAACTTGTCCATCTCAAAATAAATTATCACACAACTAACATCATGCAATTTTCAAACACTCATAAGCATACATACACATTGTCCACCATCAACACAACAACAAACATGTGTGGATAGTCCCAAACTTTCATTGCATACCTACACTCATGTAAAACAATTCTGGATGAGCTGTTGTCTCAAATCCACGCCATCATCATCATCCCCACTGTCATCATGTCCCAGCCCAGGATCCTCCCTCGCTGGCAGCTGCTGATCTCCGTCGTCCTGTATGAGTGGAATTTCACTCCGTATAGCAAGGTTGTGGAGCATGCAGCAAACGGTGATGATGTTGCACACCTTCTATGGTGCATATTGGAGGGCTCCTCACCTCCGATCAAGTCAACAGAATCTTGTCTTCAGGAGGCCAAAAGTCCGCTCAATGACTCGCCGGCTCCTACCATGGGCCTCATTGTACTGCACTTCTGCAGGGGTGACTGGGTTATGGAGTGGTGTCAGTAACCAAGGTTGGTTGGGGTACCCTGAATCACCTACATTGAAATCAAAATATTGAATCAGTTGTTGGTTAACAGAGCATTATCTGACATACAATCTACACACAACACACCCCTGCTACATCACCTACCAACAAGCCATGCACGGTCTGGTTGTAGCTGAGACATCAATCGTGGGATTGCGCTGTTCCTCATGATATATGCATCATGTGCAGATCCTGGAAAACATGCACAGACGTGGAGGTGGACATGTCCGGCAAACATACCACTTGCACATTGATGGAGTGGTAATGCTTCCGGTTGCGATACACCATCTCATTTGTCTGTGGTGTTACCAACGGAACATGGGTGCTATCAATCGAGCCAATTATGTGGGGTATCCCCCCAATGCATAGAAGTCACCCTTGATGACTGCCAAATCACAACGTGTGGGGAACTTAATGTAGTGGTCCAGGCAACGCAGAAATGCCCCCAAAACATCATGAAGAATACGGCTGAACATGGCCTGTGACATTCCACCAGATGTTGCCAGCGTGTACTGAAATGAACGGGTGGCAAACAAATGTAAAGCAGCCATAGCCTTAACTTTGGGTGTCAGTGCAGTTGGATATGGGCGACCAGGATGCAGATGAGGTGACAACTGCGCAGACAATTGTTCAATGATTGGCCTGGTGAATCTGTACTTCCTGATGGTGTCACGTTCTTCCATGGTCTCTAGGCCTGGAAAGGGCCTTTGGACTGCAGGTCGTCTGCGATACCTATGTGAACAGTGTAAACACAGTTAGTGTCAGGTCACAATGTACAAAGCAACATGCATTCAGACAAACAGAACATGAAATTTGAACTCAACTGAAGCTACAGATCATTTGAAATACAGATTCAATTTAAAAAGGATGACCTTAGATACATCTCACAGCATCAGTACCTTACCCAGACATGTTGCCAAGGTATGGTGACACAGAAATTAGAGTGGTGTAGTGTATAAAATCACTAGTGTCTGACATCATCAATGTGAGCAAGCATCACATACTCAAATGTTACACATAAAAATGAATATACTTTTATGTTTTTGTGAACAATTACATGTTCAATAGGTAGACAGGATAGGAACATGCAATGCAAGAGATGTGTGACACCTGATATACACTTCATCTCACATACGCAATCATGCCCACCAATGTCACAGATTGGACACTGTCATACAGTTATGTCTACATTACACATACAATCCGATACACTGACTATGTTCAATGTTGATGATGATAAAATATGTAACACCACCATACACTGCAGTGTTGGCCACACAGATAGACTAGTAATTCACATTTCACAAACAAGCTGAAGATGCAGAATAATTTCACTGTCTACTCATCCAATGGTAAAAGCTTGAGCCATTACTTACACAACAGACATCTACAGTCTGAAATGACAACAATTGCACAATGGCTCATACAGTCACAAATGCAGTGACAAGTCAAGAATGCACATATACATCCACACAAAAATAATGGGCACTGTGACCAATACTATGCGGATAACAGGATTTCTGTCCTAACATGCTTGTATGTGACAAAAAAACAGTGTGTCATGTGCCCCTCAAGTTTAGCTCCTCATGCGAGTGCTCCTTATCCAGTTAAAGGTCACTTTTATTACTTAATAAGTGCAGCCACACATGTAATGGACAAAAATACAACAAGCACAGCAGTGTGTGCTCTGACGACCGATTAATCAAAGGACGCGGTAGCCGCATCAGGAACGATTTGGTCAGTCATTGGTTGTCATGGTGAAAGACGCAGGTGAGTATTCAAAGGACGCGGTAGCCGCATCGGAAACAATTTTGTCACAGTCATTGGTTGTCATGGTGAAAGACGCAGGTGAGTATTCAAAGGACGTGGTAGATGCATCCGAAACGATTCGGTCAAAGTCATTGGTTGTCATGGTGAAAGACACGGGTGAGTATTCAAAGGATGCGGTAGCCGCATCCGAAACGATTCGGTCACAGCCATTGGCTGTTGGTTCTCATGGTGAGCAATGCGCGTTTGGGCTCATGTCTTCAGAGCGTGGAAACCGACTCAGTTACCTCCCATCGCCAATGTATCAAAGTCAATCGCCGTTAGATGAAGAGTGTTTGAACGTTGCGGTAGTCGTGTCGTTTGTAAGCAATGTTATGCATTGGACCGATTCGTACAATGCGACCAACGCAAACCTATCACTTTTGATGCATGGATTTGATACCGCCTCTGCTGTAGAGATATAAATCTGTCTGATCCGCAGAGACTGCACTTGCCTGCACTACCTGCTTCATTCCTGCACCTACCCATCTCTCTGCTGCTGTGACAACCTCCTCTGGTAGCTACAATGTCAAGGATTCAGCCCAGGGACCCAGCTTTCACTGAGGAGGAGAACCAGGCCCTGCTGGACACACTCCTGCCACTACACAGCTAGATGTATGGCAAACCAGAGGAACAGGTGAGTGATGATAACAGTGCATTGCCCTTGGACATGTGCAATAACGGTGCATCACTGGCATTAGGAATCTCAGTCATAGATATTCCTTTAGGCTTTTTGCAAGTTTCACTGTGTGTAGGGAATGGTTTTGGGCTGGCACACTGCTGTAGAAGTGTGTGTACTGGGGCAAACATGTCCTCACTGTTCTCATGGAACAGAGTTTTAATTGAACACAGGACTGATGCACATGATGCCACTTGCATTCCCCTTAGATATTTTTGCAAAACAGACCATGGCCTATGTATAGTAGTGTAGGACTCAGAAACATGACGCATGTAAACTAAGGGACTATCACCATGTCATCCTTACAGGTCAACTCCCATGAGAAGGCAAGGATGTGGCTGACCATTGCCAAGAAGGTGCGTGCCATGGGGGTCGCATATCGTCGTGTCCATCATTGCCGCAAGAGGTGGCACGACCTTCGTGGCTTGGCCAAGAAGATAGCAGTGGTCCAGCTGGGCGTTTCACAACCGGGCAAGCGAGGGACATGTGATAGAGTCATGTTCAGGGTAGGAACAGTAGTGACATGCACATGTGTGCATCCAAAATTTCAAAACACATGTGTACGAGCTTCAGCATGAATCCCATAGCTTGACATGTGTCTGCACATTCACTGAAGGTTGAGCCTGTTCTCAGAGTGGTTTGAACAAATCATTCACGTATGTTGTGATTGGTGCACTCAACTATGGAAATCCCATGCTAAACATTTTTGAAGAATGATTTGTCTATGTTCAGGCCTAGATTAGTTTGGCTTGGTCCGTGTGCCAATGTTTTTCCCCAGACGTGCTGCTATGTGTGATCACAGGTATCCCATGGGACAGTCACTCCTATGATAACTCTGGTCACATGTCACACTTACCATACCCATGATATTGTTGAAAATTCCATACACAACATTCTAAAGAGTGAGTCCATGTGAAGGACTGTGTGAGGGTGAAAACACAAGCCATTCAGTGTCAAACACAGGTTGTTACTGATTGCAACATGGCAGCATTTGTGAGGTATGATGTGAGGTACACAGTCACAACTGTTGCCGTGTGTGTTAATGGTCTTGAATACTCCAACTTGATGGCTTGCTAAACAATGTGTTTGTTGCATCACTGTCTGACTCAGAGATGTGAAATATGCATCAAATGTAAGTTTGTTACCCAAATGAGATGTTAGACAGGAGCAATATCAGCAGTACAAAGTGTGCATACTGTGTAATTGAAGTGAGGGACATTCAGGCTTGGTCCATACAAATGTTGGCTTGTTCAGTCTAGCCAAGATTGTTCCACAGTGTTGACTGTACTCATGATGTGAATGTGTTCATTTACTAGAGTCCTACAGTCATTGCACCCAGATGTGCCAGTGGAATGGTGTTCCGCCTGAGGCATTGTGAAGCTGCAGTAATCAGACTTGGAATTTGTAGACCATTTATTATATCTATGAAACTTGAGCTGTTTTTAATATTCAAATCTTTAGGATTCTGCTACATGACACAGTGCATAGATGACACAGGACAGTGTGCCACATGCCTGCCAGCCCAGCTATGCGTACTGCCTTGGTGTCTCCAGGATAACACTCGTATGTGTGAACTGACAGTAGAGAAGCAAAGCTACTGAACACATGTTATCAATCACTGTGAACTGTGTAACATGACTCATGCAATGATTATGCTTTGTGCATGTTTGACATGGTAGACATTTGAGCTGTGACATATGAGCCAATGGTTCCACATTTGATGACTAAGGATTGCAGAATGTATACCATGGCTCAACGTAATCTGAGATTCCTAGTCCCATTTTGATGGATATACTCACTTGCAGGAGAGGAGACAGATATGTCAGGACACAAGACTGTCATGAGCACAAGACAAAACATCCCCTGCAACAAACTCCATTAGTCAACCTTGTGGTTATGTACTTTGATGTTGACACACCCAATGTCGCTGATCACATCATGTGTGATTGAGCAATGGTTAACTGGCAGACTAACAAGTGCTATGTATGTCAATGTAGCATGAGCTAATAGCACAACTCAATGTAATGTCTGATATTTTGGATCTGTGAACATCTGTGATGTTACCTATGTGTCAAGTATATATGGATGGCTCATGAAAATCTTTTTCATTCTTGGGCACAGCATCATCAGCGGCCACTGGAGGAGACAATGCCACAGATGTGGTGGGAGCAGAACGTCGCTCTGGGTCCAGTGAAGAGTCGTCGTGGGAGGACCCAGTGACGGAGAGGGTGAGGGGAGCCTCATTGGGAGCGGATCTGCAACTCCATCTGCAAGGTCTGAATCAGATTACAGCTCCGGTGACGACTCCCATGTGGTGGTGGGGGACACAGTGACTGCATCAACAACCTCACATTCCACCACCACCATTACTACCATCTCCACCCTCCCAGCTGCTCCCAGTACCAGTGTCTGTGGCCGCTCCCATCGCAGGGGCAAACTCTCCTTTGGGGCAGGCACCTCACCCCCTGCACCTGTCTCCCCTGCTGCCCTCAGTGTGGAGACCAACGACATCCTGAGGCAGATCTCTGTGGGGCAGACATCCATGCTGAGTATCCTCCATGCACACACCACTCTTTTGAAAGAAATGTCATCGTACATGGAGGGCATTCACTCAAACATGTCTGCCCAACAGAGATCGAATCGTGCAATGGCCTCTACACTGATGGCAGCACTGTCTCTTCTCCAGCAGTACCTTCCCCCTCCTACCTCTTCTTCATCCACTGTCCCAACTACCCTCCCTGACCCAAGGACATGCACCCACACACATTCACACACTGCAACATCCACACGCAGCACACAAACACACAGACACAAGTTGCAAACCACACACACGCACTCAGGATACAGACAGCACACTCACCACCACAGACACACAAGCAGACGGCATCCACAGACACTCCACATGCCTCACAACCCTCTGCCTCCACAACCTCTACCCTTTCCTCTCCTGGTCCCCCCTCAGCCCAGGCACCCCACCTTGTTCCCATTGAATTCTTCCCTCTCCAAACATACACCCCCTCCTAAGAAGAGAAAGTACCTCCCACCTGACCAGCCATTAGCATCTGCAACCCCCCCAGAAGAAAAAGACGACAACAACTCCCTGCAGAAAATCCCCCGGTCCCTGAAAAAAACAGCCAGTCCTGCAACCCATAGCTCCCCAGACCAGCTAAGTACCTCTGCCACTAAACCCCCCTCCCCTAAAAAGACGTCTCCCATCCCCATTCCCGACACACCCATCAAACGGTACAGAATCCCAAAATTAGCTCAGGTCATCTCATCACCAGATCCATCTGCCCATACCACTACAGCTGCCCCCCTCACAATTAGAGCCAACCACTGCAGTGGAGTCCCACCCCCCACCATCAGAGCCTACCACTGCAGTGGACCATAACACCCCTCCTGATCCCATCCCTCCCAAAACACAACCCAGGACCCATTAGTTTGTCCTCTTTGGTGCCTGGCATGCCCCCAAGATGCCCCTCCCAGGGGAGGTGTCTCCTAGCAGAACTAGTGCAGGCAAGAATATATTTATTTGTTGCTCATCATGAGACTGGACAATGATGGACTGGCCAATGGCCTTTTGCAAATCCTTGGATTTTTATTTTGAGGCTGAATAAAGCATTTATATTTTTGGGTTACAATTTTATGTGTCCACAAACGTGTTTATAGTTAACTGTATGACATATACAATCGGTAGTTAACATATCCAATGATGTTCTTATGTCATGGATTGCATATGTTCCATGGAGTCAAAGCACTTTGAGAGTATGTATACAAGAATGTTGTGTCTACATATCCTGGGTGGCATTGTCAACATCAGTTTTGGATAAGAGTGTGACATGAAGTCACAAACGTTTAATTCTCTACACAAACGTACACATACAACATGCTTTCATTTGTCAACATGTTGGAAGTGTCTCCAAGTGCAACAGTTTATGCGTAGCAAGATGCATATGTTTGGGATGTGCAGAAAGGCACCTGTCTCATCAATTCACCTGGATACATGTGAATGTTGACTACATGGCAGTGACTTTGGACACACCCATGTACACAAAGGGATGTTACAATAATCGTAGGTGGCTTGATAGTGGTGGACCCATGCCTGTGTCTTCTTCAGATCTTGTGGAATAGTGGCAATGTCAACCTTGCATCAGGTGTCATGCCACTGTGGGCAAAAACCCTTCATGGCTGTGAAAGCATCTGATGCATTTCCTGGGGCCATGGTCAGTGTAAGGTGAGCAGTATTATTACGGTCTTCCGACCCTCTGCCTCAACTGGACTCCAATTACTGCATTGATTTGAATTAGTCAAGGTGTGTGTTTTCTTAATAGTCTATTGCTCACTCATTGCTTGGATTGCATTTTGCAACCACACGCCAGTCGTAGCATATGAATTGTATGTTATATGTATTTTGTGGATGACTGACAAGGGAGTTGATTTGAGCTTCGATTGATGCTGTTTCATGTCACAACAAGCTGAACTATGAGTGCTGTGATGTCTGTTGAATTGCCAAGTGGTCCATGTGGTAAAGCAAGTGAACAGTGAGTGCACAGAAAGGATGTGTGTCTGTCTACTGTGCAGATGCTCCAAAATCTGGAGTCTCCACCATGCTCTTAGTTACCACACATGGGAGTATGTGTTGATGGAAATATGCGTCCTGGCTGCAGATGTATAGTCAAGGGTTCATGTTGCATGTGCTGAACTTGCTTGAACAAGGGTGAAGGTGAGAGTGACTAGTATTTTATGTATTGGTTTGAGCGTAGATACATACGTCATGGTGGCATGACAAATATAGTGGTTGTCAGAGAGTAGGAGGTATGAGTTGAGTGCATAGGCAGATCTTGTGTAGGAGACATGAGGTATCCACATTCACCCTATGTGAGTGTTTACAGATAGCATTATGTGATTCAGAGTATGCAACTGGTTGAATCTTGTGCAAGGTATGTGATGAATGGGTAGATGAGATAGGTGTTGAAGCACTTAGACAATGTTTAATTCTGGCAGGTGGTGAGCTGCAGTCTGTGCGTCTACAATGAGGGATGACTGTAACCAGGCATTTTCAAATGAGTGAGGATAGTTGTTGATGTGCAATAGTCAATGGTGGACCTGAGCATGTAAGTCATATGTGGATGTGACAGTGCCACAGTGAGACAAGGTTCAATTTACCCTTTGTAACAAAGTGGATAAGTGTATGTGAAGGGTATACGCCAGTTGTGTACTTTAGAGTGCAGAAAGGTGAAATGTGTAGTGTCATATAGTTGATGTATGTTATTGCATCTGTGTATGCATGTGTTTCTGAAATGACAATCTGTGTAACTTAAGCAGAGTAGGGTGGGTGTGTGGTGATCTGTGACTGACTGAGGACCTATTCATTGAGCAATGTAAGTGTCTTGTTGTGTGATGTGGTGATGTATTAAGTTTGCATGTCAGAGTGGGGAGTGATGCTGCACGTTTGCAATCCAAATACATTGCTGAGGGTGCTAATGGTGATGAGCTTGGTCATTTTTACATGTGAAGTTTGACGTCTGCTGAGGAGGCGATGAGTACAGTACATTATGTGCATGTCATGTATGTGAGAGTTGTGTACATAGTGATGAAGAGTGGTGCAGTGAAAGTAGGTGTGTATGTGAGAAGGGCAGCGCCTGAGTTAGATTATGACAATTGTGTTTGAACAGTTTGATTACAATGCTGTAGCTTGCGGGGCAAACATGTTTTTCTAACTAGCTGCAGCAGAGGTGACTTATGACATGCCCGTGTGTTTGATAGTTTTGAATGTTGAGCATGTAATTTGTGGTGGATGTGAGAAGGGTCATACCTGCACGAGTAGAGTTCATTCAGGCCATGAGGTAATGTTAATTTGTAAATATGTGTAGATTTTGTGTATATAAGTAGTCAAATACAGTTGCCAGAGTAAATATGAAGATGTGGAATGTGCTGTCTGTAGCTTGCTGTCTGCCAATGGATTTTCATGACTGATTGTGTGAATGTCCACTTTGAGTACACTGTCATATGCAAGACCTATTGGCATCACTGGAAAAGTTGCCTCAACCTAGCCTTGCCAGAGTTGTGTGTTGGCATATGTGGCATTTCACCCTTTGCAGGTATTTGTACTCATTAATTGGTCATTATTGGCCTTGGAAAGTGCCCAGGGATGGATGTTGTGATTGCTCCATTTGTAATGTCATGAATCTGGAACATTGGATGGCAGTCCATTCCTTTGAGTGGTACAGCCCCATCAATGTTCAAGTAATGAATGTGTGTTGTTGTTCTACCTGGGGAAAGAATACCCCGGGTACGCATGTCCACACTTGCCAGTACACTACAAACGCCTGGTTATTGCTGGCATTCTGACTTTGAATGTGTGAGGTATGGTGACACCAAGGGAGATGGAGTCATTGTGATAATGTCTCTGGTTGTGCTGAGGAAAACACATTGCACTGTGAACAAACAAACATTTGACATTGGAACCAGATACCCAGTTACATGAGTGTTTGCATTCTCAAAACTTTTGTTACCTCTGATCTGGTTTAGCAAGGGTCGCCCTTGTGTGTGTCCATGAGGGCTCCCACTGCGCACATTACATACTGACTTAGGGCCTGATGGTAATATGTGTTTGTTGGAAGTCTCCTTGATGTTTCCATACATTTTTGAACATTGTGTCAGTACCAAATGTGGACAAAGAGGACTTAATTCTGCACATGTCTTTCATCCTCGCAAGATGTACCCATCTTTCCTGGCTTCAGGATGACTATGTCACTTGTGTTTTTGAGCCACAGATTGAGCCACCACCCCAGCATCCTCACCCGTGCTGGCAGCTTATTTTACACAATGAGCTGTGCACTAGACACACCTGTGAGAAGTTGGCCTGGTATATGCTGTCCACTAATTATAGTGGGCACCTTGCACCAGTCCAAACAACCCCTTATTGGAGATAGGTTAAAGACAACCTTTATTGAAAGCTATCCTAGTGGTAGCTATGGAGAGCAGCCTTCAGGCTAAGTCTTGAAGGAATGTAAAGCAGCTTGTTTTACCAGTCTATAATCTCTTGAGTGATCAAATGAAAGAGCACCACACCAGGTATATATTTAAAATATATGTATTTAGTCTTAAACACACCCCTCTAGTCTCTTTATGAGGCTAGAGTTCGAAGTACATAAGTTACAAGTCGAATATCAACAGTAATAGCACAAATACACGTTTGAGCCCTAGGGGCGTACCAAACCATATACCAATAAAGTGGTATAAGAACCACGACTGAGCTAGACACAAGGCCTAGAGCCTGTAGAAGTGCTTGGCCCTCAAGGAACCACCCAAAGGTAGTGACACAGGGGACCCACGGGGGACGCGTGCAGTGTGAGAACACAGCCGCGAGCCGCCGTTGACTTCTATGGGGAATGTCGCGGTTGGAGTTTTAAAGAAAAAGGACACTTAGAGGAGGACTTGGAGCAAACCCCTTTAGAACTAGGCCGTTCTAGAGTCAATACCCACGGGAGCACTGGAGTACTCGTGTTACCTCACCCAGGGAAGCCGGGTGCATAGGTGCCTTTCGGGGTCGGGTTTCGTTGTCGTTTTCAATGGCGATCTGCTGCAAAGTGCTGCTGGCGACCAAGTCGAAAGTGTTCGGGTGGATCCAAAGGTGGATCGAAGATCTGAAGAACCTGAAAGAAGAGGGGACAGAGTCTGGGTCACTAGCCAGTGACCAGGAAGGCGATGAGCAGATGCCCACCGATGTCGGGTGCTTCAGGTAGGTTGACGTCGTCTTGACTCTTCAGCCACGAGGTCCAGGAGGCGTCGACGACGACCAGGAGCTGGATTCGAGCTGTCCCACGACGTCTGTCGATTGCTGGGGTGTCGGCGACCGGATTGGACCCAACAAGCCTTGGCAACAGCAAGTCACGTGGAAATAGAAGAAGGACGGTGGTACAGACCAGCAAGGTTTGAGGGACTCACCCAGCGAGGGTAAGTCAGGGCACGTCTGGAGCAACCAGGGAAGCCCAAGCAGAAGAAGAGTTGCCTTCGGGAGGGCCCACTAGCCAACGGACTAGCGACCGCGAAGGAGCCTCGAGTGGACGCACTTGGAGCTGGCTTGCAGGACACTCGTGGAGTGGAGGCCAGTGATCTTCGGTGCAGTCGGTGCTGGGGGCGGGGGCTACTCGGAGCCCAAAGCACAACTTCGTGGGAGACCAGGAAGAGGATGCACTTGCAAATGTGCTCGGTGTCCAGGGGTCACGGTTCCACGTTACCCACGACAGCTACGGGCCTCAGCTTTGCTGGGGACTCAGGGCAGCCTCGGGGAAGTCTGGAAATCCACCTCTGGTGATGCAAAGACTTCGGCGTCCGGCGGGAGCTTCGGCGAAGCAGACCGGACAATTGCTTCTTTGGTGCCTGCCAAGCAGGGGAGTCACTCCTTGACCCCAAGGGAGATTCTTCAGTCCTCTAATCTTAAAGTAGAGCGTCGAAGTTCCAGGATTCAGTTGCAGAGTTTCGTCCAGGGATATCTAAAGTCCTAAGGACTGGGGTCCCATACTTATACTAAGTTAGGGGGTTGGACATACTCTGGGGACCCACCTACGGGAGGGTCAGGGAAGAGGGGTGGTTACACCCATTTCCTTTGTCCAGTTTCGCGCCAGAGCAGGGGCAGGTAGCCCCTGCAACCGGTTTGAACTGGCATATGCACAGGGACACCAAATGTGCCCCCAGTGCAGGACTTCAAAGCACCAGAGGGTGCTCCCGCCCAGCCCCAATACACACTATCCTGACTGGGGAGGTGGTTACACCTCCCTTCGACAGGAAACCTGTTGTCCAGGCCTCCCCTGCCGGAGTTTCAGGCACCAGCAGGAGGCCAGACCCGTGTCTGTGGCAGCGGCATCCATTTTGTGATGCCAGAGCTCTGGAAGGAAGTTACCGGGTAGCCCGGTGTGTACATGTCTCTCCCTCTAGAAGGGTGGAATGCTACCCCCTCCGCCAGGATTGGCGGGGGGGGGGGGTAGTATTCCAAGATGTTTGACACCAAACACGACATGTTTTGGTGCAGCCAGTCCAAAGTTAGCATTGTACCGCGAGGATATAATGCACTTAAGAGTATATGGTCAGGCGGTACCACAAACAGCATCAGAGGAGGGACTCCGAATGCTGCAGAGGGGCTCTGCACATGCAAGGGCACCCTCTCACATAAGAACCAAGCACTCTGCCTACAGGATTGTTAAGGCCTGCCATAGGAGTGACTTATAGGTTTATATGTGTGTGCAATGGTAGTGATATAGGTAGCCTATATCACAGTAAGGGGTGCATGCACCACCTTACCCAGGCTGCAGTAGCAGACCTGTGGTGTCATTTTGGCTGGCCTTCCAGGGGTGGCATAATACATGCTTCAGCCCCTGGCAGGCCTCTGGGGTACCTATGCCCTGGGTACATAGTATACCATATACTAGGGACTTATAAGGGCACTCCAGATTCCAATCAGAGATGTGCCTAAGGCACATGGAAACCATTTTAGAGAGGAAGCAGCTAGGCTGGGGTTCTAATTAGCAGGGCCCCAGCCAGACTAAAGTCGAAAAACAGTGAAGCATCAGCAAAAAGTGGGGGTACCCATGTGAAGCAGATCCTACTCTCCTACAACACCAACACTGTTTGTGGATCCTACGTCCTGTGACTCATGCGTACTCCTACTACTATGCAGGACACAATCTGCACATTCAAAATGGGATTATTAATTTCCGGCATACACTACAGATTCAGGGGCTAGATGCAGATTAGCTGCAAATGACATTCTCAAAAGATGACCGTAGACACATGCAGATTGGGAATTGTGTACAGCGGCACCAGTCCACACATGGGGACTATCCTACATTGTTGTTGGCCATGCTTCTTTCAAAACCAATATCGATTCTGACTACAAATGTTTCCCTGACAACTGTGACACAACCACTTCTGTGTTGTTGTAGTTGGAGACACTGAAATCAGTACTGAGTGGCTGTGTCTGTGGACATGTGTGTTGTCTGGGCCTATATCCTCTGTGCTTTACTGTAGACAGATGCATCCCAATGTCATACTTTTGTGAGTACATTGGAGTTCTATTGTCCTGCGATGTTTCTGTGTGTGTTGTGGTGGACTGATTCATTCACTTTGTGATACACGCATATGTGTGGTTATTTCAATTCCTGGTCCAGCGTCAAATGTGTGATTCCCCCAGTATTTAGCATGCTAACTGTACCTACCTGATGATGACTTTTCCTCATGTTCGTATTGTGCTCACAATGATGCTCAGGCCCTCAGAAAGTAATTTGCACACAATCTGTGATCATCTCTTGAACCTGACCTCTGTGCTTTTACCTGTTAAAGGTTTTATTGTAAAATACACACTGCTGCTGATCAAGGAGGTGGTATGTAGGTCAGACTGTCTAATTGTGACTTGCCTCCCTGCAAGGCCCCTACATACAACGCAACCTCCTTGCACATGCCATGACCTGAAAGTGATGCTTGTGTGGTGGAGATGACACTACCTCTGTCAAGGCATGTAAGGCAGTGCACCATGGTGGCTATGATCCAAAGGCTGTCCCCCAGCCTCTATTTACAGAACAGCTGGTGGGCCATGGAAATCCTGGCACCATGTTGCAGTGGCCTGGTGGGGACTGTGTAAGTAAGTCCATTGGTGCGGAATACGAAGGCCCCCAAAACCGTGGCTCACAGGTGATCCTGGTGCACCTGCCCATCAACCAATGCGCAATTGCCATCATGGCTAATCCAAGGGTATGCTGAACACTTTTTGATTGGATCACAACACCCATAGGGGTCTATGGGATTCAGCCCCCGTTGTGTGGGTCATCCCAGGCTAAGACAGCTTCCCCACACACACATACAGTCCTTGAGCTGCTGTAGGTGGCTGGTCTGTCTTGTTTGCGCATCATCCCCCAGTATTTTACATGTTTGTAAGAGACCATTTAGTAGATGGTGAGTCTTTGTTTGTTTGTTAACGGTCCCTGGAGCACCTGCATCTCCACTCTACCCATTCCTCAACGTTGCCAGTTACTTTTGCTGCAACAGTATGGGAATGCATTTCATTAAAAAATACCTTTGTGATTGTTTATGTAGACATTCCTGCAGCATGCACTCCACCTGTAGGAATTTAGGCGCTTTGCTTGAGCAGAAGTTACATTGTTCATGTACACATTGCTAGGGGTAATTGCCCCAACAACCCCAGATATGCATCTACACGTATGGGGTATTTCTCCCCCCAAACCCAGATATGCATCTACACGTATGGGGATTTCCCCCCCAAACCCAGATATGCATCAACACTTATGGGGTATTTCCCCCGAAAAGCAGATATGCATCTACACGTATGGTATATTGTGAGAAAGTGCCCTCTTTCTGCATGGTTGCCCCCACTTTTTGCTGAACTGCTGATGTACTTTGACTGAGTGTGCCCTGGGCTCCTGCCAATCAGGTACCCAGGGCCTATGTTCTTTCTCTAAAACTGCATTGAAGACCAAACCCAATTGGCACTCTCTGGCCACAGGTCAGTCCCTGGTAAATGGTACCACAGGTACCCAGGGCACTGTGACCAGGGAAGGCCTCTAAAGGCTGCAGCACTTATTGTGCCACCCTTAGAGGCCCTGTACCCTTACACTCACACACTGCCTTTGCAGGCTGCGTGTTTTGGTGCAGTACAAAGTGAAGAGTCGACATGGCACACATCCCTGTGTGCCATGCCTACAACCCACTGCCCTGCCATAGATCAGCCACCCCTCTAGCTGGGTGCACTATACCAGTGGTGAGGGTACAGGTGCATGAGCCCTGTACCCCTACAGTGTCTAAGCTAATTCTTAGACATTGTAAGTGCAGTGATGCCATTAAGAGTATATGGTGCTGGGAGTTTGTCAGTACGAACTCCACAGTACCATAATGGCTTTACTGAAAACTGAGAAGTTTGGTATCAAACTTCTCAGCACATTAAACCCACACTGATGCCAGTGTGGGATTTAATGAAAAATGCACACAAAGGGCATCTTAGAGATGCCCCCTGAAAAATGACCTAACAAAAGTGTCCAGGCTGAGTGGCTGCTCCGCAGCTGCCACCACCAGACATGTCTCTGGACCCCTGGGTCGAGAGCCTGCTGCTCTCGGGGGTCTGAAACAATGCACATCCTGGGACGAGGTGCCAAGCCTCCTCCCCCAGGATGGGCAGGGTCCACGAAGGGGAAACTTTAAAAGCTTGCCGCCTTTGTGAGCTTCCCCAGGCCTTTTGCTGCTTCCAGCAACTGGTCACCACTGGTTCTGACCCCCACTTGGGGAGGAAGGGAGGTGTGCCTACCTCCGCCAACCCTACCCCTCAGGTGGGGGAGGCGAGGTGAAGCATAACTCTCAGTCCCAGCCATCTTGCAGATGGGGGGACCCAGCCAACCAGAGTGAGGCATATGCCCCCCTCCCACTGTAGGGTGGCATAATAGGGGGTGTACCCACCCCAAGGAAGGGACCCATTAGTCCCAACCTTTTACTTACCTGTAATGCCCCTAGATCTAGTATTTAGGGGCAGCCCTGAACCTTGCCTCCTCAGACAAGAAACTACAAGAAGAAAAGAAGAAGAAGGACCGAACAGCCGTGCCGAAGCTAAGAAGAGGAGGACGCCCACTGACTTGGCACCAGCCGTACCGGCCTGTCCCCACCTCGAACCTGCAGAAGCGAAACTCTGGTGTGTCCTGCAGCCAGCAACCTCAAGAACTCCGAGGACCTGACCTGCCTTCCAAAGAAAAGACTTTGCCTCCCGTGAACACCGGATTTGTTCACCAACAGACTCCAGCTCCGGCGAAATCCGCAAGTCTGCACCACTCTGCACCCGTCGCCCACGGCCCGAGTTAGAGTGGCCCAACACCATGAGGAGATCTCCCCGGCGATCCAGACCCGAGATCCAGTAATTCCTGACCTGCCTCAAACCTCCAGCCGACGCCAGCAGCCTCAATCCGGAAGTTCCCCTCAACCGCGACCAGGAGCTGGTAAGAAGATCCGACCCTAAAAGACACCACTGCACCCAACGCCCCACGGCCTTGGGTGGCCCAACCGACGGTGTCTAACCAACAACCAGCATCCCAACTTACCTCTCCAATTGGCGGTCGCACCCAGAAGACCTTTGTCCCCAAGCCTGCAGTGTGTTTGCAAACCGGAGACTCCCCATTGAAAGTAACTGGGCACTCGATGACAAACCAGCACCCTGCACCCGGCCGCCCTAGTGCGCTGAGGGTGTACCTTTGTTGCTATCTTGAACCCCCATTTGCCCTGAGCTTAAGTCCAGGAGCTTTGCTCCCACAAACTTGTGGCCTGCTCGTGAGCAGCCACCAACCGGAGGCCCCCTATCCCCCATTGGATAACATTGGGCCTCAGCACTCTGCACCCGGACGCCCTAGTGCCGCTGAGGGTGTAACAAGAGTGCATCCTTGACCCTGGGGTACCCCGGAGTCTAACCCCAGAAACCCAACTCCCATAACAAAGTACTTACCTCTGAATCGATAACACTATTTTCTCCCATAGGATAACATTGACTGTTTTTCTATGAAAAGTTTTTAAGTGTGGAGTTGGAAAATCTATAAAAGTCTCTAAAACTGTAACCAAATAACCAAAACGCTTTTACTTACCTGTTTAAAGGAAATGTCCCAGTGTAGTATCCAGGTATACTACACTGTGTAAGAAAAGTAATTTGTAAAGTAATCTACTTGATATCCTATTGAAAATCCAATACAAAGTATATGTACAATATTTCAAAGCATTGCATTACCAGTGATTCTACAGTAATCAAACCAAAGTATATATACAACTGCAATTCAAACTGTATTATTACTGCAAAGTATAAATCACTCACCTGTGCCAGGCTTGCTTGGTTCTAGGAAATAAAATAAATAAAAGAATATTTTTATACAAAACCAATTGGTCTGAAGTTCAGTCTTTGAATGTGTGACAATCATTTGCTGATTAAGTGTGGACAACAAATGCTCAACACTACCCTCTGATAAAGCCTTACTGCTCGCCCACACTACCACAAACAGAGAGTAAGGTGCTACCTACTTTTACCTCTGCCTACCTTTGGGGTTCCACTGGACTCTGTGCACACTATACCTCACTTTGGTATAGTATATACAGACCCAGCTTCCTGCAGATATTTCCCCCCCCAACCCCAGTTATGCATCTACATGTATGGGGTATTTGCCCCCCAAATCACAGATTTGCTTCTACATTGCTGTGGGTATTTGCTCAACCCACATTGATTCTACAATGCTGTGGGTATGTGCCACCCCCCATATTAGCTCTACATTGATGTGGGTATTTGCCACCCCCCATATTGCCTCTACATTGCTGTGGGTATTTGCTCAACCCACATTGACTCCACATTGCTGTGGGTATTTGCCACCCCCCATATTGACTCTACATTGGTGTGGGTATTTGCCCAAACCAAATATGGACTCTACATTGATGTGGGTATTTGTCCAAACCAAATAGGGACTCTACATTGATGTGGGTATTTGCCACCCCCCATATTGACCCTACATTGATGTGGGTATTTGCCACCCCCCATATTGGCTCTACAATGCTGTGGGTATTTGCCATCCCCCATATTGGCTCTACATTGATGTGGGTATTTGCCACCCCCCATATTGGCTCTACATTGCTGTGGGCATTTGCCCAAACCAAATATGGACTCTACATTGATGTGGGTATTTGCCACCCCCCATATTGACTCTACATTGATGTGGGTATTTGCCACCCCCCATATTGACTCTACATTGATGTGGGTATTTGCCACCACCCATATTAACTCTACATTGATGTGGGTATTTGCCACATCCCATATTGACTCTACATTGCTGTGGGTATTTAACACCCCCCATATTTACTCTACATTGCTGTGGGTATTTGCCCAACCCACCTTTGCCCACCCAACCACCAATTTGACACTACAATGCAATTAGCATTCTACCCCCCTCCCTCTTTTGGCTGCGTTTGCGACCCTACTTTCTGTTGTATTATCTTTCGCGGGGTAGTTACGTTATTCTGTATGGGTACGTGTCGGACTTACCTTCTGCGAAGACCGCGTCACTTGCGGTTGTAGTATTGCTCGAATAGGTAGAGTACAGGGATCACATGCACGATCGGATTCATGGCTGCACCGTCTCATTTGCAAGAATTGTGTTGTGGTGAGCATCGGAGCTGAAATACTCCCCTTCCGGATGCTCTGATGTGTTAGTTGTGGCGACTGGTTCGGCGCATAGGAAGTACGCATCGTACTTCGGCGTTGGAAATACCTCCGGACGACTCCATTCTGTGTTTCCAAAGGCTTTTCAATTGGACAATGAAGACGGAATCGGAGTGACCGTGTCGCTCGGTAAGTAAAGGCTTTTGGGCACCGTAGTGCGTTGTTTGCTTTAACGGGCTCCCAGTACGAGTCGGTTGTACTGTCCGGCTCCGGACGCATCTGGGAGGGCCTTCCGCACGACATCGGAATCGGGCCCTCTTGGAAGTGGAGGTCCCTGTCGCTTACCGCCGCCACCAAATGCTGTAGGCGGGCGCCCTCGACCCCTCGCTTCAACGTTCGGCTAAGTAAGGACACCGTCTGAGATAGCCCTGCTCACCCCCTTAGTAGCTTGGCACGAGCAGCCAGGCTTATCTCCAAGGCACGAGTGTTCAGTATGTGCAACCACGCTCACAATAACCCCATGATGTCATCACAAGTAGACTCCACACGAGTATTGATAAAAAGAGTATAATCTTTATATAAGAAATTATACGATACGACTACACGATACAAAATCAACATATAAGAACGGGTAGTATTCTTTCCGGTGGGTTGGTAGGTTCTAATCCCAACCACCGCGTCTAACCAACAGTTAACCTCTTCCCTAACCGTTTCCCAATAGGTTAGACCAGTCGTATTGCTAGAAACACACACGTTGCATAAGAAAACAATACTGCAATGCGTAACGATATTCTCTTATACTGTGCAACAGAGAAATAATGCCATACGTAGCGCCACAGTCATGTACTTTGCAATTGAAGGAATAATGCAATGCGTATCACCACCAGCATGCCCTGTACCAGGAAGAAACAAAGCAATGCGTCACGCTACAATCCTGTGCGGTGCAATAAAGAAATAATCCACTGCGCCACGCTATACTCAGATACGGTGCACTGACGAAATCATACAATGCGCTACGTTACAATCAAATAATATGCATCGGAGAAATAACGCAGTGCGTAGCGCACCAAGCATAAAGTTCGTTAGGCACAAATGAGGTCAGGCATCATACGACAGTTCGATAGTTCGTTAGCAGCAATAATGCAATTGTGTAATACGACAGTTTTACGTGCTCCAGTAACAGTGCCCCCGTTATGGATCAAATGATGACACACAAAGTACTGCTTCCCACTCTGGCCCCAGTACTGCCCCGTCCTGGGTCAGCACGGGCCGGGATCCGAGCCGAAGCAACGGCTAGCGCAGCTGACTGAGCGGGAGGCCAAGAGAGTGTCCCTCCGGGCCCGCACCCCACCCCAGGTGTTGATCCACGTTACCTGGGGGGGCGCGATCCCACTCTCCTCCCCAACGTCAGCGACTTGGGCCTTGATCCAGAACTCCGTCACGGGTTTTGGCGGACTCGGACCGGCGGCTCAGCTCTTCTGTGGCTGCCGGTCCGGGCCGCTACTGATGGACTCCGAGGGCCCCGATGACTGGGCCCTCACTGCGGTGGACTCGGTCCACACCAAGACCCGCCCTCAGCACTGTGGAGACTTTACTTCAGTTTGGTGCACAACCTAACCCGGCACTCCTCACCAGCACCTCAGGTTGTACTTCGACACGCACACCGCGCGTCCGAGACTTGCCTCTTCTCTGGTGCTCACGACGATCCGGCGCTCTTCACCAACGCTCCGCTTGCACCTAAACACGCACCCTGCGCGTTCGAGCCTTGCCTCTTCTCCCAGTGCACACGATGTCCAGGCGCTCTTCCTCACGCCCTGGCTGCACCACGACACGCACTCCTGCGCGTCAGAGTCTCACCTCTTCTCCCGGTGCACACGATGTCCAGGCGCTCTTCCTCACATCCTGGCTGCACCACGACACGCACCCTTGCACGTCGGAGACTCACTTCTTCTTTTGGTGCCTACGAGGCCCAGGCGCTCCTCACCAACACCCGGGCTGCACCACGACACGCACCCAGCGCGTCCAAGACTCACTTCTTCCGCTGGTGCACACGATGTCCAGGCGCTCCTTACCAATGCCTTGACTGCACCACGACACGCACACTGCGCGTCCGAGTCTCGCTGCTTCCTTTGATGCACACGAGGCCCAGGCGCTCTTCACTAGCACCCGGGCTGCACCACGACACGCACACTTGCGCGTCCGAGCCTCGCCTCGTCTCCCTGTGCACTCCACGACCAGACGCTCCTCACCAACGCCTTGGCCTGCACCACGACATGCACTCTGCGCGTCTTAGACTTAGCTTACTCCTGCGTGCCCACGATCACACGGCACAACTTCTGAGGGTCTCAAGCAGCACAAAGCTCGCGCACTCCGCGTTACTTGGGACTTCTCCGGAAACTTTTATGATCCTGTATTTCCAAACAGGGAGCCAGCTCACCTTGGGCCCTTGGGGTTACAAGACACAGCACAAAGCACAGTCTTCTTCAAGCAGGGGGACCCAGCGCCTCCAAGCACAGTCCCAACAGCCTCTTCCTTAGTTAGAACAGCAAACTGCAGACCAGCCCCAGATCACGAAGCAAGGATTGGTCTATCCACCACAGTCTCTTCAGTTGTTCCTTCTTTAGCAGAGGTTCCTCTTGACCACAGAATGGGTCCAAGCCTTTTCAGTCTCAATCCATATCTGTTTCAATCCAACGTTCAGGGGTTTCAGCTCTCATAGTTATACCCCTTACTGTATTTGAAGTTTGTATGTGCTCAGGGGTCCCTGACCCCTCCCTATATCAGTTCTGGGTGTCACCCTCCCAGTGTCACCTCTCTCCCTTTGATACTGGGGGTCTGGATCCTTAATCACTCAGCAGGAGATGGGTCAATTGGTTTATAGCACCAGCCCAGGCCTTTTCACCTCCCGGGCTTCTCCTCCCCCTACTCTCCAGATGCAGGGCAGCCTGGTGCCATCTCAACCCCTCCCTGGGTCAAGACCTCTCCCAGCTCCTCTCACCTTTCAATTCCAGACAGACAATCTACATTTCAGAGACACACAGAAATGCTCAAGAGCACAAAACTCAGCCACTTCTAAAAGAGTGGTTTATAAACACACAGTGACAAAACCACCTTTACAGAAAGATGCATTATGACACTGTGAGTTCACACATACCAAACTTCACCTCTCCATTACAAACTGACAGGAAACTAGGCTAAAAAATACAACACCTAGTCTCCCCCAGTCTGTCCTATGGGCAGAATGGCCTTTCAGCAGTGAAAAACGAAATGGAGAGTTTTTCACTGCCAGAACACAACACACACCTCAGTTTATGTTCTGCCTTTTACCTACACTGCACCCTGCCCAGGGGTTACCTGAGACCTACCACAGGGGTGCCCCATGTGTATGTAAAAGGGAAAGTCAGGCCTGACAAGTGGTTGCACTTGTCAGGACAACATGTTAACTTAGCATTCTGCGCGCAGGCCCTACACTGAACACCTGAGTTCCCTTCTCTGCGCGCCCTTGCATTACTAGCCCTTGCACACACAGTGCACATCACTAGGGACTTTTACTAGTAAGGCAAACATACCAATAATGGCCAACCAATCACCATACATTTTACACAGGGAACTCCTGTACTTTGACACTGTTCAGCAGTGGCAAAGTACCCAAAGCATCTAAATTGGCATCTCTAGGTCAGGAAAACGGTCTAGGGGGAAAGCAAAAAGTTTAGGGAACTTTAACCAAAAAGGCCAAGTCCTACAGGCCCAATATATTGTAGGGATTATCTAGGGCTAGAATGTTTACACATTAAGCTTCTTTGAAATAACCTACTAAGATCTGCTAACTGACTCTCAGAAACAGATTCAGCCTTTTAGAAGTTCCCTAGTTACACTAGAGAGGCATGAGTTATCGAGGGGCAATGCCATTACCCCTTCCAAGCTCCACATGAAGGCAGCCTTCTTCCTCAGACTTCAAGGCAGGTGGTAACCCCCCAAATCCCCTATGCCAGGCATCACCCCCTTGAAGAGCACCTCAGGCAGGTACCACCCCACTGCCCACCCTTTCCAGGCATGCATCACCTCTTCACCGCCCAGATAGGCTGCTGCTTCACTTACCTAAGGCGCTCAGGCCTGAGTGAAAGCCAGGGGAGCTGGCAGGCCAGCCACCCTCAGGTCACTCTGCCGCTGCTCCCTCAGCAACACAAAGGGCTTCACTGGCTGCTGGCCACGGGATCAGAGCCATGCCCACTGTTGAGCTGAAGATCTTTGCCGACCCCTCCTCTGGCACAGAAAGCTAGACTAACCCCTGCTAAGCCACACTACTCTTTCTTCACTGGCTACGGCATCTGGCAGCATAGGGGCCTGATTGATGCACACTGTGACAGGCTGCACTCTCTTCATTAGTCCCCTACTGTGACAGAGTAAATGCCAGACGGCGACGCTCTTGCCAGTTAAGGCCGCTCTCTAATCCTCAGCTGCACTGCACAGGAGGGGCCTTGGAAGAAGAGTAAGGGCAGGCCTTTCAGTGGGCCGGGTCTGGCCGGTGCTCAGCACCAGCAGTTCTTAAAAGCAGGTGCCAAAACGAGTCCATATCAGGCTCTCCGTTATTACCCTCAGGGTGAAAAAAAAAAACTTAACTCTGCAGCCGTCACTGCTTTTGATGTCATCTGAAAGA
Source organism: Calotriton arnoldi (assembly GCA_963921515.1). Lineage (NCBI taxonomy): Eukaryota > Metazoa > Chordata > Amphibia > Caudata > Salamandridae > Calotriton > Calotriton arnoldi. The sequence goes on along the minus strand of CAWUFW010016035.1, from coordinate 266,652 downwards.
AACTCGTTTTTCAGTTTTACACAGCGCAAACTTGTAGCGCTTTACATGATCTCCACCATAGAAGGACATATTTATGTTTTGAATCACAGGATGTTGAGCCGAGGCTCGAACCTGCTTTCTCAGCTCTTAAGTCGGCAGCTCTGGCCTTACACCTCAACCTCTCGCACAGAAACTGAAACAATTTCAAAATGATATACAACGAAGTCATAGATGTTGCTGATTTATCTTATGCAATTTACAACCATTGACAAAGCCAATAGTCCTATTTTCTTGTAGGTGTAATGTTACTTTTTGTGTTATATATCTGGATGAATGGACAGAAGCAGCAAAATACCATTCGGGGCAGCACACTACACTAAGTGCAGATTTTTAGCTTGAGTATTTTAAACCATGCCCTTCATTACATCGGCCAAGTTCCTTATGAGAGACCCCCCCCTCCCCAGGTTATTTATCCCACTTAAAGCCCTCAGTAAGGGCAACTATGATCTTACCTCAGCTTTTGGTGCACGTGGTTCGGTCCAAAACTGTGAAGCCCAGGCTGATCCCAGATTGGCCCTTTGGTCCGTCAGGCAGACTTGAGGGGAACGTTTACTCGTTTGCCTTCCCTGAGGGCATCGGCAGACGCATCTCAATCTCCCCTCTCATAAATTGTGGTAGTTGCTGGGAATCAATTTTCAGGAGTTGTTTCCTTCTGTTGATGGCAGTATTGGAGGGGTGGGTAGGTGCAAGGTGAGTCTGGTTTTGTGAAGTCTAGCAGGACCGGAACTGGATACCAAAGGCAGCTCTGGCAAAAACGTTCAACCCAGTCCTACTCTGCAGGATGCCACGAGTAAAATGGAGCATGGGGGGCGTGGTTGGGTCATGCCAGCCAACCAGTTTTGGAAGCAGACGAAGTGCAGACTGCATAGAAGGGAAAGGAAAGAGAGAAGAATATAATAAATGCAACAGGAAGGGGAGTGGGGAAGGACGAAGGGTGCATTTAAGAGGCTAGAAGGGAGTGAAAAGGAGTGAAAAGGAGCATACCATAAAGGGAAAAGGAAGACAGAAGAGAGAAGCACGGGATGTAGGTGAGGGGAAGGGAGAGGATGGGGATAAACAGTGAGTGTAAATACATTTTCATGCATGCTGAAAAGCACACAAGTCATGACCAAAACATCCGATCCTAAAATGAAAAGCATACAGACCTGTATATCAAGTTTCCAGTTAGAAACAGTAGCTCGCTTGGGCCTCCATCGCTCCAAGTACTGAGATCACAGTGGGCAGATTACTGCAGCACAGATGGGATCCCACTGACATGCAGGCTGGGTGGAAAATGCAGCAAGAACAGTAGCAGTATGAAAGAAACTAAAATTACTCACCGTAGAGCCAAGGCAAATGGCCTAGCAGTGACATCAAGTGCAGTAGATAATTATACAGGCCTGTCTCCAGAACGGAAATGAAGATTCATTCCTAAAACTCCAGGTCATCTCAAGCAGTGTCTGTACATTGCAGTGTTAATCACACCAGCTGTGCTTTCTAAGAGGCTGTAGGGCAGCCCCTGCCCAGTGCTTAATTTGTAAAATATTAAATCCAGGTGCTCAATTTTTTTTAGGAGGCCACACCCATTTCTCCCGGCTCCACCCACTTACTCCACTGGCTCCACCCACTTACTCTATTGGCTCCACCAGTTTCCTCAACTGGCACTGCTGAAAGCCAGATGTAATACCCAATTTGAATTTCAGCAAGAGAGACTTCCTCAAGTAAGGTTTTGATAGGAGGTTCCCCCTCCTTTGGGTTTGGTTCTCCGGCCTACTTGCGGTCATGTGGGGCAATTGTGCGGTTTCGGGAGTGGGGGGGAACAATTGAGCGGCGTGGGGGTGTCTCTCGGCCCCTTGTCAAAGTGCTGCCTGCTTTGCCAACTTGAGGGCTGAGCCGGGCTCTGGTCGCGGCGCCTGTGATCCTGGCCAGGAATTGTGGTCCCCCATGCCTGGTGTGGAGTTGGTGCCACTAAAGGGGCGGACAGGATGGTGCGCTGGTGCCCGCCCTGGCTATGCCCCCTTTTGCAGTGTGGATGATTCAGCGGCCCGCCAAGCGGAGATGTGTATGCTGTGTTGCAGCTGCAGTTCGAGTCCATCCAGGAGGTACGCTCAAGGTTTGTGTGCCACGTGTGGCACAGTGCGAGCAACATTGAGGATGGCCCATGGCATTGCTGTTTGCCCATCCTCTGATTTGGGTGGGAAATGAGCTCGCAGATCGGCCTGGGGCATGCGCATAGGGGGACGGTTATTGGCGCTGTGTGGGCTGTTTTAAAAACCCTGGGCCTGAATTGTGTTTTGAGGCAGGCCGGGGCCATCAGGTCACGGGCAGGTGGTGGCTGAGGCAGCCTCTGAGTCAGTCCATTTCATGGCCATGTGTATCTGCTTTGGGTAATGCATGCAGACTGGAAGAGATAAGTGTCGTCACACAGCATTACAAATCCTAAAAAATTAATTGGTATCGCAATGTAACAACGGTGTGTGTGGTATGAACGAAAAACTGATCCCTTGGCGTACAATTTGTCTGAAGTCACGCTGCAGGCGGGTTGCATGTGTGTCTTTCAGTCGGTACGAACGTGAGGCTGCCTCTGGTAAATTCCGACGACCAGAGCAATTCTTGGCATTGCACGGATGTCGTCATCTCGTTGGGCTCCGGTACTCATGCCATTCACTTATGTTCCCCTGCGTCAGCAGTGTGCGAGATGTTGCAGCCGGATGTACACCACCATCCGGGCCTCGTTTGTTCCAGTGGGCCTAAGGGGAGTGCATAGAGCACAATGTGGTGGTGAACATGGGTGTGGCCTCAAGGGGTCGCACATGCGAGGCTACCATGTTGTTATCCCGTTCACCATCATGAACGGGATAATAAATTATGTTGCGCAATGGTAAACACAATATTCACGATGGAACAAATATACATAAAGTAATTAAGCCGCCTGTCCATTGCCCAGGAGCGTAGTGAATGCTCCTGAGGGCGAAATTTTGACTCCCGCACGGGCCAAGTGTTGTGTTTGGCTGGTGGTTCCTCGTGGCGGGAGCTTGTGCTTGACGGAAGAATACAAGGGCACTCGTTTGAGGCCTGTTTTACTGTGATAATGTATGTCTCAGGCCCTTAATTTAAACTAAATAATTTCAGTACTATGTGCCAGAGTCCAGAAATAGCTCAGCGGTTGTACCACGTGATTAGTACATCCCAAATTCGGTGATGACCTGGAGAGCATCCGTGTAAGTGGTTCCCCGGCTGGACACGCAGTAGTGTTGTCTGTTGTTGCTGCTCTGTTGGTTTTGTCAAGGTGAGACAGGCCCTTAGGGGCCGAGAGGGCTGTCCCGTGTTGTGGGGAGACTCGACTAACCAGGTTGTGCCGTGATGGTAGGCTTACACCTACTGGGTAGTTTTGGTTGTAAACTGTACACTGTGTGGCAAAATTTGCTATTTCAGCAGACTACTGGCTGATGTGTAAGTAAATGCTTAGAATAGCTTAAAACAGGGCACCGTCTGGTGGGGGAGGAGGGGACAAGTGTGTGCAAGGTCCCGAATACGGGTGTGTCCCTTTGTTTCGGCCGGTGCGCGGTCCTGGACATGCCCCTCCCCCACCCCTCGAAGGTTCCAAAGAGTGCTCAGACCCGGGTAGAAGGCAACCGCACTCTGAACAGCGTTCATGGCCGGGAGGTAGGCACATGGAGCGGCGCTCCCGACCGGGCCTAAGAGTCCATTTGGGCCTATTGGTCCTGCCCCAGGTTTGTTGGATGCCATTGACCATGGCTCATATCTTTGGCTCAGGTTGGGTGCGGCCTATAGTCTGGCGGTGCGATAGATGATAGAGTGGTGAGTGGCCTTGGCAGCATGGGAACAGTTGAGAACGGAGGGTGGCCGGCAGCCCTGTCTGTGCACGGGACCCACTTGGGTTTTTAGGTTGAGCCTCGATGCCGGCTCCTGTGATCCTGGGCAGATCACTTGGTCTGTTGCTGGTAAGGAGCCTTTGTTCTCAGCAGTCACGGCTGGGTGTAGATATATGCCCCAGTGTGGTCGCACATTTCCAGTTTTGTTCAGAGTGTACACCAAGCGAGTGGTGGCTGTGGGGTTGCACTGGTACAAAAGTCACATCTGCTACAGTGCTTGGAACTCCAGTGTCAGGAGGCACTTTTCACATGTGAGAGCATGGAAAAGCATCATCATCTGCATAACAAAGAGATATAGACACAAGAGCACGAGGGTACACATAAAAGTCTTCATAACCGGTATCTTGAAACTAGCTCTTCTGATTGGCCACTGCCTTGTTCCGGTTAATACAGCAACGCATACAGATAGGTCTGTTATTCAGGTCTGTTATTCAGCGCCAAGATGCCCCGTTGCTGGGGTGAACGTGCGCTTTACAAATACACATGTTATGTTATGTTAGGTGCGCCTGCCAATCTCAGTGCTGAGATGACTAAGCAAGGTCTGAAGCACTAGGTAAAACACGCTTGTTGTAATTGAAAACTGGTATTTTAACAGCAGCAGCAGCGCGCACCCCTTCCCCACCACAATTACAGAAGTACTCCTGGTAGGGCATTACTGGCCTCTCTCAGAGGGCATCAAGCAGGAACCCTCTGGGCTGTTATGATAAATGAACAACATTATAGCTGAATAATTCAAACACAAGAGAAAGTTTTATACAGTGGATATCTTGACCACATGTATTCCAAGGTGCCCTTATGTCAAATGAGTGTACAAGTAAAAATTCAGACAATTGCCTAGGATCACACAATTTAGTCAAGCAGGGTATAGCGGCATCCATTACTTAAGGCCATCCCATCAGAAGTTGTGTCATCATGTATAATGGTGGGGACAAGCACCAACAAATAACGGTCTTGGGGGGTCAGTTTGGCAGGGCAGGTACACACACTTTATATCAATGGTAGCATCAATGGTATAGACATGCTTCTTCCACCCTTAGGGGCAAGACTCGGCCAGCAGTAGCACATCCAGTTGGTGCTAGTTTGTCTTGAGTCATGAGTCACATGCAAGTGCGTCAATTGAGCTGGACTATGTACCTAGGTCACGAACATTAGGCAGAGGGGTTTCAGTAGGATCCACATAAATGGGGACGACACCAGAGCATGAAACTGCAACTGTTTGTGCCGACATAATGTCTCTACACCACTCATATTGTTAACAGTTAATCGGCCTTTGAAGATGGTCAGCTGAACAGCACAGGATTCAACTGCACGTGAAAAATTCCTTTAGCAAATTAATGGACAGATTGAATTATACAGACATGCATTTCTCAAGGCCACTCGTTTATAAGCACCAGAAGCTGGGCATTTCAGGGTCCCCATGGCTCTTGCCAAATGACCACTGAACAGTAGGATGGAGAGTGATTACAGAGGGCTTAGGATGGATGATGGTAATGGCAACGCAAGACTGTCAGTTTATGCTGCGTAGAATGTTTCGTATCACCAATCAGAAAGGTACTAGGAGGCAAACCAGTAAACAGGCAAGCCTTTGATTCTGGTGGAGAGCAATTAAATCCGGGGATAAACCTTTGAACTAAGTCCAATTCCTGGATTAAGCAACCATGGTTCCAGCCTTGTAAAGGCCCTGCTGTTGGCATCATTGATTACTACAAAGTACCAGGGATAGGGAACAGATTAGTTATCACAGCGGATGTGTATCGCAAGATGAACGGGTACACGTGATTGATGAGGCTTCATTGACGCTTTGTCATAGCAGTCCAGATCACACCACAGAGTGCGAAGACAAGGCCATGGCCCCTGACAGAATATGCTAAATTCTATTTGTCTGGGATTGGTGCTGCAATCTCATTCCATTTTGCAGTCAGGAACGAGAATGTAAAGAAATATCTGTGAATGTACGGGGCTCACCCAGCAGTGAAGAAAGCAAGAGATTTAGCACAATTCTATAATCCTAAAGTGTGGCGCAAGCAACAATTTTAGCACAGCCAAAACAAATCAAGGTACTCACTGGCAGATGCACAATAGACAAACATTCACTGAATCCAGATTTGACAGCATTAATTTGTTCGCAATAGTTTATCAATAAAACTGTCTGTGCAAATGTCTGGTCAATTCAGCAAAGTATGTGCACTCCGTAAACGAGTGCATGTTACAGGTTGCTTCAGTTAAGCTAAAAATTACCCACCTTATTGCCATTGCAGCTAGGCGGGTTGTGGAAGTTGTCATCTAACAAGTGTGCTGCGGTTCCAAAGGTTCGGGAAACACTGGGTTAGAGCACAAAAAGGCTACAATGTATTAAAAAACATTTGCCATTCCCATTATTCAAGAAACGGCAGGTATTTGTACATATTGTTCTCCTCATGTTCCCACCCACTTGTCTGCTCCATAGTATACATTAGCAGAAATTTGGAATTGGACGACTTACGCTAGGGTGGGGACATCAGCATGGCGACACAGCATCTAAATATCGCAGTCAGACGGAGAGGGGCTTGCATGCAATATATACAGGAAATGAAGCAGAATACTGGGGGTGCAGCCCCCCCCCCTTATCGCATTCAATGGTAGGGAGGCGGGATCTGCTATGCTATAGGCGTTACATTTGCCCATATATGGGCAGAAGGGTACATTGGCAGGTACCTGTAAATAGATTGGGTTTTAAATAGGTTTTCCTTTTGGCCATTTCTATAAAGGATGTGCACTCTGTAAACATGAGAGTATGGGTAACAGGATCCTGCATTTAAGCAAAAAAAATAAAAAACGCCACCATTCAGCCTGGTGGGTTGCTAAATTTGTCATTCCAAAAAGTGTGCTGCGACTCCAATAGGGTGGAGAAATAATGGTTTGGAGCACAAATGCTGACAATTACCAGAACACATATTGCATTCGTATTTAGAAGGTGGAGGTAAATTTGCTCATATGTTTACTCCATGTACTGACAAATCCAAAAGCATTGGCAGTGGCATCTTTTTCGGTACTCTGGTATACCTTTAGCAAAATCTGGTTATGGACTACCTACATTATGGTGGGGACACCAGCATGGCGACACAGCAGCTGAAGATCGCAGTCAGACTGTTGGGTTTTGCAGGCAATAAGGACTTGAAATGTAGCAGGATATTAGGAGTACCCTTAGGGGACCCCCCCTTTGGTTAGATCTACCTTTGTCTTGGTTTAGGTGGGGAGGCTCACCTGGCATCCTCAAAATGACATGTAACAGCTTAAATTCGATACATGTGATATGATTTCTATGTGGAGAGGGCCATGACTAAGGTGCTAGCTCAGGCGGGGGGGGGCATTGGTCACAAGGCTCCACCCTGTTTCCACCTAATGACCCTCTCCAGGGGAGTTCATATTTCACTTGCTGGTGCGGCACACGGTTATCAGTTTGAACCCCCAAATTTGGGACTAACCAAGTAGGGGGGGGGGGCGTAAACAAGGGCTTAGTTAACCCCAAATGTAAATGCACATATTTGCACGCAGTGCACAATGGATTATATCAGTCAGAACTGTGTTTACAAAGAGAGCAGTAGTTTTAAATTCCATATGGGGGTAATAATTCTTGCCGGCGCAGTTCTCCCATACAAGTGGAGGTCTGCGGGTAGAGATAAAGGTAAGGTGTTGGCCTCAAACAATAACTTGTTAACAAATATACTGATGGCCTGGGAGGCGAACTCCACTATGTTTACCAGCGAATCTTGAAATCAGGGACTGGGCGGTGAGGGGTAAATGAGCGGCTCGGCAATCCCTAACCAGAAGAGCCATATTGGCACAGAGGGCACCATAGGGACACCACCCGGCACTGTGGTTAAAGAAGAGAACAACAGTTCTCAACTTCCGGGGAGCCCATCGAACATTCCTACGGAGGGTTAAATAAAGCTGTGGTTAAAACAGGGAACGGTAGTTACCAACTTCGGTGGCGGCCATCGAACTTTCCTACGGTAAGGTAAATAAGCTATGCACAAGCACATCTAGCAGGAGGGCTTGGGTCAACTCTAATTAATAATCAAATAGAATAAGAACGGCTTGGTAAATTAGGCATTGCCTCTTTAGTGCAAACACCACATGGTACCCCCGATAGGGACGGGGTACACACACGACAGAGGTAGATAGGAGTTTTCCAGCTAGAAGGACTGGTAACCGCAGGAGGTTATGGAGCCTGCCATGGTGGGGGGGCAGATATGATGGCTGCCACTTCCGGGGCAGTGGCGGAGTTACAGGGCGATCCGGAGGCGGATTGGTACATAGGGGTACCATTTCAGGAGCACCATGTCGGGATGAACCCTTGAATTCACTAAATTAACCTGAGCTCAACCCCCCTGCTAACCATGGAACAGAGAAACAGGCTTTATTAAGGGCAACATGTAAAGTTATTATGCAGTACCAAAACAGTAATAGAGTAAAAATGCAAAACAGTAAAAATCTCAAACCTGATGTTCGTGTACTGGGTGGTGCTATAAGCCTGAGTGACATCACACCTGTTCAGTTTTTAACAAAAGAGAGCTATAAAAACGTTACAGATATAATCTGGCTCCTGGAGATAGTCTTAAGGCAAGGATTCTGCAGGTAGAGTATGCACCAGAAAGACTACCACCAAAGATAAGTAACTTTTTTGCTTGAGAGGCTTTAGAAACAAAATCTGAGTTACAGCATGTGGGAATCATATCATGTAGAACTGGGGATTCATTCGATAAGTTGACTTAAGTGTGAGAACACATGCGTGTCTCTGGCAAAAGATTAAAAACAGTGGTCACCTGCTATGTTTAAACAGCGTAATCAGGATATGCACGTATGTAAACAAGTTATGCACATACACAGCATGTAAACAGGATATGCATGTACATGTACGCAACCATGTCAACATTGTGGACTGAAATATATTTCATTACTTTATCCACTGCTTTCCAACACCAGGAACGTTTCTTCAAAGGAGTTGCAATTTGTCAGAAAGTGAGGATTTCAGTATGCCTTGAACTGGCTTCCATCTATAAAACGGGCAAGATAGAACACATTAGTTTGCCTAGCCAAGCCAGAGACATCTGCTTCGTAGTAAATAAGTAAAGCTATGCTCATAATAGAGCACTCACCTTTCAGGGCCGTCTGGAGCAGCTGTTGCGTGTCAGTGTGAAAGGACTGCATTTTATCTTCTTTGCCTGCGTCTCTCGTGAATCGGTCACAATCATATGGTCCTGGTGTGTGGGCGGTGGGTGGTCTGAGGCAAACCAAAGGAAAATACTGTTTTTTTTTTTTTATATAAATATTTTTATTGTCATTTTCAAAAACAAGCATAACATAGTTAACTGCGGTTACAGTCATACAGCCTTCAATGTTATTAGTCAGTATACAAAACAATTCATCTTCATATATCCTCCATATCCTTTTGCAGCACAGACATACAACAACTATAGATTGAAAACAATTCCTTCGAGCTACGCCCTCCCCCAGGTCGCCAGGGAAACTCAGGCTGTTGAAGTGTCTGGGGGGACCCGTCCAGTAGGGTCCGGTTGAGTATCTCCCACTATTGCGTCTAGACCATAGTACCTCCTCCATTTGACCCACACCTAATGAAATTTCTTCGGGCAGCCCCTCGCCTTGTAGGTGACCCTTTCGGCTGCCATATACATATCCATCCCGAAAATACTGATTATTGACCTCAGCCCGATGCACCCCCTCAAAGTCTGTGCCTTAACAAAAACCACGTGGACATACTATGTGCTGTCTCCTTCAAATCTGTAGCAAACCTATACAGCTCCTTGTCATTGCAATGCCCAGTAGAGTCAGGGCTTTAAGTGGGCCGGGTCGTGCTAAAAAGCAGGTGCCCAGACGGCTCCCTATCGGGCTCTCCATTTTTGCCCTCACCCTCGGTGAACAGATAAATGTAAACTCTGCGGCAGTACCACTGCTCACTGCCTTTGAGGTACCTTCAAAGAGACTCATTATAGTTCTTTCACAGTCTCATCATTTCAAAATGGAAGCATTTTCAATATTATATATACACAACGAAGCCACAGTAGTTGCTTATTTATCCTCTGCAGCTAACAACCATTGGCAAAGCCAATAGTCCTGGCTTGTTGTAGGTGTAACGTTACTTGCTGTATTATATATCTGGATGCAACGATAGAAAGAGCAAAATGTCAGACGGTCGGCATAATATGCTAAGCACACATTTTTAGATTGGGTGTTTTTAAGCCACGCCCGTAATTACTTCGCCCCCCTTTAAGAGTCTCCACTGTTTTTTCATCCCACTTAAAGCCCTGAGCAGAGGCTATACTCCAGAGGCTGTCTCATGCCTCTTTCTACTCTCAGCTACAGCAAATTGTTGGGCCCACCGGCTCTTTAAGTGTGGCCTCATAAGAAGCTACTGTGCGGTTGACATTGTGAATGAGACTAGATTTGAGCGAATAAAAGAAATAAACAAACTCTCGCCAGTTGACACATGACTATTCTTTCTGCATGGGAAAACTACAGGTTTGCGGACAATCAAAAATCGCTCTCATAATGCACTTTACCGCTTATCACACGCCCTCTTCGGGGCTATGCAGGCCCCCTCCCTGAATCACTGCCAAAACAAACGAACTAACGGGGGAGGGGCTGAGGGGGAGGGGGGGGGGGGGAGATAACTAAAAAAAATGTTGAAGACACATACGAATTGCAGTTTTACATTCAACTCCGCCAACGGTGATCACGAGGGGGGTGAGGCGGACGGCAATGAGGAGCAAACTGCAATACTGGCAAAAAATAATAATAATAAAAAGAACGGAAGGGGCGCCGCCGCTAAAATTCAAGCGTGGCGGGCTTGTGCAAAATAAATAAATACATAGAGATTGAAAGGTGCAAGTTGCAAAAATAAAGGTTGCTTACAAAAGAAAACAAGCGAATTCCATCCACACTGACGAAACAGCCAACGAACTGGAGGAAGTGGCCGAGCCCAGGAAGGTTTGGAGGGGGGGGGAGGCAGGTGCTCGGATTCAGTGTCCTCCGCAGGGAGCCCCCGCTCTAGTGACAGAGTGCACCCCCTGGCATGTGAGGAGTGAGGGGCTGGATCCGAAAGACACTCACCTGCAATGGGGCCGCTTGGAAACTGTCTGAGAATAGGATTAATTGGTATTGTTTCACCAAGCAAAATCAGCCACTAGATGGCAACAGCAGAGCACTTTTATATAGGCCTAAGGAATGATCCCACGGTGCCGGGGACGGGGAGATTGAGTGATTTACCCAGTATCACAAGATGTGGAGTCGACCCCGAGGTTCAAACCTTTGTTTCCCAGCTCCAACGTCGGCAGCTCTTGTCGTGAGACCACATCCTCTCCTTTATACCTTATACTATTTCGGTTTGATAGCAATTTGTTCACGTAGTTTGATGTTGAAAACATTTGTTATTAGGTGGAATTTATATCATCCTTATCGCGTAAGAAATCAATTTCAAAATTTCGTGGGACTGCAAGGTTCTTAAATAAAAAATATATAATTCTACTCCTCGCATGTGCCTTCCGTTGTTAAATTCTACAGACTCTCATTTCTCCTTTTCTGGTATTGCTAACATTGCATTTCTTGCCTAATTTCAAATTAAAAGTCTTTACTGTTGAGTTTAATTTAAATTACATGCATGGACAATTGCAGTAAAACATTACACCCCAGTTACAGAATGCCCGTGGCCTTACACGGCCATAGCACAACAGACGATAACAAGCATTGGTAATGCCAAGAGGGTCAAAGTCGGAAAGAGGAGCAGCTGGGGCAGCAGAAATGCTGGGCACCGTAGGCGGAAGGATTAGCTGGGCAATGGAAGGGGTGGGCAGCAAGGCGGCCTGGTGGCTCTGACAGGCACTCATTCATTGGAAGAACAGCCCTGTGGAGGAAAAAATGGGACACAGCAGCAGAACGATGGGGTCCCAGGCAGCAGGAGATGGGAAGAGTGGCCTATGAGAGGAAGCGGGAGAAGGTGGGTTTGGGGGCAGCTGAGTGCAGGGAGGTCTGCCCCCGGGTCAGATTGGGAGGGGCTGGGCTGGCCTGGCCGGCCATTTCGTAGATTTTGGGCTATTTTAGATTTTGGGCTGTTTTTGGGCTGTAGCCCAATTATAGCCCAATTGTATAAGGGGGCTCCAAACCACCATTTTAGGTTCTGTTGACCTGGTGGCTGGGAGCAGGGTAGTATAGAGGAAAACATTTGGGTAGTTAGTCAGCAGCTTAGCTTTTGAATTCATTATCAGAGGATGGAGGATTATCGAGTACTTGAGGCGGTGCACCTTTTATCTGAGGCGGTGTTACAGCAAACAAATGATGGACGGAATGCTGACAATGCAAACATTCTCCCCCAGTCAAAAGATCTGGGTTAAATCCATCGTTCTTTTGCCCACTACGCCACCCCAGTTTGGACCCAGCCATATGCAAATCAGTCTTGACCCTGTGCCCCATGGGAACAGTCCAGACCGAACTGCCAGGCCAGGTCCTTCATGGACCGGAAACAAGCATCCTGGGACCGGTTTCAGGGTATGTCACCCTTCTTCAGCCAGGCTAGCTTGAATCCAGTGGCACAGTGAGCAAGGGACCCACGTCTGGGCATACTCATCCCACTTAGGGCGAAAAGTGTTACAGCAAACAAATGATGGACGGAATGCTGACAATGCAAACATTCTCCCCCAGTCAAAAGATCTGGGTTAAATCCATCGTTCTTTTGCCCACTACGCCACCGCAGTTTGGACCCAGCCATATGCAAATCAGTCTTGACCCTGTGCCCCATGGGAACAGTCCAGACCGAACTGCCAGGCCAGGTCCTTCATGGACCGGAAACAAGCATCCTGGGACCGGTTTCAGGGTATGTCACCCTTCTTCAGCCAGGCTAGCTTGAATCCAGTGGCACAGTGAGCAAGGGACCCACGTCTGGGCATACTCATCCCACTTAGGAGCGAAAAGTGTTACAGCAAACAAATGATGGACGGAATGCTGACAATGCAAACATTCTCCCCCAGTCAAAAGATCTGGGTTAAATCCATCGTTCTTTTGCCCACTACGCCACCCCAGTTTGGACCCAGCCATATGCAAATCAGTCTTGACCCTGTGCCCCATGGGAACAGTCCAGACCAAACTGCCAGGCCAGGTCCTTCATGGACCGGAAACAAGCATCCTGGGACCGGTTTCAGGGTATGTCACTCTTCTTCAGCCAGGCTAGCTTGAATCCAGTGGCACAGTGAGCAAGGGACCCACGTCTGGGCATACTCATCCCACTTAGAGGCGAAAAGTGTTACAGCAAACAAATGATGGACGGAATGCTGACAATGCAAACATTCTCCCCCAGTCAAAAGATCTGGGTTAAATCCATCGTTCTTTTGCCCACTACGCCACCCCCAGTTTGGACCCAGCCATATGCAAATCAGTCTTGACCCTGTGCCCCATGGTAACAGTCCAGACCGAACTGCCAGGCCAGGTCCTTCATGGACCGGAAACAAGCATCCTAGGACCGGTTTCAGGGTATGTCACCCTTCTTCAGCCAGGCTAGCTTGAATCCAGTGGCACAGTGAGCAAGGGACCCACGTCTGGGCATACTCATCCCACTTAGGGCGAAAAGTGTTACAGCAAACAAATGATGGATGGAATGCTGACAATGCAAACATTCTCCCCCAGTCACTGGAGTCAAGCTAACCTGGCTGATGAGGGCTGAAAGCCCGAAACCGGTCCTAGGATGCTTGTTTCCAGTCCAGGAAGGACCTGGCCTGGCAGTTCGGGCTGGACTGTTCCCATTGGGCGCAGGGTCAAGACTGATTTGCATATGGCTGGGTCCAAACTGGAATGGCATGGTGAGCAAAAAGCAATGGATTTAGGCCCAGATCTTTGTACTGGGGTGAATGTACGACATTGTTCTGCATTCTGTCCATCAATTGTTGTTTTTGCATTTGTCACCCCGAGTGGGACGGGGTATGCCCAGACGTGGGTCCCCGTGCTCTCCATGCCACTGGAGTCAAGCTATCCTGGCTGATGAGGGCTGAAAGCCCGAAGCCGGTCACTAGATGCTTGTTTCCAGTCCAGGAAGGACCTGGCCTGGCAGTTCGGGCTGGACTGTTCCCATTGGGCGCAGGGTCAAGACTGATTTACATATGGCTGGGTCCAAACTGGAAATGGCATGGTGAGCAAAAAACAATGGATTTAGGCCCAGATCTTTGTACTGGGGTGAATGTATGACATTGTTCTGCATTCTGTCCATCAATTGTTGTTTTTGCTTTTATCTGAGGCGGGGCGTCTTCATATGCTGATCCCAGAGCAAGAGGTTCCGGCGCGCGTCCTCAGGGATGGCGGTCGCCATTACGGCCTGCTCATCCCCCAAGAGGGCCAAGTTGAAAGCGGTGTCAGGGGCCGCTTGTGTGCCCGTAGAGCGGCCCCCGTGAGGTCTGCCGAGCCGGAGCCTCGCAGCAAGCCTGAGGCTCCAGCGGGTATGCTTGGGGGCGGGCCGCAAGTAGGCGCGTAGCGCGTCGGCGACTGGGCCGCTCAGGAGGGCCGCGTTTGCTCCGGGGCCTGCAGTGAGTGCGTCCGAGGCCTCGGGAGCAGGGAGGGGTTTATTTGTTGCTGAAAATAGTTCCGCGGGGGGTTCCTGGGAGGAGGGGAAGTGCCAGGGTGGGGGGGAAGAAGGACTTATGAACCCCCGGCGCGGGGGGCCCTGGGAGTCCTTGGGACAGCATAACAAAGCAGAAGGTGGGAGGCAGGCAGTCAGGGGGGGCCCCCTTTCGGGGAGCGCTCTCAAGAGGAATCTTTTGGGGATGGGTCAGGTCAGGATTTTCCTCCAGAAAGGGGACCATCGTTAGAGGAGGGGGGGTAGGCATGGGACTCCAGCAATTTAGATTTGGACCCTGTTATGGGTGTGCTGAAGCTGTCTTTTTCGGAGGGCGAGGAAGCCCCTGGGGGTTGGGAGCCTGCGGGAGGTAGCCAGGCTTGGGAAGGATTAGATATTTTCACCTCAGGGAATGAGGAGGTGAAAGGCCTGCATAGAGTAGGGCAGGTTGATGCGTACTTAGCCAGGGGTGGGTCCTTGGGATTAGGGGAGAGGGGCAGGAGCCTGGGTAGAATGGGCAAAAGGGGGACTTACGGGGAGCAGGACTAGGCAAGGTGGGGGGGATTTGGGGACAGGTGCCGGGCAGGTCTAGTCACCGGCAGGAGTGGCAGCCGGGTTGGCCTGGAGTGCAGGGGAAGATGGGGGGGTCAGTGACAGGGAGGTGGGGGACCTGTTTAAAGTGGGGCGGAGGTGGGCTGAGAGTACTCTAGGTGTAGGCATGAAGAGAAGACGGGTGGTAATAGAGGGGTTAGTTAGGCCCAGCACACCAGACCAGTCATTGATTTTTCAAGCTGGGGAGCACCGCAGAAGACCGGACTCGGCAGAGCTGGGAGCGGCTTGTCGGGGCCGAGGAGAAGGGAGGGTGGAGCCTCGAGCGGCGCGCCCGTTACCAGAGGGGATCCCATTGCGGCCGGCGTAAGTAGGCCCCGAGCGGTCTCGCTGGCCCCAACACCCGACAGACCTCAGCGGTCAGCGGGGCACAAGGAATACAGGAATAAGCGGTCAAAGGATACCAGGAAAATCGGCGGGTGCAATCAGCACCACCAGGGGTTCGTGGGAAGGGGCCCAGTAAGGGCCAGCAGGTCGCGTCACAGGTCAATTGGCGCAAGGAACTAGACTTTGATGAAGAAAGCCTTGAAGAAGGCGAATTGAGAGATGAAGAAGTAGGGATGGGGGGGGGACAGAGTAATGTGTCTCATAGTGTTTTGCAGGTATTAAAGAAGGGCGTCGAATTTTGGAGGCCAGCCCAATCGGAATTATCCACGGCACTGGCGAGGCGGACTGCAGCAACACAGGCACCCTCCTTGGAGCCAGGTAATGACAAAGGCAGACTGGGAAAGCCATTGATGGTGTTGATTGGGATGGGGGGGATGAAATAAAGGGGGAGTAGGGGAGGTGGAGGAAGGGTAGGTACGTGCTAGATATAGGAGTAGGCACCGAAGAGGAAGGTAAGACGGAAAAACTAAAGCCGAAGGGAATAAAAGCACAGAGCAATTAGATAAAGAGGAGAAAGTGTCTGATGAGGAAACAGATAAACTCTAGAGGAAAGTATTTACGTCTGGCAACCAAGAACGCATATGGAAGGGTGAATACATTGAAAAGCTGAAATTATTACATAAGGAGGTGCGTGCTAAAGAAGGTCCTAAAAGAGGAAGAGTATGAATTGGCCAAGCGGCCGTGGGTGCCCTTGACCATAGAAAATTGGACAACTGCATTTTTTGATACACAAGTGTGTACTGTGGGATTTATCCTGAGCGCCGCGTGGCACTAGTCATGGATAGGGACGTGATCAGGAAAGTGCAGATGACAGGGGGGGGGGGTAACACATGGGCCAGGGAGAGATGGGAACTACAGGCAGGGTCAGGAGGGTCCTGTTTTGGATGTCAACAAAGGTGTGTGCACTCGTGAATTCTGCAAGTTCCGACATGAGTGCTCAAAGTGCGGGGAGGCTTGCGTTGGGCAACTGTTTTGGGGCCTGGGGGTGGTCATCAGCAAGGGGGCCAACAATGGCAACATGGAGGGGCCAGCTCAGGGAATCAACAACAGCAGCATTTTGCAGGGGCGACGGGGGCTAAGTGAAAGAACATAGAGAAGTAGTGCAAGAAAAGTTAGATAAAGAAGTGAGGGAAGGGAGAATGGCTGGGCCTTTCAATGAGAACTTGATTGTGTCACACATTGGGGTAGTGCCGAAAAGGGAGCCAGGGCAATTCAGACTCATACAACAATTATCATGGCCAGAAGGGAATTCGGTGAATTGGTTTATCGACGAAAAGGAGGCTACTGCTTCATACTCATCAGTTGACGTGGCCATGTCACTTGTAGTGACTGTGGGTGCAACGGCACAAATGGCAAAATGCGACATAAAATCAGCTTTCCGTTTGCTTCCAGTCCATCCAGATGATTGGGATCTTCTGGGCATCCATTTCAATGGGAAATGGTAAGTGGATAAAACATTGCCAATCGGCTGTTTTATGTCATGCGCATTATTTGAGTGTTGTAGCACCTTTCTACAGTGGTTGACGTGGCCATGTCACTTGTGGTGACGGCGGGTGCAATGGCACACATGACAAAATGCGACAGGAAATCAGCTTTCCGTTTGCTTCCAGTCCATCCAGATGATGGGGATCTTCTGGGCATCCATTTCACTGGGAAATGGTTCGTGGATAAAGCATTACCGATGGGCTGTTCTATGTCATGCGCATTATTTGAGTGTTTTAGCACCTTTCTACAGTGGTTGACATGGCCATGTCACTTGTGGTGACCGCGGGCGCAACGGCACAAATGGCAAAATGCAACATAAAACAATACCTTTCCGTTTGCTTCCAGTCCATTCAGATGATTGGGATCTTTTGGGCATCCATTTCAATGGGAAATGGTACGTGGATAAAGCATTACGGATGGGCTGTTTCTATGTCATGCGCATTATTTGAGTGTTTTAGCACCTTTCTACAGTGGTTGATGTGGCCATGTCACCTGTGGTGACCGCGGGTGCAACAGCACAAATGGAAAAATGCGACATAAAAAATGAGCTTTCCGTTTGCTTCCAGTTCATCCAGATGATTGGGATCTTTTGGGCATCCATTTCAAGGGGAAATGGTACGTAGATAAAGCATTACCGATGGGCTGTTTATGTGTCAGGCGCATTATTTGAGTGTTGTAGCACCTTACAAAAGTGGTTGTTTACAAAGCGCAAGGGCCACAAGCTGGTGACACATTATCTGGACGATTTTTACTTTGTGGGCGCCGCAGGCTCCACGGAGTGCCAGGATGCCCTGGAAAACTTCAAAGAGCTGATGGGAGAATTGGGGGTGCCGTTTTGGCACCCGGAAAGACGATGGGACACAGCATGGCACTGTCGTTTCTAGGAATAGAGATCGATTCAGGTGTAAGGCAGGCACGCTTACCGGAGGACAAGAAACACAAATGCTGAAACTGCTTGATATTATGCTGGCTCAGGGGAAAGTGACAGCCACGGAGGTTCAGGTCTTGTTAGGTCATTTGAACTTCACATGCAGAGTAGTGAGAGTAGGGAGGACTTTCTGTAGAAGACTGGGACGGGCATTGGTGGGACAAAGACCACCTCATCACTACGTGAGACTGTCAGCAGGAGTAAAGGAGAAATTGAGAATGTGGAGGGTAATTTTACAGTTTGTTAATGGGATTCTACTTGCAAGTGATGAAGATTTGATATGGGAGGTACAGATTTTCTCTGATGCGGCAGACAGTAAGGGTTTTGGCCGGTTTTGGCAAGGGAGGTGGTGCACAGAACCGTGGCCTGCGCAATTGAGAGATGGAGGTATGAGTATTGCATTTCTAGAGTTGTTCCCTTTGGTAGTGGCAGTGTCATTGTGGGGTGGCAGCTAGCACACAGGAATGTTACATTTAGAGTAGGCATTATGGCGGTTGTGGAAATAGTGAACCGACAGTCAGCAAGGGACGGGCAGGGCTGAAGTTGTTAACAGTGTTTGCCTTAGGTTGTTGGCGCCATGACATAGCATTTAGGGCACTGCACGTCCCAGGTGTGGACAATGACATAGCAGATGTTTTGTCTCGTTCGCAGTGTGGGAGATTCTGTGGGCTAGCCAAGGAGGCTGACAGAACTCCGACGCCCATTCCGTTTCACTGGTAGTACGTAGGCAACACAGATGCTATATGATTGATAAGGGTTTATTCAAAGTCACGATGGCAGGGAAATTAGCAGGTTTGCCGGGATGGGTAAGCTGCTGTGGGGTTACGCGCCGTCGGCAGGTGAACTGGGGACGCATAGGCTAGAGGGATGGGCAAGGGAACGAGGACAAATGAGGCATGTTAGAAAACCCTTGTCGTGGTGGTTGTTGGGCAGGGTGATTCAGATATTACCAAACTCTGCACAGATGGTTTCGAGACCTGTTTGTTTTCCACATTGATGGTCTGGAGGTTTTTTCCGGACATTTTAGGTATCAGAAATATTGGGGAACAGAAGGGGTGGGGGGTTAGCTGGGAGGATGTCGCACCTCGTAAGTCGGGGGTGCGTATTTGGTTGAGGAAGTCAGAGACAGATCAGAGGGGTCAAGGAAATTGGGTTGCGCTGCAGGCACCTTCCCCTCCCCTCACATGTCCTTGCATTTGGGAAGCGCGCTGGCGAGCAGCGTCCATAGGGCATGGGGGATTCGTTTTTAAACATGCCAATGGGGCAGAGCCACTTCCTTTCAGCTTCTGGCAGTATTGAGGTAAGCTTTATCAGAGCTTGGCATTGGCGGCGTGGACTTTGGGACTCACTCTTTCATCATTGATGCAGCATTAGTGGCAAACAATAGAGGGTGGTAAAGGAGTGTCATCTTGCAGCTGGGGCGTTGGTCATCGAAATGCTACAAGCGCTACTTGCGAAGCAATGACAGGGGGCTTGGCGCGGTAGTTAACAATGTATAAGCTCATACAGATTTTTCTCGTTTCAGGTTCGGTGTCTGGCCCCCTTTCTGAGGAGATGAGTATTTGGGTAGTGGGGTACTCTTTCGCAAAATGGGTTCACCTTCAAGCCCGCAAGAGTTACTTTGGAAAGAATCTCGTTTAACGGAAAGATTTGTAAACTATTGTTGAAAGGAAAAGGCGGCATGTACTGGAAAAAATTGATCCCGTGCTTGAACAGCTTGATGGTGGGTAATAGGTGGCCAGACAATTTGGTTATACACTTGGGAGAACATGATTTGTGTAAGGAGAAGGGCATTATATTAATGTAAAGTATGAAGAGGGACTTTGCGTTGATTTCACAACAGTGGGCGGGCTGTTTTTTGTAATCTGGACTGAGTTTGTTCCAAGAAAAGTTTAGCGTGAGGCGCTCAACCCAGGAGCGGTGCACAGGGCAAGACGAAAGCTTAACACAGAGATGGCACGTTTTGGGGGGAAGTAAGATTTAGTAGGATTGTGCAGCAAGAAACTCACTTTGACACAGTAGAATTTATCGGAGGGGATGGGGTCTACCTTTCCAAGATTGGAATGGACCTATACATTTTAGAAACTAGGGAAGGTTTTGGCTGGACCCTAAATGTTCATAGTCACTCAGGAGAATAGAGTCCTAATAGGAAGGGGGGCTGAAAAAGGGGCAGGCAGCAGATCTGCCTTGCCTTTTCCTGGGTGGCGGAGTTTTGAAAGAGTTGGCCAGGGTTGGCAGAGGTTTTTGGTTAAGTGTTGGAAGTTTGTGAGCAGGGACAGGGAAAGAGTAGGCAGGTAGTCTAACTTTCAGGGTAGACGCTTGTTAGTTACAGTTGCAGAAAGGCAGGTATGGGATTTGGGTTCCTATTGTAGCGCATAATTTTTAACTGCAATACTGTGCAATGTTGTTGTTTATGTAAATGGCAGGGTGGGGAAACTTTGAGGCGGATCGTAGGGGGCGGGGCGGGAGGGAAAGGGGTCAGTTATTTAATGTATAGCAAGGTTTTAGTTTTGTAAGGCAGTTGCCAGGTTTGGAATTTGTTATATGCACCTGTTTCAATAAAGCGGCCTTTTTCACACACAAATTGGTCTTGGACTGGCTTGCCCCCCTCCCTCCCAACGGGGAGCAGCGTGATGGGTCAGCTGGATAATCATACATGAGAAGAGTTTTTCAATGGAGAAAGAGGGGAGACATGGGAGCAGCATTCTGGGAACGAATAGCAAACTATAGAAAAAGAATACATTAAACGCTAAAAGCCTAATAAATAAAAAAGGAACAATTCTTCCCTGTGCCTAAAAAGGGTTTGTGAATGCCATACCGTACTGTCAGCTCCACCACCCTGATACTACCATGGCTACATCCATCTTCCACCCCCAACCCTCACTAATGACCTGTCTGTCGCATTTTCAGAAGATGTAGAGCTTGCAAAAAATCTGAAGTTCCTGATTAAGATCTACTATTGGGGGATTAGATGCATTTTGTTTTGTTACTGTAAGATTCCCTTAAGGGTTACATTTTAACTTGTACAATACAAGGAGGACCGGGAATACGTGATTCACAATTATCATTTCTAAATTATTTAACCACTTTGTACCGTATAATTAGGGCCACTGGAATTATGTGGCAGGGAGGACCAATTTATGCAGCAGGGTTGAGCAAATTATGTGGCAAGAAAAGGAAATTATGCTGTCATTATACAGCACATTCTGGGATAGTATTACTTCATTATTTTGATCTTTTGTTTAAATTAACACTATCTGGACATTAGTTGCAACTCATTAGCACCAATTTTACACCCAAACACAGAAATAAGCTACAGAAAGGTGACCCCGTCAACCTTTGTGAAGGGCCTTCACAGCACAACAACACGTGTTGCTGCATTTTTAGTAACTATGGAACCGCTTGAGCGAGAAACAACGCTATTTTTCGTTAAAATCTGCAGATTATGCAGCAGATGATGGATTATATGGCAAATGCAGCAAAACTATAATTTTGTGAAAATCCCCGTGGCCGCACAGTCACATAATTCCAGTGGCGACGGGCATAATTATGAGTTTTCAGGTCCTGAATCAAGATTAAAGTGCAGGCAGGCCTCACTATTATCAAATTCCCGTTTTCATGTACAAATTCAACATGCTTTCAGCCCGTGGAACCTTTGAGCTGGAATGCATGTGGAATTATCAGGTTCGTGTCCACACATGATCAACTTATACTCATCCATGGAGATACCCGACATGACTCATAATCATGTCCTAAATGTGCCAAATGATGTACACTTTGGCTTCATGCTTCAATCCTGGAAAAGAGGCTGTTGAAATTCTACACACATTTAGAATTAACCTAAAAGATGTCATATGGTCAGGTTCCTATGCTAAGCACTCATGACTCATTTATGAGGTTTTTCCGTAGGGTAGCACCGCAGGCCTTCCTGCTGCACTGCCCTACGGTAAAAGAAAGGGCAGGAATGCACCGTATCTATCAGATACGGTGCATTCCTATCCTTTTCCCCGGCGCACAGTGGAGTGCCGTGCGCCAACGCAGGCAGCTTTGCACCATGGTGCAAGGGTGCCTGCGCTGCGGGGATGATTATTTCTGTGCAGGAAGGAAAACCTTCCTGCACAGAAACAATCAGTAGAGGCTTTTTCCTCTATCTATGTGTGCTGCAGAATGCAGCAGACATAGAAAAAGGAAAAGTGAGGAGAAATAAAAATATTTCTCCTCGTTGTGCCTCCTTTACACCTCCCCTGTGGAGGCGTACATTTTTGGAGCTGCCTCAGATTCACGATTTCTCGTAAATCTGGGGCAGTGTCAAAAAGCATGGATGTTGCTGGGAACGCCCCCAGCAGCACCCATTGCACATGCCTTTAATGCAGAAAACCACGTTAAAGGGAGCCATATTCACGAGGCAGCGTTAAGCCCAAAAAAGTGACTTAGTGCTGACACGTAAATATGGAGCAGGCTCCTGCACCACAGAACGTCACAAAAAGTGATGTTCCAGCGGCGCAAGGGGCCTCATAAATGAGGCCCTAGGACTTTTGGGTGATTAAGGAACTTCTTAAGGATCTACAGTCATATGCACTGTTTTTAAAGTGATGCAGAAGTGAATGCTAAGAATTACAGGGACTACTTCTTCTACAAGTTTTGTGAAATGTATTTGCATTGGTCTAGAACAGTGTTTCCCAAGGTCACGAGCCAATTTTTTGAGTGTTGTGAAAGTCAAGCAATAAATAAAGATATTATTGAATTCTGCATTTTCTTGTCACAGATGTCAAATTCAAGTGTTTGGCTGTCTTCTGACAAATTGCTACTAATTTGTTTAACCTATGGGTTGGGGTTTTAGGATCACTAAATTCTGATTATTACTGCCCATTTGACAAAATGTGCATAATCTAATTGACATTTTCTTTCTTATGTTATGCGGTTGTAGAAAATGGCATGCTCCCAGTTGAAGACATTTGAAAAAAATAAAAATAAAGCGGATTTAGTGTAACTGAAAATAAAAGCGTATTCCCTAGACACTGATTTTTTCTTAAGGAAGGAGTCGGCCCAACTGGAAGATGGCACCTATAGCTATATCGATTATGGAGGAGTACAGTTTTATATTCAAGCACAAATCGAGCTAGACTAAAATATACATAGAAAGACATTGGGGCTTATTTATGAAGCCCTGCGTTACATTTACTCCGTTGTTGCGTCACTTTTTGTTACGCTGCAGTGGCGTAAATAATGCGCCACGTTGCACCATATTTGCGAAGTGAAGCATCTAGGCAGATGTGTCACTTCGTAAACCCCTGCGCTACAATATACCTGAGTCAGGTATAATGTATGCAGGGTGGGCATTCCCCGCAAGAAAGGGTTGTAGGAGTGGTGCAGTGAAATCTATGAGATTTCACTGTGCCACTTCTAGGACGCCAATGCGTTAAAACCATATGCTTGCCTCATGGGCACATTGCTGGAGTTGTGTCTGTTTTCAGACACACCCCAGCAATGCGCCACTTTTGCGCAAACAGATACTTCAGTAATACTGACGTATCTGTAACTCCTTGCGACATGATGTGCTGTACTGTAAATAAGGCGCATCAATGGTGTCGCAAGGAAAGCGCACTGAAAAGTGTTGCATCGCTGCTTTGTCGCAGCGATGCAACACTTCTAATAAATAAGGCTCATTGAGTATTATATACACTGGTGTATGCTTCAGACTAACTAGATGTTCCCCGCTATCTTTACGTTCGGACATTCACATGCATTTAGATCTCTACATTATTATTATGTCTCCCGAATAAGTCTTACCATTAGACACACAGATTTCACAAATATTAAAAATGGTGTGGTGAGGAGACCAGGAAGGGAATTTGACAACAAAAAATATATTTCCTTGAACGCTAATTAACATGACTTTTATTTTACTGAAAAGTGACCTCCTTGATGTATCTGTTAGAGGTGCAGACCTATGCAAGCTGGATGGGCGCTACCGTCACTACTCTAAGGCGGCGACCATGGCATATTGCTGTCACGCTCAACTTCACAAAAGCTCACATAAGACAGTGGGCGGATTTTCATTAACACCTTATCACACTTACATGAATAGTTCAAAAACAGATATTTTCATCAAAATGGCACTGATATTGATATATGTAATATGTATGTCAAAGTGTGCAGTATACTGACCTGGTTGTAATTATTTGGCAAGGTGGCTCAAGTAGGTACTCTCATAACATGACGTGTGACCTGGAGGTCATGAGTACAAAACCTGGCAACCTTTCAAGTCAAAATATTGAGTGCTGTTGAAGGGTTGTATGATGGAACTGTGCCTGGAGTGATAAAAGGCTTTTGTCATTTTACAGCTTGGCGTGGATGGGACTGTGCGAATCCTATGCTTAAAGACTTTGCTGTAAAAATGGCAAAATACTTTGTCTCTTTCTATCGTGATGTGGCTGGCACTGTGCTAATCCTACCCTTAAAAACTTTGCTTAAAAAGCAGACATATGAGGTTGAGAAATTTAGACTGTAGCTGCTGTTGTAGGGTGCTCTATATAGGAGCTACTCTCCACATAAACTTGGGAACTACTCAGAGTTCTCTGCTTCTTTTTTGCATTTTGTGACATTCTTTGCCTGAAAGGGTATTGTTTTGATACATATATATATGGCATGTGAACAAGGCCAGTGTTGTGGCCAAAACGCATCATGGGGGATTGTTGTGCAAAATAAAGTCTTTGGATAAAAGAACTTGGTGTCTGCGCCTGGTGTGATTGGCCATAAGATTCAGAGAGGTGGAAAGTATATATATATATATATATATATATATATATATATATATATATATATATATATATATATATTCACTGAAAAAACCATAGGTTTCAGGGACGTTATAGTTAGTTGGACATTTCACTCGTACAAAACCATAGAAATTCCCCCGTTATAGTTAGTTCAGCTAACTATAACTCGCGCCCGTAATGCACTGCTGATGACATCACATATTACATCATTCATGACATGGTCAGTGATATCACTGATGACATCACTGATGACATCTCAAATGACATCACTGATGACATCATCCAGTGACTGTGTGTTTCTGTAAAGTTTAAATATGTTTTATATATATGCCAAAGGTGTATTGAAGAATGAGAGGGTGTATAAGTGTCTGGATGAAGGATTTAGTAGGTGCGTGACTGACTGTATAAGTGAGTGATTAAATGTGTCTTACTGAATGCATGGGTTAGTGACTAAACTGTCTGAATGTGTGTATCAGTATGTCTGTTGTTGTGTAAGCTGCTGAATGTGTTGGTCAGTAGCTACATGAGTGTCTATATGGGTTATTGATTGGTTGCCTGAGTATTTGTATGGGAGACTGAGTGTGTGTGTGGGTGGGTGGGAGGTGTGTGACTCTGTGCATAGATGTGTGAGTGGTTGATTCACTGGGTGCATGGGTTCAAGAGTGCATGTGGAAACAGCTGTATGGGCGGGTGAGTGTGTGTATGGGTGTGTTGGTGAGAGATTGGATGTATCAGTGTACATTTCCAAGTAACTACATATGTAAAAGGCAGTGTATGTGAGAGTTGGAGTATATAAATGACTATACGTGAGAGTCAGTGATTGTGAGAGTGGCTGTATGGATGAGTGTGTACTTGTATCAGTGATTGTATAAGAGAGTAAGTATGTGTTAGTGTATGTTTTAATAAGTGAGGTGGTGTGTGTATAACTGTATAGGTGAGGAAATGGGAGTGTGATTGATTCTTTGCATGACTGACTAGATGTGTGAGTAACTCCATGGATGAGTGGCGGTGTGTGAGTGTCTGTATAGGTGTATGAGTGCATATGATAGTGTTGTATTGATGAGTGACTGTATGTATGAGTGATTGTATGGGTGAATGAGTGGATGTGTGTGTAGACCTAGGAATCAGTGAGTGCGTATGTAGTAACTGGTATTGGTGTGTTGATGGTTTCGAGAATGGTAGTCTGTATTTTACAGTGGGTGTATCAAAGGTTATATTAGAGTGTGAGGAGGTGCATCAGATTTTGGCGTGGATGATGTCATCAGTGATGTCATCAGTGATGTCATTTGAGATGTCATCAGTGATGTCATCAGTGATGTCACTGACCATGTCATGAATGATGTAATATGTGATGTCATCAGCAGTGCATTACGGGGCGCGAGTTATAGTTAGCTGAACTAACTATAACGGGGAATTTCTATGGTTTGTACGAGTGAAATGTCCAACTAACTATAACGTCCCTGAAACCTATGGTTTTTTCAGTGAATTTCTAAGGTTTTTAAATGCTAATTTCTAACTATAACGTGCCTGAAACCTATGGTTTTTCAGTGAATTTCAATGGTTTTTAATGCTAAATTCTAACTATAACGTGCCTGAAACCTATGGTTTTTCAGTGAATTCAACGGTTTTTAAATGCTAATTTCTAACTATGCCTACAAAGTTAGGACATGTGAAGAAAGAGGAAGAAAAGCGCAGTAAGAAGCAAGACAAATGCAGAAAGAGGCAACAGAAGTCCAGAAAAGACGAAGAAAAGTGCAGGAAGAAGCAAGAGATGTGCAGAAAGAACCAACAGAGGAGCAGAAAGTCCTCCTGTGCCCCCAACTTTTTACTGACGGGTACTGGTGGTAACTGACTCTGAATAACCAGGACCGAGAGCCAGTGCTATGCTAAAAGACACTTAGAATACAGTGAAAACACCTACATACACTAGGGAACACTATGCGTTGGGGTACCCCTGTAATTAGCATGACCTCCTCTGTATTTGCCATGAGTTAGTGCCTGAGTCATTGCATGAGTACATGAGTAGTGACTGGATGATTAGAGTACTGCAAGGACAGTGCATGGTGAATTTATAAGTGCCTGGGTTTTGGCGGAGTGATTGGATAAGTACATGGTGCGCGCTGGGTGATTGGAGGAGTGCATGGGTAGTGACAGGGCGATGGCTGGACTGCATGGGTACTGCTCAGGGTATTGTAGCAGTGCATGAGTTAGTGCATGGGTCATTGCATGAGTGCATGGATAGTGACTGGATGATTAGAGTGCTGCAAGGAGAGTGCATGGTGAATTTATAAGTGCTTGGGTTTTGGCGGAGTGATTGCATAAGTACACACATGTCACATCAGGCCCCGCCCCTCCCTTCACCACTGTGCAAACGCGCCCCTGGCGGGTTTTAAGTTGGGGGATTAATTCCCCTTGAATCCTGAGGGTCTTTGGGGGCCAACTAGCCCACCAGGTACCCCCAGTAAGCGCCACAGAGCTGCGTTGCAGAGAGGTGGTCAGAGGCCACGCCCCTTTTACACCTCTCTGCAACGCAACTCTGTGGCGCTTACTGGACGTACCTGGTGGGCTAGTTGGCCTCAGGGACCCTCAGGATTCAAGGACTTAATTCCCAGCAAACGCACCACAGAGCGCGTTTGCACACTGTCACATCAGGCCACGCCCCCTCTCTGCACCACTGTGCAAATGCACCCCCTGGTGCGTTGTAAATTGGGGTATTAAGTCCCCTTGAGTCCTGAGGGTCCCTGGTGGCCAACGAGCCCACCAGCTACCTCCAGTAAGTGCCACAGAGCTGCGTTGCAGAGTGGTGTAAAAAGGGGGCGTGGCCTTGGACCACCTCTCTGCAACGCAGCTCCCTTGCGCTTACTGGAGGTACCTGGTGGGCTAGTTGGCCCCAGGGACCCTCAGAATTCAAGGGAATTAATCCCCCAACTTAAAGCAGCGCACAGGGCGCGTTTGCACACTTGTCACATCAGGCCACGCCCCCTCCCTGCACCACTGTGCAAGCGCACCCCCTGGAGCTTTGTAGGGTGGGGGATTAAATCCCCTTGAGTCCTGAGGGTCCCTGGGGGCCAACTAGCCCACCAGGTACCTCCAGTAAGCGCCACATAGCTGCGTTGCAGAGATGTGTAAAAGGGCGTGGCCTCTGAACACCTCTCTGCAACGCAGCTCCCTGGCGCATACTGGAGGTACCTGGTGGGCTAGTTTGCCCCAGGGACCCTCAGGATTGAAGAGGACTTAATCCCCCAATTTACAATGTGCCAGGGGTGCTTCTGCACACTTGCTATGTCAGGCCCCGCCCCCTCCATGCACCACTGTGCAAACGCGCCCCCTGGCGCGTTGTAAATTGGGGGATTAATTCCCCTTGAGTCCTGAGGGTCCCTGAGGGCCAACTAGCCCACCAGGTACCTCCAGTAAGCGCCACAGAGCTGCGTTGCAGAGAGGTGTAAAAAGTGGCGTGGCCTCTGAACACCCCTTTGCAACGCAGCTCCTGGCGCATACTGGAGGTCCCTGGTGGGCTAGTGGCCCCAGGGACCCTCAGTATTCAAGGAATTAATTCCCCAACTTAGAAGCAGCGCCAGGGCGCGTTTGCAGAGTGTTGCTGGGAGGGCGGGGCCTCAGCGCGATGCCGTTTTTTTATTTTTATTATTTACTTATTTAGAAGGGGGCTGTGTGGCCCCCTTCTTTCTTTTGGGGCCCTGGGGACCCCATCCCCCAGGGTCTGACACCTTTAAAAAAAAAAAACAGGAGGGGGGCCGCGTGGCCCCCCTCCAGAGGCCAATTATGGCCCCGGGGACCCCATCCCCCGGTTCCTGGCCACCTTGTTTATTTTTTATTTTTTTGTTGGGAGGGGGGCCGCGTGGCCCCCCTCCTCAGGCCAATTATGGCCCCGGAGACCCCATCCCCCGGGGCCGGCCTGCCGTGTTTTTTTTGTTTTTTTCATTTAGGGGAGGGGGGCCGCGCTCCAGGCTACTCCTGGCCCTGGGGACCCCATCCCCCGGGGCCTGGCCTCTTCGTTGGGGAACGTGGGGGGAGCCCCAATGCCCCCACAGTCCCGCCGGCTCCCCGCCTCCTGCGGGAGCCGGCATTGCTTTTCCACACGGGGAGCTGCTGACATGCAGCTCTCCGTGTGGAAAAGCAATCTGGTTTGGATTTTGGAAGCGAGAGCAGGTTTCCTGCTCTCTCTTCCAAAATCCAAACCAGTGTTTGCTATTGCAGGACGGGAGCCGCTCGGCTCCCGTCCTGCCATAGCAAACAGCAATGTCCCGGGGGTGGGCACCCCGGGACACTGCAGGAGCCGGCCCTGGGGGGTGGCGGTCCCCAGGGCCATCGAGGGCTCCTGGAGGGGGGCCGCGCGGCCCCCCTCACATCACCTGCACATTTAGGGGAGGGGGGCCGCGCTCCCAGGCTACTCCTGGCCCCGGGGACCCCATCCCCCGGGGCCTGGCCTCTTCGTTGGGGACCGTGGGGGGAGCCCCAATGCCCCCACGGTCCCGCCGGCTCCCCGCCTCCTGCGGGAGCCGGCAGTGCTTTCCACACGGGGAGCTGCTGACATGCAGCTCTCCGTGTGGAAAGCTATCTGATTTGGATTTTGGAGGCGAGAGCAGGTTTCCTGCTCTCTCTTTCAAAATCCAAACCAGTGTTTCTATTGCAGGACGGGAGCCGCACGGCTCCCGTCCTGCCATAACAAACAGCAATGTCCCGAGGGTGGGCACCCGGGACACTGCAGGAGCCGGCCCTGGGGGTGGCGGTCCCCAGGGCCATCGAGGGCTCCTGGAGGGGGCCGCGCGGCCCCCTCACATCACCTGCACAGCCCCGGGTAGGTGGTGGTCCCCGAGATCGGGGGTCCGTAACAGACCCCAAATTTCAATATTAAGTGCCCCGGGGAGGTGGTGGTCCCGAGGCAGTGTGGGGGGCTTGAGCCTCCCTCACACTAATAATTTTTTAGCCCGGGGAGGTGGCGGTCCCCGGGTCTCGGGGGTCCGCGGGGCCCCCACCAATTATCATAAATGCTCCGGGGAGGTTGCGGTCCCCGGAGCAGCGTGCGGGGGTTGGGACTCCCCCACGTATTTCTTTAGGTAGCCCCGGGGAGGTGGCAGTCCCCGGGGCTATGGGGGGGCTGCATGCCCCCCCGCATTTATTTTAATGAACCCCGGGACCTGGCCCACCCGGGGCACTCTGAATACAGAGCGCGGGGCCCGCGCTTCATTTTTTCTGTCCGGATTCGCGCACCTAGCGCGGAGGTCGGCTGATTCATTTTTAAAAAAATGCTTTTTTTGGCCCTGGGGGTCCTTGTGGGACCCCCTGAACAGGCCTAGGGGGTCAGGGTGTTTCTACCCTGCCCCCTTTTCTTTTTTTTCACCTTTGTTTTTCTGTTTTCTTGTGACTCTACCGAGTCACAAGATGGCTGCCAACACTTCCTGGTTTTGAGTGTAGACAGCCAATTAGAATAAAGCTCGTGGTCGGGAGGGTCCGCGGATCCACCGCGCCTCTAGATATTGAAACGTTTTTTTAATTATTTTCTCAGCAACTACTGAACGTATTTACACCATTTTAAATAAGGGCTCTTTCTGAACCAAGGGCTACCTTTTTGCCAAATTTGGTGTAATTCCGTTCAGTAGTTCGAGCTGTAGCCGTGTCTAAAGTTTCCATTGGGAAATTGATATTCCGACCTCTTTTTTTTTAATTTCTCAGGAACTACTGAACGGATTTACACCATTTAACAAAAAGGGCTCTTTCTGAACCAAGGGCTACCTTTTTGCCTAATTTGGTGTAATTCCGTTCAGCAGTTCGAGCTGTAGCCGTGTCTAAAGTCATTTGAGATGTCATCAGTGATGTCATCAGTGATGTCACTGACCATGTCATGAATGATGTAATATGTGATGTCATCAGCAGTGCATTGCGGGGGCGCGAGTTATAGTCAGCTGAACTAACTATAACAGTGGAATTTCTATGGTTTTGTACGAGTGAAATGTCCAGCTAACTATAACGTCCCTGAAACCTATGGTTTTTCAGTGAATTTCAAAGGTTTTTAAATGCAAATTTCAAAGGTTTTTTAAATGCTAATTTCTAACTATAACATCGCTGAAACCTATGGTTTTTTCAGTGAATATATATATATATATATATATATATATATATATATATTATCTACTGGCGGTCGCCAGTAGATAGTTATAGTTAGGACCTATTTTCCATAGGAAATCCGCAGCATTCTATTCCCAATAACTTTGGCGCCGGTTGACGAATCTTTGCGAAATTTTCAAAACTTATGGCCCGCTCCGGTCCGCTCCTATCCTGAAAGTTTCGGGGTGATTCGTCAAGTGGAGGCCGAGAAAAAAGGGGTCCCAAAGCGTGTTTTCCCCATGCAATTTTCCATAGGAACCTTTAGTCACACCTACAGCCCGAACTGCTGAACGGAATTACACCAAATTTGGCAAAAGGTAGCCCTTGGTTCAGAGTCGTGCCTTTTGGTTAAATGGTGTAAATCCGTTCAGTAGTTCCTGAGAAATTCGAAAAGAAAACACATATATATCTGGGGGAGCCTAA
This sequence comes from Calotriton arnoldi, assembly GCA_963921515.1. NCBI lineage: Eukaryota > Metazoa > Chordata > Amphibia > Caudata > Salamandridae > Calotriton > Calotriton arnoldi. The sequence goes on along the minus strand of CAWUFW010016035.1, from coordinate 235,413 downwards.
CCACACATGTCATCGTGAGATCTGATTGGCTGTCAGCACTTCATCCTGGAATTGCTGGCAGCCATCTTAGGACAATATAAATGATAGTACCCCATTGAAATGCATTGTAGTGAATCGAAGATTTTGAGGGTTACCAAAAGGAGAACTATAAAGGGTGAAAACAGACTTTAGTTACATTAGAATTCATTTGTTGATGGTACCATACTAATTTCAGGAATTGTGGTGTGTTCTAAGGTGATTTTACCCTGTGAAAAACCTTCTGCTGTGATATCATGAATCATGTTTGAGAGAAAACTATTTTCCATGCTTGTCCCATACAGTTTTGGAAGGTGCTCCAGAAGCTAAAATGAGAGCATATTTTCTGTAAATTCACATTATCTTTCTCAGTCATGTGAGAATGAAGTCTGACATTCTCAGTAAAACATGTACATCCAACAAGGGCAGAGACTGTCAGTTGATTCCTTTGTGTTCTACTGCAGCTTCCCAGAGTGTTCTAAAGAACAACTAGAGTGCTAACAGCCTTACTTATGACAAAAGTATGGCACACCTGAAGCCATCTTTATTGGAATAAACTGGTAACACTTAAAACATTTAATTTAAAAAGGAACAAAATGATGGTGTTCATTTTGTCATAGAAATTATGGTTAGTGCTGTAGAAAGAAAAATTAGGACATGTTTCAAGTGTGATCTCAAATATCTTCCAGTTATATTTCAACAGGAGCAGCCTGTCAGTTGATGCCTTTGTGTTCTACTGCAGCTTCCCAGAGTGTTCTAAAGAACAACTAGAGCGCTAACAGTCTTACTTATGACAAAATTATGGCACACCTGAAGCCATCTTGATTGGAATAAACTGGTAACTCTTAAAACATTTAATTTAAAAGGAACAAAATGAGGGGTTCATTTTGTCATAGAAATTATGGTTAGTGCTGTAGAAAGAAAAATTAGGACATGTTTTAAGTGAGATCTCAAATATCTTCCTGTTATATTTCAACAGGAGCAGCCTGTCAGTTGATGCCTTTGTGTTCTACTGCAGCTTCCCAGAGTGTTCTAAAGAACAACTAGAGTGCTAACAGCCTTACTTATGACAAAAGTATGGCACACCTGAAGCCATCTTGATTGGAATAAACTGGTAACACTTAAAACATTTAATTTAAAAAGGAACAAAATGATGGGGTTCCTTTTCTCATAGAAATTATGGTTAGTGCTGTAGAAAGAAAAATTAGGACATGTTTCAAGTGTGATCTCAAATATCTTCCTGTTATATTTCAACAGGAGCAGCCTGTCAGTTGATGCCTTTGTGTTCTACTGCAGCTTCCCAGAGTGTTCTAAAGAACAACTAGAGTGCTAACAGTCTTACTTATGACAAAATTATGGCACACCTGAAGCCATCTTGATTGGAATAAACTGGTAACTCTTAAAACATTTAATTTAAAAAGGAACAAAATGAGGGGGTTCATTTTGCCATAGAAATTATAGTTAGTGCTGCAGAAAGAAAATTTAGGGCATGTTTTAAGTGAGATCTCAAATCCTCTTCTATTTCATTAGAAAATTCTGACATGCAGACTGAAACAATCACTTTCAATACCAGCAGTAGACTTCCAGTTAACTCCCTGGTGAGCAGTAGCTTTACTACAGTGATCTAATGAACAACTAGAGTGCTAACATTCTGAATTTATGGCAAATGTGTGACACATCTGAATGCCTTCTTGATAGAATCAAAGTAAAAACTGAAAGCATTTCCTACTGAGGAGACTGCAGTAAATGACGAAATTAGGAAACTTCATAACAAATAAGTCTCCCAAGATGGCCACCAGAGAAAAAAGAGCCCAAATGTAGCACAAATATCACCCAGATGTAGCCCACATATAGCCCAATGACAGAAGTGTGCAAAACACTTTTTATTTTTATTTTTCTGCAGTTTTATATAGTGCAAACTGGTCAGGTATTGGAGCGTTACATCTTACTTGGACCCCTTGTTGCATATTTTGCACGAAGTACATGAGATTGATCTTGCGAAACATTGAACTTTACGATTCTGTTAACCTGAAGTTGCTCTGAACCGGGCTTTGTAACACCCGTTTTTACCTACTGGTTTTAATTAATTCTCACTGTATTGTATTAGGAAAGAGGATTTACTGTTTTTATGTACACTTTTATGATCTATGTTTCTAAATCAGATCAAATAAAGTTTAATGAATTCTATGGCAGGACGGAGGCGAGGATTATGCATATCTTTCCTCACTTTATTTGCATAGCAGTTCAAAGAAAACGTAACACAACAATCATTAAACAAAAGACTACACAACCCATGAACCATTAGGGGGGTAGTCTCCAAGGCAACTATAGTCCAATCATATCACAGTCCATCGTATATAATATCGTGACGTCCCTTCTGCTTCCTCTTTCTTCACTGCTCGTCAGTTAAGTGCATTCCTTACATTCTTGGCTTAATCTGACGTTGTTGCTGTTTGTATAGCGGTTTCTTGTGCACGTTATTAGCATTATTGCCTTGGTATTGTTTCATATTCTCTGCGCAGCAGGCTCTTACCCGACCGCGTTCTCCCCCTCGCAGTTTCTCCCGCTGTGTGCTCTGCGCGCGGTGAGATCCTGTCAGGCGCGTCTGGTCTGAGCGAGGCAGCTCCGTCGAGCACTCCCGCTGGTCTTTACGCGCGTTTGGGAATCCGGTCACTCCTTTAGTGTCCGCTTGATTCCCGACCAACCCTTGCCTAATTTTGACACCGCTACGCGGTGATTTCCCCACATGGCCATGTTAGTGACCAGCGCCACCTGGTGGTCGTAATTGGTATTGCGCCTCAGTCCCCTTTCAGCTTCGGGGAAAGCCCAGCTGTTGGAGCACCGGCGAGGGGGCTGTCTTAAGGATTTTAAGGGCATTTGTTCTGTGCTCACACCCTCTGCTATCATGTCTTCTCCAGAAGACCATTTTTACTCCTCCTACCAGGAAGTGGAGGAGGAATGGCCCCCCAACTTCTCCCTCCAGCAGTGGACCAAGCCCTCTCTCTGGCTATTTCTAGGGCACTGGCTCCTCTTAGGGGTCAGGTTGATAAGCTGGCGAAAAGCATCCCTGGGGTGTTCAGTGACCCAGATCTGATGGTGGCGGGTCCAAGTAGCTCCCAGATGGGGAATGAAAGGGCCGTTAAGCATAACGCGGGGCACTTGGAAGGATTTGATAAACTTACAGAGACCTTCCTCAAGAGTGCGCTAACGCTAAAACATGCACCCTGCCGGGAGGAGGAGGGGCCCGGAGAAAGTTGCGACAATGTCACCACTATTGTAGACCCCGAAGGCGGGTTTCCCTTAGAGGGAGAGGGTGTATCGGAGGACGATTTCTCCTCCGATGAGGATAAGGACTCGGGGCGTCCCTGGCGTCCAGAGTCCCACTCCTCTCAGTCCCCCTGTTGGGGACGGGGTCCACTCGGACATGTTCGAGCCTACCCAAATTTACCATCCTAGGTCGGCAGAGTGGACACCTGACGCCAAAGTGGCAGAGTATGTGGTGGGGAAAATCCATCAACCCCTTGAAAGGGAGTTCAGGAATAGGATGAGGGGAGAATGCCCCAGGTCCTCACTGAAGGGGAAGGTGGCACACACGCCTGAAATTGATGAAAAACTATGTACCTTTTTCTCCAAGTATATGAGGGATCCCAAGAAAGGAATTGATAGGTCTTGGACGTGGTAGGGCCCTTGAACCAAATTATTCAATTGACGGAGCGTTCCAAAGAGTCAGGATCCCCTTTGTCCACGGATATTGTGGCTAGTTGGGCGCACTACCCTAAACCCTAAAACACTATCCCCTCCACTACCCAAACACCACTGCACTACCCTAAACCCTAAAACACTACCCCAGCACGACACCCTACACTACCCAAACATAACTGCACTACCCTAAACCCTAAAACACTACCACCAGCACGACTCCCTATACTACCCAAACACCACTGCAATACCCTAAACCCTAAAACACTACCCCCAGCATGACTCCCTACACTACCCAAACACCACTGCACTACACTAACCCTAAATATACCCCCAGCATGACCTCCCACACTACACAAACACCACTGCACTACCCTAAACCATAAAACACTACCCCCAGCACGACCCCCTACACTACCCAAACACCACTGCACTACCCTAAACCCTAAAACACTAACCCCAGCATGACCCCCTACACTACCCAAACACCGCTGCACTACCCTATACCCTAAAACACGACCCCCTACACTACACAAACACGACTGCACTACCCTAAACCCTAAAACACTGCCCACAGCATGACCCCCTTCACTACACAAACACCACTGCACTGCCCTAAACCCTAAAACACTACCCCAGCACTACCCCTACACTACCCAAACACCACTGCACTAACATAAACCCTAAAACACTACCCCCACCACAACCCCTACACTACACAAACACCACTGCACTACCCTAAACCCTAAAACACTACCCCCAGCACGACTCCCTACACTACCCAAACACCACTGCACTACCCTAAACCCTAAATCTACCCAAGCACGACCCCTACACTACCCAAACACCACTGCACTACCCTAAACCCTAAAACACTACCCCCAGCATGACCCCCTACACTACACAAACACCACTGCACTACACTAAACCCTAAAACACTACCACCAGCATGACCCCCTACACTACTCAAACACCACTGCACTACCCTAAACCCTAAAACACTACCCCAGCACGACCCCTACACTACCCATACACCACTGCACTACCCTAAACCCTAAAACACTACCCCCAACATGACCCCCTACACTACTGCATTATCCTAAACCCTAAAACACTACCCCAGCACGACCCCTACACTACCCAAACACCACTGCACTACCCTAAACCCTAAAACACTACCCCCAGCACGACCCTCTACACCACCCAAACACCACTGCACTACCCTAAACCCTAGAAAAGAAACCCCCACCCCATGCCCAATCCCCCTTACCTCTCACTCCTCATGGTTCCTCTCTCCTCGTGGTTCCTGCTTCACGTCATCTCTGAGGGCGGTGCACGTTGTTGTGAGGAAACGGAACAGCCTCTGTTTCCTTACAACGACATGGATCGTCTACATGTTTTTAGAACGCATGGTCATTTACCATACATTCCTTTACAACAAAATTCGTTGTAAAGGCATGCGTGGTAAATGACCATGCGTTCTAAAAATGCGTAGTAATGACTTTGTGATATACAACGCATGCGTGGTAATGCATGCGTTGTAATGGTATCGCAAAGTAAAAAGTCGTTGTAACGGCTGTTTACCGATCGAAGCTGGCCCCTGTTCTTCAGTGAGACGTTTATTTGATTAATTAGGAGGAAGGAATGTGGTTTTTACCGAAAAATGCATTCCCGGCTGTTGTATTGTGAAACTGTCCGCGTGGCCTGGTTTCACTTCCGGTGAGAGAGTGGAAGAGTCTGTTTGGATCTAAAGGAGTTCTGTTGTTGGACGGGGCCGGCGCGACATGTCATCAGAAAACATAGCTAATGGAAAGCGTCCTCCCTGAAGTGTGGAGCAGTGCCATGAGAGGTCAACGAGTGTGCGTCCCACCACAGTATGACCATACCGCGTGACCCATGTGCCGCCTCCAGGGTACGGGAGGCAGAAGCGGCATCGCAGGTCCTCTTTGTTAGAAGGTGGTTCTGACACTATGGGACGCCCGGATTTTTCGCTTTTTGAGCACCTATGTGTTGAGCTTTTACTGTGGGAGAGCCTCATAAATTGGGACTCATCCACAGTGAACTCATGATGAAAGAGACTGCATGTGGATTTTACTGGTGTCCCCCTAACTTGACTAGGCCGCTGCGCAGCAGCTGGAGTAAGGGGCACTGGGCTGGTTACATGCAGACACCTGTGTACATGCGTGTGCACACGTGTAGGGGCTGCGCAGGGAGATTCCTGGCGTGCGCAGTCCAGGAGCAGCTACAAAGTGAATGGTGTGGCGGGACTTATGCAGAAGTGGGTGGTGACACGGAATAGGCCTTATACACTGGGAAGGAACATGCCAGGGAAAGTCAGTGTGTTTTACTGTGTTTTTCACTTCATTATTCCCCTATGGGGATGTGGAGCCCATGTACTAGATTAACTTTCCTAAGGCCTACAGATTCCAGACACGCACTAAAGTCCACTGTAGCGGATGTGAAAAGAAGTATTCTGCAGAGTCCAAAGTCATATTTGTACTGCTTTTGGGTCATCCAGAAATGTCACATTTCTCTGAGTCAGTCATAACCAGGACCAGGCTGAGGGCTGACCTCAGCTGGATGGATTGATAACCTTTCTTCCACAAGCTAAGGCCTCCTCTCCATGAAGAGAAGATGGGTGGGGCTACAGGCTCATCCATCAGCAGCTATCACTGGGTGCCAGGCACCAGGCTGCACCAAGGAGGGAAGGCAGCGAGGGGTGAAGGGGTCTGGTTTCAGAGACCATGTGGCCAGAGACCCTGGACGACGCCATTTTGAACAAACCCAGAGGCTGCACAAGAAGGAGGGAGCAGGGGCAGGGAAGTGATGTGTCGCTGTTTGATAGGACCAACAGAGACTTCCTGCCAGCCCCCTATTCAACTTTTAAAAAGTGCTTGCACAGGAAGAGAAGCTCTCTCTGGGGTGTGGTCTGCTGAGGCGGAAGGTGCTGGAGCCTGGTCATGGGCAGTTGGAAGGAGGAACCCCCTGACTGCCCCCCAGGCCCCTAACAGCGCCAGAAGAAGAGCCCAGGACCGGTGCGCAGAAGCAGGGGCCTCTGCGCAGGTAGAAGAGAGGCCCAGGAGGAGAGCCAGGCGAAAGTCTGGCGCAGGGAGCCAGTGAAGACTGCTCCCTGCAGAATGCACCCTCTTGGAGACCCGGAGGGCGAAGGAGAGTGCTCCCAGTGGCTGGGGGCCGCCGCCAGGAGCAAGAAGACACAAAAATGGGGCAGATCGGACCCCCAGGGGCTGAGATATGGCCCCCGGAAGGTAGGCGACATTAGACCCCTAATCGGACCGACGACGAAGCGCGTGGGGCTCCACCGCCGGTCTCCAAGATGCCACCGGGGTGGGTCAGGTCCCGGGGGCTGCCCCCAAAGAGAAGTAAAGACGGGGAGCGCCGTCGCGCTCCCCTCGAAGGTGCCCAGCTGGGGGCCAGGAGCCCACCCTGGCCCCCCCACGAAGACAAGAGGCGGGGGAGCGCCATCGCGCCCCCCGCGAAAAGTGGCCAAAGGGGGCCTGGGACCCCATCCCCGGGCCCCGAAGTCAAGTCGGGGAGCGCCGTCGCGCTCCCCGTGAAGATTTCCCCTGCGGGGGGCCAGGAGCCCACCCTGGCCCCCACCGAAGCCAAGCAGCCGGGGAGCACCGTCGCACTCCCCCTGACAAGGAGGCGGGGCCCGGGACCCCATCTCCGGGCCCCGAAGACAGCAAGATGGAGGAGCGCCGTCGCACCCCGAAGATGTCCGGGGGCCCGGGACCCCATCCCGGGCCCGAAAAGCAGGAGGAGGCCGGGGAGTGCAGCCGCACTCCCCGAGGTCCGGCCACGTCTGCCCGCCGGAGCGGGCAGGCCAGAAATGCCTTGCCGGCTCCCGCTGCAGCACGCAAGGGTGCTGGCCGGGGGGGAGCCGGCGGGGGAGCCGGGGGTGGGCTCCCCGGGCTGTCCTCCGATGTGGAGGTCCTGCGGGGGTCCCGGGTGGGACCGGGACCCCGTACCAGAGAGGAGGGGCCTGGGTGGGACCGGGCCCCGAAAATTGGCCGGAGTGGCCGGGGGTGGGCTCCCCGAGCCGTATCCCTTACCTGGGGGTCCGGGTGGGACCGGGCCCCCCACCGAGGCCAGAAGACGCGGCGCAAAGCGCCCGATTGATCGCGGCTCTCCCCGGCACAGCGGGAGAGCCGCTCATCCGATATGCACAAAGCGGAGCTGAAGCGCCCCATAATGCCTTGCCAGGCATTTGGAAAAACATCTGTTTGGTGCTTGTGGTGGCCCCAGGAGAGCGTGGTCACCGCCAAATTTGTGCAAGAGTGCTGGGGGAGTTGCTGGAGAAGCGCAGTCTCCCCCCAGCACAAAGAAAAGTCCCTCCCTAAGTGTCATAGGGATTTTAAAAGAATAACCCCTCAAGGGCTCAGTCAGCATTAAACACTCTCTAGGCTGGAACTTTTGTTCTACAGCTGAGGGTGTTTTGAGAAGTGCCTCAAGGAGTGAAGGGCTGAATTAGGATGTCTGGAGAAGGGCATTCCCTGGAGGTGAAGAGGTGTAATTGCACCAGAACTGCATTTACTAACGGTTATTTCTTTTTAGAGGGACTGAAGGTCACATATGTAATGTGAAGTACCTGTGTAAGGTGATGTCATAAGCAAAGTGGGGTTATGTTACCAGACATTCCTGCTAGGGTGTCTGGCTGTATATGCGTAATCCTGTGATTTCATCTGTGATGCCTTTAGGGGCTGTAATAGCAACGCATTCTAATGTCCAACAAATGTGCTGAGTACTGTCATTCTAAAGTGTGCGTAAACATGTATTTTTGCTGCTGCGCTTAAGTGAGGAACAACCCAAACTGTTAGCCCTGAATATGTAGGGGTGCATACTGTATGGTCAATATAAGGTGCTCAGTCAGGGTTATGTGTCACTAGGGCAGGTGAACCTATTTTTAATGCGTGTTGAGGTAATGGGGTGGGTCGCCACTGGGATGGTGCCAGTGCGCAGGGCCCTCGCTCCAGGTTATGCTCAACACACTGCATTAGGGGCAAGATGATGTGCATACATGGGAGTGGTGGTACTCGACCCCACCCCCCCTTTTGGGAGGGGTGGAGATGTTACGCAATGTCACAAAGTAATTCCAACAGCTTATATATATTTGTAAATTGGTGCATAGTATTGAGTAGTGTGTGTGTTTAATAAATGTACTCTTACTTTAATAAAGCAAAGTACAGGCTGGACAATCAATTATTGAGTGTTATTTCTGCGCACCTGCAAATGGCGATTACTAGCCCACACCACCTCCCTTGAGTAAGCCTCAGACTGCTCTGCAACGCTACCCTCTGAGAGTCAGGCGCTACAATTCGGTGTTTGGTTCCCAGTGAAGGACAAATGTAGTCATGTTATTTGTGCAGGCCTCACAGATGCTGCCTCGTTTTCCAACATTGGTGTCTAGCGGCGGGAAACATAGTATCCCATTCTGGTGCACATTTATAGCATTTGATAAGTCCAGTTTTGCCACACATTACCTATGCAGTAATGAGCAAATGGAAGAGCGCAAGGCTCTGAGAAGGGTTCAAAGTTTTGGTTAGGTGAACTAAAAGTATGGGAAAGGAAAGCCCCGCGCACATATGTGTCATGTGAAGAGATTATGGTTTAAATGTGAACTGTATTGATATGACCGCGCTATGTTGATTATCATGTACTAGCGGGATGGTGCTTTCCAGGAAATGATTGCATACAAATGTTCTAAGCCATATTGTACACCTTTGAACCCTAACACTACACGCACTACACCTGCATGAGGAGGGTGTCTCCTCAAGAGATAGGGACAGCAACTGATACCTACATCACAGGTGGGGTGAAGGGGTGGATTGACCTTTTTGGGGGACAGGAGAGAGAGTGGGTCCTGGGAGATTCCCGTGCTTTTTAAGGGCAGGGAGGGTTTCCACAGAAGGGGCCCCAGGTATCCTTCCCCCGCTGAAAGTTTACTTGCCATTGGCGTAGGCCAAAACCACTGGAAGGGTGGGGCAGGAGGTTTCTTTACCCCGGGTAGTAACACCCCAGGGTTCCCATGGTGGGGGACCCCAAGAAGCTTTTCCCACGGTGGGAGGAGGGTGTGGTAGAGTTGAGTGTCCGGCAGGCCCCCCAGGTTAACTGGTGGGGAGGTGAGCAGCCCAGTGGTGGCCCCTGGTAGAGGGTGGCCCCAAAGGAGGGTAGTTCTTGAGTGATGGTGTGTAGTGGTAGCCCCTAGGTACCCTAGGTGGGCTAGGTAACTGACCCAGTGGAGATCTGAGTGGGGGTGATGTCCTCCCCAGATTCCAGGTGAAGGGTTAGTGGTAAACCCTGAGGTGTCAGGGTCGGGCAAGTGGTTACCCAAGGAAGCAACAGGATGTCATTCTGGAGCTGGTGTGGTGAACCTGAAGTGGTGGCTGGGGCGACGCCTAGCCGGTGACCAGTCAGGTAGGTCCTGTGGGACTTGAACCCAAGGACCATGAGCATGGGGGTGTTCCCCTAGCTCGAGGCAGGAGGTGGACTCCTGCAAGGTAGTACCACCCTGAACACAGGTGGGGCCTATCTTAAGTGAAGGGACCCTGTGTTTCGCAAAGGGGTGGTGCAGGCCTAGCCGGGATCTTTAGGGTCCCTGGCTTGGTGTGGTAGTACTACCCTGAAGGCAGGTGGGGCCTATCTTAAGTGAAGGGACCCTGCTCTTCATAAGGGGTGGTGCAGGCCATCCAGGGACCATGTGGGTCCCTGGACGGTCTCTCAAGGCGCTGCTGGGAGACCGGGGAGAGCCATGAGAGGTGGGCCTGGGTCTAGCTAACTCGGGGCCCACAGGCTCTCTAAGGGTACTCCAGGAGGAGAGCGCGCCTCTCGGAGGGAAGGGTGCATAGGCCCTGTTCTCGCAGCGGAGAACAAAGAAGGGGTCTAGGTTCCCGGGGTAGTTTCCATGTGGAGCTACTGACGGGGGGAATGAGCTGGAGGATGTCTGACGAGGCACCCTCAGTGTTCCTCCCTGGCACTGCCAGTGTGGTAGTGAGGCCGGTCTGAGGTCCTATCAGGGAGCCAGGCCAGTGGCCAAAGGGTGCTTTTCTGTGTGGGGAAAGCACGAATGGCTGTGCTTTCTTTAGGGAAGCCAGTCCTCCCGAAAGGGTGGTGGCAGCAGAATGACCTCAGCGGCAGGCTGCGGGTGAGGGTCCAGAGAGGTTGCATCTTTGAGGTGCAAGGACCAAACGGAGAGAGGGTACTGGTTGGACCAAACTCCAGAAGGGAGACCAGCTAGTGACCCAGGGGATGGGATGTAGACCTATCCCCGAAGACCGCATCGGTGCTGAGGCACTGGACCCTTGTCCAGAGAAGGGGTAGGCATAGTGTTGCATGCCCAAGGGCAAAGGTGGGCCTAGTGAGGCCAAGTCCATGTAGACCATGAGTGACCTAGAAGTATCTAACCTAGAGCCCGGAGGGTTCTTAGGGTAGTCTGGGATCCCTGTCATGGGTGGAGATTTCATGGATGGGAGGAGTAGGTGGTCTGAGCGGATAACTGGTGAGTAAGGGGGTCTGGTCAGAACCCCTTATAACTAGTTATCGCTGACTACGGGAAGAATACCCATGTAGAGTGGCTACTTCTTCCCTGTAGGAATCAGCTGGGCGCGGCGTGTGTTAGAAGGTGGTTCTGACACTATGGGCCGCCCGGATTTTTCGCTTTTTGAGCACCTATGTGTTGAGCTTTTACTGTGGGAGAGCCTCATAAATTGGGACTCATCCACAGTGAACTCATGATGAAAGAGACTGCATGTGGATTTTACTGGTGTCCCCTAGCTTGACTAGGCCGCTGCGCAGCAGCTGGAGTAAGGGGCACTGGGCTGGTTACATGCAGACACCTGTGTACATGCGTGTGCACACGTGTAGGGGCTGCGCAGGGGAGATTCCTGGCGTGCGCAGTCCAGGAGCAGCTACAAAGTGAATGGTGTGGCGGGACTTATGCAGAAGTGGGTGGTGACATGGAATAGGCCTTATACACTGGGAAGGAACATGCCAGGGAAAGTCAGTGTGTTTTACTGTGTTTTTCACTTCATTATTCCCCTATGGGGATGTGGAGCCCATGTGCTAGATTAACTTTCCTGAGGCCTACAGATTCCAGACACGCACTAAAGTCCACTGTAGCGGATGTGAAAAGAAGTATTCTGCAGAGTCCAAAGTCATATTTGTACTGCTTTTGGGTCATCCAGAAATGTGACATTTCTCTGAGTCAGTCATAACAAGGGCCAGGCTGAGGGCTGACCTCAGCTGGATGGATTGATAACCTTTCTTCCACAAGCTAAGGCCTCCTCTCCACGAAGAGAAGATGGGTGGGGCTACAGGCTCATCCATCAGCAGCTATCTCTGGGTGCCAGGCACCAGGCTGCACCAAGGAGGGAAGGCAGCGAGGGGGGGAAGAGGTCTGGTTTCAGAGACCATGTGGCCAGAGACCCTGGACGACGCCATTTTGAACAAACCCAGAGGCTGGACAAGAAGGAGGGAGCAGGGGCAGGGAAGTGATGTGTCGCTGTTTGATAGGACCAACAGAGACTTCCTGCCAGCCCCCTACTCAACTTTTAAAAAGTGATTGCACAGGAAGAGAAGCTCTCTCTGGGGTGTGGTCTGCTGAGGCGGAAGGTGCTGGAGCCTGGTCATGGGCAGTTGGAAGGAGGAACCCCCTGACTGCCCCCCAGGCCCCTAACAGCACCAGAAGAAGAGCCCAGGACCGGTGCGCAGAAGCAGGGGCCTCTGCGCAGGTAGAAGAGAGGCCCAGGAGGAGAGCCAGGTAAAAGTCTGGCGCAGGGAGCCAGTGAAGACCGCTCCCTGCAGAATGCACCCTCTTGGAGACCCGGAGGGTGAAGGAGAGTGCTCCCAGTGGCTGGGGGCCGCCGCCAGGAGCAAGAAGACACGAAAATGGGACAGATCGGACCCCCAGGGGCTGAGATATGGCCCCCGGAAGGTAGGCGACCTTTGACCCCTAATCGGACCGACGACGAAGCGCGTGGGGCTCCGCCGCCCGGTCTCCAAGATGCCCTCGGGGTGGGTCAGGTCCCGGGGGCTGCCCCCAAAGAGAAGTAGAGACTGGGAGCGCCGTCGCGCTCCCCGCGAAGGTGCCCAGCTGGGGGCCAGGAGCCCACCCTGGCCCCCCCACGAAGACGGGAGGCGGGGGAGCACCGTCGCCCCCCGCAAAAAGTGGCCAAAGGGGGCCCGGGACCCCATCCCCGGGCCCCGAAGTCAAGTCGGGGAGCGCCGTCGCGCTCCCGTGAAGATTTCCCCTTCGGGGGGGCCAGGAGCCCAGCCTGGCCCCCACCGAAGTCAAGCAGCCGGGGAGCGCCGTCGCGCTCCCCCTGACGAGGAGGCGGGGCCCGGGACCCCATCTCCGGGCCCCGAAGACAGCAAGACGGAGGGGAGCGCCGTCGCGCGCCCCCCCGAAGATGTCCGGTGGCCCGGGACCCCATCCCCGGGCCCCGAAAAGCAGGAGGAGGCCGGGGGAGTGCAGCCGCACTCCCCCGAGGTCCGGCACGTCTGCCCGCCGGAGCGGGCAGGCCAGAAATGCCTTGCCGGCTCCCGCGGCAGCACGCGAGGGTGCTAGCCGGGCGGGGAGCCGGCGGGGGCAGCCGGGGGTGGGCTCCCCGGGCTGCCCTCCAACATGGAGGTCCTGCGGGGGTCCCGGGTGGGACCGGGACCCCGTACCAGAGAGGTGGGGCCCGGGTGGGACCGGGCCCCGAAAATTGGCCGGAGTGGCCGGGGGTGGGCTCCCCGAGCCGTATCCCTTACCTGGGGGTCCGGGTGGGACCGGGCCCCTCACCGAGGCCAGAAGACGCGGCACGAAGCGCCCGATCGATCGCGGCTCTCCCCGGCACAGCGGGAGAGCCGCTCATCCGATATGCACAAAGCGGAGCTGAAGCGCCCCATAATGCCTTGCCAGACATTTGGAAAAACATCGGTTTGGTGCTTGTGGTGGCCCCAGGAGAACGGGGTCACCGCCAAATTTGTGCAAGAGTGCTGGGGGAGCTGCTGGAGAAGCGCAGTCTCCCCCCAGCACGAAGAAAAGTCCCTCCCTAAGTGTCATAGGTATTTTAAAAGAATAACCCCTCAAGGGCTCAGCCAGCATTTAACACTCTCTAGGCTGGAACTTTTGTTCTACAGCTGAGGGTGTTGTGAGAAGTGCCTCAAGGAGTAAAGGGCTGAATTGGGATGTCTGGAGAAGGGCATCCCCTGGAGGTGAAGAGGTGTAATTGCACCAGAACTGCATTTACTAACGGTTATTTCTTTTTAGAGGGACTGAAGGTCACATATGTAATGTGAAGTACCTGTGTAAGGTGATGTCATAAGCAAAGTGGGGTTATGTTGCCAGACATTCCTGCTAGGGTGTCTGGCTGTATATGCGTAATCCTGTGATTTCATCTGTGATGCCTTTAGGGGCTGTAATTGCAACGCATTCTAATGTCCAACTAATGTGCTGAGTACTGTCATTCTAAAGTGTGCGTAAACATGTATTTTTGCTGCTGCGCTTAAGTGAGGAACAACCCAAACTGTTAGCCCTGAATATGTAGGGGTGCATACTGTATGGTCAATATAAGATGCTCAGTCAGGGTTATGTGTCACTAGGGCAGGTGAACCTATTTTTAATGCTTGTTGAGGTAATGGGGTGGGTCGCCACTGGGATGGTGCCAGTGCGCAGGGCCCTCGCTCCAGGTTATGCTCAACACACTGTATTAGGGGGCAAGATGATGTGCATACATGGGAGTGGTGGTACTTGACCCCATCCCCCCTTTTGGGAGGGGTGGAGATGTTACGCAATGTCACAAAGTAATTCCAACAGCTTATGTATATTTGTAAATTGGTGCATAGTATTGAGTAGTGTGTGTGTTTAATAAATGTACTCTTACTTTTATAAAGCAAAGTACAGGCTGGACAATCAATTATTGAGTGTTATTTCTGCGCACCTGCAAATGGCGATTACTAGCCCACACCACCTCTCTTGAGTAAGCCTCAGACTGCTCTGCAACGCTACCCTCTGAGAGTCAGGCGCTACAATTGGGTGTTTGGTTCCCAGTGAAGGACAAATGTAGTCATGTTATTTGTGCAGGCCTCACAGATGCTGCCTCGTTTTCCAACACTCTTGAAGACCGTTGTAGCACTAATTCTACATTTTGGTACTAGGGCATTTTAACTTTGTTGTTCCTGCCAGATACACAGAGAAGATCCTGTGTTATTCAGTGCCCTCGTTACCTTTTTTGTGGGTTGTGGTGCTTGTCACTTCGCTGCCCCGCCGGTGCACACGACTGGGCACCCCAGCTCGTGTGCCATCTGCAGGGCCTCTGCCCTCGGATCACTGGTTTCGGTTTCTGGAGTGGCAACATAAACAGTTGCTCCCAAAGGACTAGCCTGAACAATTAGGTGAATATCCCCTGCACCAGCATTCCATGGAAATTCTTTCCTAGCTCTCCCACGTCAACGAGCACGGCTCCGCTCGCGACAACGTATGACGTCATCGGAGCCATAAGAGGACCTCGTCGGCGTGCTGACGTCAGTTCCACCCATTTTTTCCGTGCCACCGATGCAAACAGGGGACCGAGACATTTTCACATGTATACATAGTATAATAAATATATATATATTCACTGAAAAAACCATAGGTTTCAGGCACGTTATAGTTAGAAATTAGCATTTAAAAAACATTAAAAATTCACTGAAAAAACCATAGGTTTCAGGCACGTCATAGTTAGATATTAGCATTTAAAAAACCTTAGAAATTCACTGAAAAAACCATAGGTTTCAGGGGCGTTATAGTTAGTTGGACATTTCACTCGTACAAAACCATAGAAATTCCCCCGTTATAGTTAGTTCAGCTAACTATAACTTCATGTCATCCATAATGCACTGCTGATGATGTCACATATTACATCACTCATGACATGGTCAGTGACATCACTCATGACATCACTGATGACATCTCAAATGACATCACTGATGACATCATCCAGTGAATGTGTGTTTTTCTGAAAATGAAATATGTTTTATATATGTATATCTCAAGGTCGATGGAAGAATAAATGGGTATATAAATGTCTAAATGGATGATTTTTTTGTAAAATTGATTGTATAACTGACTAAGTGTATCTTAGTGAATACATGGGTTAGTGAGTAATGTTTAAATATGAAAATATCTGTAACAGTCTCTCACTTTGTGTATAAGTGGCTGCATGGGTTGGTGAGTAGCTACATGAGTGTCTATATGGGTTATTAGTTGGTTTTTTGAGTATTAGTATGAGTGTCTGAGTGTCTGTATGGTTCGGTGGGGGGTTATACTTAGTGCATAGATGCATGAATGAGTGACTCACTGTTTGTATGTGTTGAAGACAGCATGTGTGCAGGACTGTATAGGTGGATGAGTATGTGTATGGGTGTGTTAGTGAGTGAATGACTGTCTCAATAGTGTCTTTATGAGTAACTACATATGTTTTAAACTAGTATATGTGAGTATTGTTGTATATAAGTGAGTATATGTGAGAGTGAGAGATTGGAAGAGTTCCTGTACAAATAAGTACGTGTTTCTATAAGGGATTGTTTAAGAGAGTAAGTATGTGTAAGTTTCTGTAGAAGTAAGTGTGGTAGTGTGTGTATAACTGTATATGCAAGTAAATGGATGTTTGATACTGTGTTTGCATGTGTGACTATGTATGTGAGTAACTCTATGGATGAGTGGCGGTGTGTAACAGGATGTATAGGTGTATGAGTACATATGATGAGTGAGTACATGTATGAGTGACTGTATAGGGACTGTTGGTGAATGAGTGGATGTGTGTGTGTAGATCTTGGAATTACTGAATAGGTGTGTTGTAACTGGTATTGGTATGTCCATTGTTTTGAAAATGTTAGTTTGTATTTTTGAGTGTGTGTATCAAAGGTTATATTAGGGTGAGAGGAGGTCTGCCACTCTATCACAAGGATGATGTCATCAGTGATGTCATTTGAGATGTCATCAGTGATGTCATCAGTGATGTCACTGACCATGTCATGAGTGATGTAATATGTGACGTCATCAGCAGTGCATTGCGGGCGCGCGAGTTATAGTTAGCTGAACTAACTATAACGGGGGGAATTTCTATGGTTTTGTACGAGTGAAATGTCCAACTAACTATAACGCCCCTGAAACCTATGGTTTTTTCAGTGAATATATATATATATATTCCAAAAGAAATTGCACACCACTTCCAGGACCATGCAAAACAAGCCCAGCCACCGTCCTTAGTAACCAACCTTTATTCAGGCAACAGCAGGTAGTATGCATAACGCGTTTCAACTCAAACAAGTCTTCATCAAATGCATCCAACAAAGTGGCCACCCATTGTTCTTTTTATAGAAACAAATGGAAAACAGTGAGGACGGTGGCTAGGCTTGTTTTGCATGATCCTGGAAGTGGAGTGCAATTTCTTTTGGAATATTTTGGGGATGAACGCGACCCAGCAAGCCCCGGTCCGACAGGCTGGGCGTCCTGATGCGTATATATATATATTTACCTACCTTAACCCTTTTTACCAAGTGTATGCCTTTACCACGCATGCCTTTGTGTTTTAATGACATGCTTGGTAAAGGCATAGGCATGGTAAAAGTTTGCAATGTAATGGTAGGTCGTTGTAAAAGTATTTGCGTAGTAATACCCGCATTGTAATGGTACGTTTTATATTAGTACGTTGTAACGTCACATATTCCTCACACACTCACATACCCAGGCACACACCCATACAACCACTTGGAGACCCATACTACCACTTACACACTGGGAATAACTTTGCATGCTACTAAGGTGGATGGGATGGGGCCCAACGGGAGATGCCTCCAGGTGTTTTTTCACTTTTGCAAAACTCGTAGAAATTTAACGGGAGAACCATGGACTCTGCTCTGACCAGGAGACGTCAATAAAGAACCCACTGTCACAGTCAACTCCATGAAGGATTTAAGATGCTAGAAGGGGAGAAGGGCCACGTGGGCCCCCTACCAGAGCAGATTTTGCCCCTGTGTACTCCATCCCCTGTGGCCTGGCCACTTGATGCTGGGTGCCCTGGAGCCCACCCATGACATTCCTGCCCGTGTGACAGGGGGCAGGAAAACAGATGAAAAATCCTCTCCCAGCGAGCAGGAGCAGTTTTGCTGCTCCCGCCCGCTTAGGGCGGACTTACTGTTTGCTCTCACTTGGTGGGAGCTTTCAAAGCTCCTGTCAAGTGGGAGCAAACAGCTATGTCCGGGGTGTGGGCACCCCAGGACATAGGGAGCTGGCCCTGGGGGGGTAGCAATTCCCAGGGCCATCAATGGCTCCAGATGGGGGCCCTGGGGGTCCCCCTCCTTTTTTATTTTAGGGCCTCCACTGGAGAGCTGGTGATCCCTGGGGTCGAAAACAGCCCGGCAGGGGGGCCGCGTGGCCCCCCTCCCCCTTTCAAAATTTGGCCAAGCCCCAGGGAGGTGATGGTTCCCGGCACTGTGAAAGGCTTACAGAGGGGGCTGCGTGTCCCCCTCTCATATTTCAACACATTGGCCTGGCATTCGTGGAGGTGGTGATCTCCAGGGCCCATATCGGCCATGAGAAGGAGGGCTGCATACGCCCCCTCCCCATAATATATAAATAAATATGCCACCAGGATCTGGCCCACCTGGGTGCTCAAATACAAAAACAAGTGTGGGAGACCACACTTGTATTTTTAAATTTTCATGGGGATTCACAAATCTGTTTGGCCCTTGCTCGGTCCCTGGGGACCCCAGCATCAGGCCGAGGGGGTGAGGTTATTCCAACCTTGCCCCTCTCTCTTTGTTTTACCTTTGTGTCTCAAAATGGCTGCCAACACTTCCTGGTTGAAGTGTTGGCAGCAAGTCAGATCTCAGCTCTCTGTCTAGCTATCTATATTTATTTTTCCTTTAATATCTCAAAAACTACAGAATAGATTTACACCAAATAACAAAAAGGGCTCTTTGAGGACAAAGAGCTACCTCTGTGCCACATTTGGTGTAAATCGGTCCAGCAGTTCGGGCTGTAGTCGTATCAGAAATCTCTATGAAAATTAACATGAGAAATGCACTTTTTTTCACCCCCTCCCTTTTTCCCTGCCCCTGCTTGATGAATCATCCTGAAACATTCCAGGCACAACTAGAATCAGAGGTCACTTTTTTTGGAAAATGGTGTCAAAATTATAAACAAGTCAAAAAATGCTTTTTGTATGGAAACTAGGTCCTAACCTTAACTACCTACTGGGGACCGCCAATAATTATATATGTATATATATGTGTCTATATATATATGAACAAGGCCAGACTTGGCCGAAACGTGTCATGGCAAACTACTTGCAATAAAGAAAATTGGTACTAATATTTTGGCGTCTGTGTCCTGGGTCTGATGGAATGGGATGTATATATATATATATATATATACACAAAATATATATACCCCGCGAGTGCCCCTTTAATGTTGGAGCTTAGATGTGGAACGTGCGTCCTACCCTCACATAAGGGGAGGCACCCGCCTTAAGAGTTCGGCAGCTGCTAGTGGGATTTGAGCCGTGATTTATTTACAAGCTGCCCAAACCGTCGCTTAAGGAAGCTCCGTCGACCGAGGTTGTGGGTTATTCAAACCTGGGGACAGCAGTAATTTGACTGCTGCATGCAGATTTATCCTGGTTTTCCAACAAGCGGCAAGGCGAGGGGTGTACAGCGCAAAGAAACATTGTAGAAGCCCATGCAGGGTGGAATTGCAAGAAGTGACTGGCACGCAATGTGGCATGCTACGAAAGTAAGGACAATGATGGAATACTCACCCATTGAGGCAGAATGTTTTATTGGGGCATTTGAGTCGATAATTCATTATGAACTATGAGTATTAAGACATTGCCTTTCCAACATGGTGGCCGATATTGATTGAAAATCCTTGCAGTCCTTTCTTGCTTGCCATCATTTTAAATTCACCAATGAGAAGGGTGTGTATAGTATTTAAATGAATTTGATGTTATGCGCCATGAACATGCATTTAGAGCACTGAGGAAGGCTTATCGCTAAAAGCGTATGCATATATAAATGTATGATGGAAGTGACCCCGCGAGTGCACCTTTAATGTTGCAGCATGAATGTGGAACGTGAGTCCTGCCCTCATGTAAGGGGAGCCACCCACCTTAGGAGTTCGGCAGCTGCTGGTGGGATTTGAGCCGTGATGTATATTTATATATATGTACATACACACATATATATATAACTATTTTTTCTTTTTTTGTAGAGAAACTCCCTCAAACATCTCCCAGTTTCCTTTTTCATTTTCTTCTAAAAAAGAAAAGATTGTGTCTATATATATATCATCAGTGATGTCACTGACCATGTCATGAGTGATGTAATATGTGACGTCCTCAGCAGTGCATTGCGGGGGCGCGAGTTATAGTTAGCTCAACTAATTATAACGGCCTAATTTCTCTGGTTTTGTACGAATGAAATGTCCAACTAACTATAACGTCCCTAAAACCTGTGGCTTTTTCAGTGAATTTCTATGGTTTTTTAAATGCTAATTTCTAACTATAATGTCCCTGAAACCTATGGTTTTTTAGTGAATTTCTATGGTTTTTAAATGATAATTTCTAACTATAACGTCCCTGAAACCTATGGTTTTTTTCAGTGAATTTCTAAGGTTTTTTAAATGCTAATTATTAACTATAACGTCCCTGAAACCTATGGTTTTTTCAGTGAATTTCTAAGGTTTTTGAAATGCTAATTTATAACTATAACGGAGTAGTTGCGTTTGCAGAGTGGTGCAGAAAGGGGGCTGGGCCTCCGACCAGCGTTCAGAAATTCCGCTGCGTTTGACTTACAGGAGGTACCAGGAGGGCTTCTTGTCCCCCAAAGTCCCTCAGGAGTAAAGTGGACTTCATCCCCAACCCGTTTGCAGCGTGGTGGAGAAAGGGGGGCATGGCCTTCGAAGACCTCTTAGCAATCCCACTGTGTTGGACTTACTGGAGGTAACAGGAGGGGTAGTCGGCCCCCAAGAACATCTTTGGGGGCCAACTACCCCTCCAATTATCTCCAGTAAGTCCCACAGAACAGGATTGCTAAGTTCTCATAGCAGGCCACGCACCCTTTGCCCACCACTCTGCAAACGCGCCTCCTGGTACGCTCTTGGTTGGGGGATGAAGTCCCCTTCGCTTGTGGGAGTCCTTAGGGGCCAACTAGCCTACCTGTTACCTCCAGTAAGACCCCACACAGTGGGATTGCTGAGAGGTGGACACAGTCCACGCCCCTTTTCTCCACCACTCTGCAAACGTGCCTCCTGGCGCGCACTTGGTTGGGAGATGAAGTCCCCTTGCCTCCTGAGGGTCCCTGGGGGCCAACTAGCCCTCCTGTTATCTCTAGTAAGCCCCACACAACTGGATTGCTGAGAGTGGTCTGAGGCCATGCCCCCTTTTTACACCACTCTGCAAACGCGCCTCCTGGCGCACTGTTGCTCGGGGGATGAAGTCCACTTTAGTCCTGAGGTCCTCAGGACACAAGAGGACCTCATCGCCCCACCAGCAGTGCGCCAAGAGGCGCATTTGCGGAGTGGGGTAAAAAGGGGCGTGGCCTCGGACCACCTCTCAGCAATCCCACTGTGTCGGGATTACTGGAGGTACCTGGTGGTCTAGTGGGCCCCTAGGGACCCTTAGTATTCAAGGGGACTTAATCCCCCATTCCAGAACACCCCAGGAGGCGCGTTTGCACAGTGGTGCAGGGAGGGGACGGGGCCTCCGGCGAGATGCCAGCTTTTTTTTAAATTTGCTTTTTGGAAGGGGGGCTGTGTGGCCCCCCCTTCCCTTTATTATTTTTGGGCCCCATCCCCCAGGGCCTGAGCATTTTCTTTTTTTTTTAAACGGGAAGGGGGCCGCATGGCCTATCTCCCATGGCCACCGGGGCATGGCCACATATTTTTTATTTTTTATTATTATTTTTAAGGAGGGGGGCTGTGCGGCCCCCGTCCTGAGGCCATTATTGGCCCCGGGGCTTTGCCTTATTCTCTTTTTTTACTTGGGGAGGGGGGCCGCATGGCCCCTCTTCCCTGGGCCACTATTGGCCCCCGGGACCCCATCCTCCAGGGCTGGCCCTCACGTTGGGGACCACGGGGGGAGCCCCAATGCCCCCGTGGCCCCAGCCGGCTCCCCGCCTCCTGCGGGAGCCGGCATTGCTTTTGGGCAAGGGGAGCTGCTGACATGCAGCTCCCTTTGCCCAAAAGCAATTCTCCTTTGCTTCTTGGAAGCGAGAGCAGGTTTCCTGCTCTCGCTTCCAGAAGCAAAGCAGTGTTTGCTATGGCAGGGCGGGAGCCGTGCTCCCACCCTGCCATAGCAAATGGCAATGTCCCTGGGGTGGGCACCCTGGGACATTGCAGGAGCCGGCCCTGGGGGTGGCAGTCCCCAGGGCCATCTAGGGCTCCAGGAGGGGGCCGTGCGGCCCCCTCCCAACTGATTAAAGCTTTGGGGAGGTGGAGGTCCCCCACATTTTAATCAACAGTGCACCGGGGAGGTGGTGGTCCCCGGGGCGGTATGGGGGGGCTCAAGCCCCCCCACACTTTGTTTTTGAAAGTTGCCCCGGGATGTGGCGGTCCCCGGGGCTGCGGGTGGGCCGCGTGGCCACCTGCATTTAAATCATGTAGCCCCAGGGAGGTGGTGGTCCCCGGGGCTTGGGGGGGCCTGCAAGGCCCCCCACCCAAAAAAATGTAAAGCCCCGGGGAGGTGGTGGTCCCCAGGGCTTGGGGGGGCCCATGAGGCCCCCCGCCCTAAAATAATGAAATGCACCGGGGAGTTGGCAGTCCCCAAGGCTGCGGAGGGCCACGTGCCCCCGCATATGATAAACTAAGCCCCGGGGAGGTGGCGGTCCCCGGGGCTGCAGGGGCCCCCTTGGGCCCCTGCATATAATTTCCTCATTGCCCCCGGGACCTGGCCCACCCGGGCCGGATTCGCGCACCCAGCGCGAATTAGGCCGAAAATATTTTAAAAATTCCTTTTTTGGCCATGGGGGTCCTAACTATAACTACCTACTAGTGACCGCCAGTAGGTAATATGGTAATAGGTCACCAGTAGGTAGTTAGAGTTAGGACCTTATTTCTATTCAAAAAGCTTTTTTTCTTTTGCCAATATATTTGGCGCCGTTTGACGAATCTTCGCGAAATTTTCAAAACTAATGGTTCACTCAGGTCAGCTCCTGTTTTTAAAGTTTTGGGGTGATTCGTCAAGTCGGGGCCAAGAAAAAAGGGGGGTTCCAAAACGTGTTTTCTCCATGTTAATTTCTATAGGAAACTTTTGTCGCAGCTACAGCCTGAACTGCTGAACGGAAATACACCAAATTTGGCAGTAAGATAACTCTTGGTCCAGAGTACACTCTTTGCTTCAAATGGTGTAAATCCGTTCAGTAGTTTTTTTAAATATTAAAGGAAAAAGAAATGTATATATCTGGGTGGAGCCTAACCACACATCTCATTGTGAGATCTGTTTGGCTGTCAGCACTTCATCCAAGAAATGTTGGCAGCCATCTTGGGACCAATATACATGATAGCACCCCATTAAAATGCATTGTGTGAATGGAAGGTTTTGAGAGTCACCAAAAGGAGAACGTATAAAGGGTGATAACAGACTTTAGTTACATTATAAATCATTTGTTGATGGTACCATACTAATTATAGGAATTGTGGTGTGTTCTAAGGTGATTTTACCCTGTGAAAAAGCCTTCTGCTGGGATATAATGAATCATGTTTTAGTGAAAACTATTTTCTCATGCTTTTCCCGTAGAGGTTTGGAAGGTGCTCTAGAAGCTAAAATGAGAGCATATTTTCTGTAAATTCACATTATCTTTCTCAGTCATGTGAGAATTAAGTCTGACATTCTCAGTAAAACATGTACATACAACAAGGGCAGAGACTTTCAGTTGATTCCTTTGTGTTCTACTGCAGCTTCCCAGAGTGTTCTAAAGAACAACTAGAGCGCTAACAGTCTGTCTTATGACAAAAGTATGGCACACCTGAAGCCATCTTGATTGGAATAAAGTGGTAACACTTAAAACATTTAATTTAAAAAGGAACAAAATGAGGGGGTTCATTTTGCCATAGAAATTATGATTAGTGCTGCAGAAAGAAAAATTAGGGCACATTTTGAGTGACTTCTCAAATCCTCTTCTATTTCATTAAAAAATTCTGACATGCAGACTGAAACATGCACTTTCAATACCAGCAGCAGACTTCCAGTTAACTCCCTGGTGAGCAGTAGCTTTACTACAGTGATCTAATGAGCAACTAAAGTGCTAACATTCTGAATTTATGGCAAATGTGTAACACATCTGAATGCCTTCTTGATGGAATCAAAGTAAAAAATTGAAAGTATTTCCTACTGAGGAGACTGCAGTAAATGAGGAAATTAGGAAACTTCATAACAAATAAGTCTCCCAAGATGGCCACCAGGGAAAAAAGAGCCCAAATGTAGCACAAATATCACCCAGATGTAGCCCACGTATGGCCCAATGACAGAAGTGTGCAAAACACTTTTTAGTTTTTGTTTTTTTGCAGTTTTATATAGTGCAGACTGGTCAGGTATTGGATTGTTGCATCTTACTTGGGCCCATTATTGCGTATTTTGCACGAAGTACTTGAGATTGATCTTGCGAAACATTGAACTTTACTATTCTATTAAACTGAAATTGCTCTGAGCCGGGCTTTGTAACACCCTTTTTTACCTACTGGTTTTAATTAATTCTATGTCAGGACCGGAGGCTCCGATTATGCTTCTCATTTCTTTGCTCTTTATTAACATTAACCAATAAAAACACTTTATTCATAAAAACTACAAAACCCATGAGCACCAAGTGCCCTATAACCATAGAGACTATCCCTATATAAGGCGTAACTGAGGTAACCACTTCCTCTTTCGTAGCTGTTCCGCAGCCAGTTAAGTGCCTTTCCCTGACTACTCTTATTTTATGGTGGTGTATGGGTTTGGACGGTTAATAGCCAGTGCGATAGCAATTGTGGCAGCACTGGGTATTTCTAATGTATTTTCTAATGTATTTGTGATATTTCAAATTTGGTTGGACACTTTCCTCAGCCTGTTTGTCTTGTAAGCGGTACCTCGTTTTAGTCATTGGTGTCCGTCCCACATCGGGGTCGCACACCGCTTGGGAGCTCATCGCCTCCCCTGCCGGGCGCTTCGTGCTTGAGGCAGTTCCAGGTGGAGAGGGAGTGCGGGGGCGAGGACTGCGCGTCGAGCGATCGCGCAGTCCTCTTTTCACTTTAACGGGCGGCCGGTTCCGCGCATGCGCGGTGGCCATTTTGTGCATTTCACAGTCAGGCTCCGTACGGACACAACAGAGCGGGAAAACGCTCCGATTCAAACTTGCAATTGCCCGTTCTCAAGCCCCCAGTGATGCCCGATGCCTGTGGTTTGCGGAGGGCAGTACCATAGCGCATAGGCCTTGCCTAGAGAGGTTGGCGAGCCCTCCCTCCACCAACTAACAGAATAATTGTGTGTTTTGGCTTGCCTGGGGTTGTTCCTCTCCCCCGTGATTCTCCATTCTGTGGACCCTTTGATTGAGTTTCACCTCACGTATTTGCATATCGTTGGTGGCCTATACCTGTTCACTCACTCATCATGGCCGAATTCCTTTACGAGGAGGAATATTTTGACACTGAACCAGCAGGTTCTTTAGAACAGGACCTCATGGAGGCCTTGGACGCAGGGGTGCAGCAATCGGTCAATTCAGCCCTGGTAAGAGCGATTGCACCCCTGAAGCACCACTTAAACAACTACGCGCTTCAACAGGGGTGGCTTCCCTACGCAGGCGCCCGATCCAAGCCCAGTGGCAGGAAGAGTGTCAATCCTCATGCGGAGGATTTTGCGCGTCTGACCAAAGCCATGGCGAATGATCACGCCTATTCTATGCCGGATGATACTACGGACTCCCTTCAGGGGGAGAATGGGGACTCTTCCTCGGAGCAAGATTCAGAGCAGTAGGAGGCTCCTACACCTGCAAAGAAAACTTGGAAGGAGCGTCACTTGGATACCCCCCTCTCAGCCCAAGCTCCTCACCTTTGAGCCTGCGGACATTGTCCACCCTAACTCGACCGCATGGCTCCCGCCGCAAGAGGTAGCGGATTATGTCCAATCGCACCTCCGATGGCCCTTTGATAAGGGCGTCAGGGCACGTCTTCGGTCGGAATGCCCGATACCGGATTTGGCGGCAAGGGTGGTGGACACCCCCGAGGTGGCCCCACCATGTTAACCTATTTAAAAAAGTATTCTAAAGATCCCAAGAAAGGCATTGACTGAGCTTGGCGGTCATGCCAGGACAAATTACTAGATTTGTTGGGGCCCCTAACCAAGATCTTGGAAATGGGTTTCGACGCAAAGGAGACAGGGACAACAATAGACCCTGATGAGTTAATCGGATGGAAGCAAAGGGCAGTGTGCCAGCTTGGCAACGCAAATTGCGCCATGTCCAGCGAGAGGAGGCGTTCCATCCTCCTTAAGCTGGATCCCAAACTGGCGGAACTTCCCTCTTCGGAGGCAGGTCCCGTAGCTCAGGGTCTCCCATTCGGTCAACCTTTTTTAAAAGAGTTAACCAAGTTAGTAGCCACCTTCAGTGGCCTGGATAAGGTGCAGGAGTCTCTCAAACGCACTTTCCGTCCGGTTTTCACCAGGGCCGGACGATACCGAGGGCAGTTGTTCGGCCGAGGGTTTAACCAAGGCGCCCCACGCGGCCAGTATCACCAACAGAGAGGAGGGTATCAAGACCCCAATTCCGGCAATTCCTCCTTCTACCCCACCCGGAGAGCAAAGAACCGATTCCGGAGGGGCAGGTTCGGAGGCAACCAGGGTAACCAGCAAGACGCCGGAAATGCAGGTGAGGCTGATATTGTGTTCGGAAGTGATGTTGGGGGGACGAATCCAATCTTTCCTACAGGTCTGGCAGACGATCTCGCAAGATGCATGGATCTTGGAGACGGTCCAAGGTTACAAACTAGAACTGTACGATACCCCCATTCAGGGTCCTCTTCCTCCTCCAATATATTTTTCCCATCAAGATCAGAGTTTTATCACAGACGAGATAAACTCTCTCCTGAAGAACGGGGCCATCGTTGCCACACAACTCCATCCACGGGGTTTTATCAGCAATGTTTTCCTGGTCCAGAAAAAAGGAGGAGGGTCCAGGTTGGTCCTAAATTTGAAAGACTTCAACGGGTGGATAATCTACCGTCATTTCAAGATGGAGGGCATCCATCTTTTGCGTGACCTCCTGCAAGAAGGAGATTGGATGGTCCGTCTAGATTTAAAGGACGCGTACCTATCCGTGCCCATCTACGCCCCACATCGTCGGTTCCTTCCCTTCGGGCTTTCGTCAGCACCATGGTGCTTCATGAAGCTTCTCCGCCCGGTGGTGGAATCCTTGAGGGCGCGCAGGGTTCGGTTGATCATCTACTTGGACGACATCATTATCATGGCTCGCTGTCCTCAGCTTGTGGCCACGCATCTGGAATGGTCCATCAATTTACTTCAGAGTCTGGGATTCGTGGTGAATCCTCAGAAGTCCATTCTGTCTCCCACGCAATCTATCGAATTTCTGGGTTTTCAAATCGATTCCCTGAGCTGCCAGCTTCTCCTCCCAACTCAGAAGATCAGGGCAATCAAGAAAGAGTTGAGGTTGATTGTGAGCAAGCAGATTGTATCATTGAGGTCAGTGTCCCGGATAGTGGGTCTACTGGCCTCTTCGATCCAAGCCATTTTCCCAGGGCCCCTTCACTACCGTGCACTCCAAAGATTGAAGATTCAACATCTCTGCAAAGGCCTTGGATATGCAGAAAGAATTCATTTTGGTTGTAGGCATGGGGAAATTAAATGATTTTACCAGAATCACAGAATGTCGAGCTGAAGCAGAAACTCCAACCTGGTTCCCCAGTTGCAAAGTCTGCAGCTCTGGAAGTAACACCACATCCTCTCCCCTAAGTGCAACATTTAATCAAATGGTCAACTGGATAAAAAAAATATAAAGATAACATATAATTTAAAAGTGCTTTGTCGCTATTTGAGAACTCAGAAAATATGTCCTCATTTTAGTTTTTTAGAGCACTTACCATAATTTCGATGCAAATAAGACCCTCTCATTTCTATAATTTCTAAAGAAAATGCTTTAGGTATTACAGTTTTGATTACATCAAGATGACGTCAGACATGCCACACTTTTGTAATAAATATAGAATGTTAGACATCTAGTTGTTCATCAGGATACTGTTGAGAGGCAGTGGTCAGTGGCACAGACTCTGAAAATTGAAGGCAGGTAGGAGGGTGCAAAGGCAACAATTTGACCACACTGGGCAGGCAAGAAGGGCAGTGGCAGCACAACAGACTATGGAGGGCAGTGGAAAGGGGGACAGGGGCAACAAACCAACAATGCCGGACAGGCAAGAGAGGCTGTGGCAATATAATAGACCATTGTGGAAAGAAGGAAGAGGCAGTGGTAGTACAACCATATGTGCCAACAGACCCGATTCAGCCAGGAAACACCCAATGTTTTTAATCTCAAATGGGCTTTGTTTTATCTGTCTCCTATCTACAATCTCCTCTTTTTCAATGTAAGTCAATGGGGTAAATCAATTCCCCTGTTTTTTTTCTTCAAAATCTCCCTCTTACCAAGTTCAAAATGTTATCAAGTATGGTACATTGGATCAAGGAAAGCAGGAGAAATTGGGGTAGGGACTTGGACTCGGATAACAGAGGACAGGAGGGACATAAACAGGTGCACCAAACTGACCTTACAGGGCAGGCATCAGGGTATGCAGCAGCACAATACACCACACAAGGCATGCAGGACGGCAGTGCAGCACAACAATCCATGGAAAGCAATCGGGAGGGGACAGGACCATGCACATGGACAACAGCGAACAGAGGGGAAAGAGGCAATGGCAGCAAGCTGGCCATAATGGTCAGACAGTAGCGAAATCTACAGCATAACGGACCATAAAGGGCAGGAGGGAGGGATCAGGGGCATTAAAATGGAACAGACAAGCCAGGAGGGAGGGAATAGGGGTCTGCACAGGGAAAACAGAGGGCAGGGGGCAAGGGGGCAGGAGCAGCAAGCTGACCATGGAGGTCAGGCAGGATGGGCACTAGAAGCACAGCACACCATGGAGGGCAAAAGTGAGACTATAATGGCATACACACAGACCATAGAGGGAAGGTGGGAGGCGGTCAGGGGCAGCTAGGTGACCACACCGGGAAGGTGGGAGGGGCCGTGGCAGCACAGAAGACCATGCATGGCAAGCGGGAGGGCTAGTGGCAGCACAATGGCCATGATGGGCAAGAAGGAGGGGACAGGGGCATGCACAAAGGACCCTGGAGGATAGAAGGGAGGGGTAGGAGCTGGGCACAGACAAGAGAGTTCAGGGGAAGGGGCCTCACAACAGACCACGAGGGGCAGGCAGGAGGAGCAGTTGCAGCACAACAGACCAGGGAGGGCAGAAGGGTGTGGCACTTTAATGAACCATGGAGGACAGGAGGAAGGGGATAGGGGCATGGAACGTGGACAGGCAGGGTGGAGTTTTCAGGGACAGGTTACAGTCATCTGACAATGCTAGGCAGGTGGGAGGGGAGTGGCAGCTCAACAGAACACTCAGAGTATATAGGAGGGGCAGGTCCATCGAACATGGTGGGCAAAAAGGTTGGAGCAGGGGCATGCACACAGATATCGGAGGGCAGGGGGAAGGAGAGTAGGGGCAGCAAGCTAAGCACAGAGGCTAAGCAGGAGGACAATGATGGGGCATAGAATTGGGCGATGGAGGGCAGGAGGAGTGGACTGGAACATCATGCTAAATGGAGGGCAGTGGCAGCACATCAGACCATGCATGGCTGGAGAGAGGAGGCAAGTGCATGGATTCAGACAACTGAGGATAGGGAGGAAGTGGATGGGGCAGCAAGCTAACTGTTCAGAGAAGGCGGGAAGGCCAGTGGCAAAACAATGGCCACACAGGGCTGTAATAAGGGAGCAGGGTCATGGACTTGGACAATGGATGGCAAGGAGGGGGGGAGGCAGGAGCAGCAAGCTTAGGTGGGGGCAGCACAATACCAGGCCAGGCCCTGCTTCCAACCCCCCACCATCCATTGTGATAGGCATCTTACTTAACGTTAAAAAAACTAGAAATTCGCTGAAAAAAACAAAGATTACAGGGACGTTATAGTTAGACTCCGATTTCACTCGTACAAAACCAGTGAAATTCAGCAGTTATTGTTACCTGAGCTAACTATAACTTATGCCCCCGCAATGCACTGCTTATGACCTCAGACATTACATCCTTCATGACATGGTCAGTGACATCACTCATGACATCACTCATGACATCTCAAATGAGCTGTGAATGAAATGGAACTATAATCGCTAGAACTTTATTTAGGGATAGTGTGTGTATATTAACACCCATTTTTTTCTTTTCTTTTGTGTAAGAACCATTATAATATGCAACGTGCCCAGATCAATATGGCCGATAGCCTTTCACTTTAAAGTAATGTGTAGTCCATTGTTTATGTTGATGTTTTCAAACATAAGTATGTTTATTATGAACAAGTCACGTTGACGAACAAAGAGGTACAGCGGTCACGGTGCAAGATATGCTGAAATGACTTTGTGTGCATATTAACACTTGTTTTCTTTTCTTTATTGTATGAATATCTGAATTTTCGCATCGTGTCCAGGCTAATATGGCTGCCAGCTTTTTGGATTAATGTAATATGTAGTCCTTTGTTAATGTTGGCAACTGAAGGCATTTGTACATTTAAATAAGGAAGCTACAATGATGTCTTGTATCGTTATCAAGGTTCGGACGAGCCAAAACACGTGGATCGCGTCCTTTGCAGATTAAATACTTCCAAACTACAACCTGAGTGCTGATTTCTTCCTTGAAAGAGTGAGAGGAGATTGAATATATATATATAAGATTCACAGAAAAAGACCACAGGTTTCAGGGACGTTATAGTTCAAAATTAGCATTAAAAAAGCCTTAGATATTCACTAAAAAAAACACAGGTTTCAGGGACGTTATAGTTAGTCTGACATTTCACTCGTACAAAACCAGAGAAATTCAGCTGTTATAGTTAGCTGAGCTAACTATAACTCACGCCCCGCAATGCACTGCTGATGACGTCACATATTACATCACTCATGACATGGTCAGTGACATCACTGATGACATCAGTGATGACATCTCAAATGATATCACTGATGAAATCATCCAGTGACTGTGAGTGTTTCTAAAAAGTTTAAGAATGTGATATATATATATGATGATTCAGCCAGTGTGTGACTGACTGTATAAGTGAGTGATTATACGTGTCTGGGTGAATGTATGGGTGAGTGACTAATCTGTGTGAATATCTGTATCAGTCTGTCAGTTGGTGTGTAAGTGGCTGCATGGGTTGGTGAATAGGTACATGAGTGTCTATATGGGTTATTGATTGGTTGTCTGTGTACCTGTATGGGTGCCTGAGTGTTGGTGTGTTGTGTGACTACCTGCATGGATGTGTGAATGGGTGATTCACTGGGTGTATGGGTTCATGAGTGCGTCTGCAAGGGGCTGTATGGGAGAGTGAGTGTGCAAATGGCTATATTGGTGAGTGAATGGATGTCTCAGTGGTATTGTATGTGTGAGTAACTGCATATGTGAATGGCAGAATATGTGAGTGTTGGAGTATACAAGTGACTATATGTGAGAGTGAGTGATTGTTAAAGTGGATGTATGGATGAGTGTGTGCTTGTGTCAGTGATTGTATAAGAGAGTAAGTATGTGTTAGTATCTGTATGAATAAGTGAGGCGGTGTGTGTATAACTGTATAGGTGAGTAAATGGCATTGTGATTGACTCTTTGGGTGACTGACTAGGTATGTGAGTAACTCTATGGGTGAGTGGTGGTGTGTGAGTGTCTGTATGGGTGTATGAGTGCATATAATAGTGGCTGTATTGATGAGTGACTGCATGTATGAGTGACTGTATGGGTGAGTAAGTGGATGTGTGTGTAGATCTATGAATCAGTGAGTGGGTATATACTAACTGGTATCGGTGAGTTTACGGTTTCGATAATGGTAGTCTGTATTTTAGAGTGGGTGTAGGAAAGGTTATCTTAGGGTGTGAGTAGGTGGATCAGAGATTAAGTGGATGATGTCATGAGTGATGTCACTGACCATGTCATGAGTGATGTAATATGTTACGTCATCAGCAGTGCATTGCGGGGGCGTGAGTTATAGTTAGCTCAGCTAACTATAACAGCTGAATTCCTCTGGTTTTGTACGAGTGAAATGTCAGACTAACTATAACATCCCTGAAACCTGTGGTTTTTACAGTGAATATATATATATATATATTACGTACTGGCGGTCGCCAGTAGGTAGTTATAGTTAGGACCTAGTTTCCATAGGAAAAGCGTTTTTTGATTTGCCAATATCTTTGGCGCCGTTTGACAAATATATATATATATATATATATATATATTATCTACTGGCGGTCGCCAGTAGATAGTTATAGTTAGGACCTATTTTCCATAGGAAATTCGCAACATTCTATTTCCTATAACTTTGGCGCCGGTTGATGAATCTTTGCGAAATTTTCAAAAGTCGTGGGGCACTCCGGTCTGCTCCTATCCTGAAAGTTTCGGGGTGATTCGGCAAGCGGGGGCTGAGAAAAAAGGGGGTCCCAAAACGTGTTTTCTCCATGTTAATTCCCATAGGAAATTTTAGACACGGCTACAGCCCGAACTGCTGAACGGAATTACACCAAATTTGGCAAAAAGGTAGCGCTTGGTTCAGAAAGTGACTTTTTTTAAAAATTGTGTAAATCCGTTCAGTAGTTCCTGAGAAAATAAAAAGTAAAAACACATATATATCTGGGCGGAGCCTAACCACACATGTCATCGTGAGATCTGATTGGCTGTCAGCACTTCATCCTGGAATTGCTGGCAGCCATCTTGGGACCAATATAAATGATAGTACCCCATTGAAATGCATCGTAGTGAATCGAAGATTTTGAGGGTTACCAAAAGGAGAACTATAAAGGGTGATAACAGACTTTAGTTACATTAGAATTCATTTGTTGATGGTACCATAGTAATTTCAGGAATTGTGGTGTGTTCTAAGGTGATTTTACCCTGTGAAAAACCTTCTGCTGGGATATAATGAATCATGTTTGAGAGAAAACTATTTTCACATGCTTGTCCCATACAGTTTTGGAAGGTGCTCCAGAAGCTAAAATGAGAGCATATTTTCTGTAAATTCACATTATCTTTCTCAGTCATGTGAGAATGAAGTCTGACATTCTCAGTAAAACATGTACATCCAACAAGGGCAGAGTTGATTCCTTTGTGTTCTACTGCAGCTTCCCAGAGTGTTCTAAAGAACAACTAGAGTGCTAACAGCCTTACTTATGACAAAAGTATGGCACACCTGAAGCCATCTTAATTGGAATAAACTGGTAACACTTAAAACATTTAATTTAAAAAGGAACAAAATGATGGGGTTCATTTTGTCATAGAAATTATGGTTAGTGCTGTAGAAAGAAAAATTAGGACATGTTTCAAGTGTGATCTCAAATATCTTCCTGTTATATTTCAACAGGAGCAGCCTGTCAGTTGATGCCTTTGTGTTCTACTGCAGCTTCCCAGAGTGTTCTAAAGAACAACTAGAGCTCTAACAGTCTTACTTATGACAAAATTATGGCACACCTGAAGCCATCTTGATTGGAATAAACTGGTAACACTTAAAACATTTAATTTAAAAAGGAACAAAATGAGGGGGTTCATTTTGCCATAGAAATTATGGTTAGTGCTGTAGAAAGAAAAATTAGGACATGTTTTAAGTGAGATCTCAAATATCTTCCTGTTATATTTCAACAGGAGCAGCCTGTCAGTTGATGCCCTTGGTGTTCTACTGCAACTTCCCAGAGTGTTCTAAAGAACAACTAGAGTGCTAACAGCCTTACTTATGACAAAAGTATGGCACACCTGAAGCCATCTTGATTGGAATAAACTGGTAACACTTAAAACATTTAATTTAAAAAGGAACAAAATGAGGGGTTCATTTTGCCATAGAAATTATGGTTAGTGCTGCAGAAAGAAAATTTAGGGCATGTTTTAAGTGAGATCTCAAATCCTCTTCTATTTCATTAGAAAATTCTGACATGCAGACTGATACAATCACTTTCAGTACCAGCAGTAGACTTCCAGTTAACTCCCTGGTGAGCAGTAGCTTTACTACAGTGATCTAATGAACAACTGGAGTGCAAACATTCTGAATTTATGGCAAATGTGTGACACATCTGAATGCCTTCTTGATGGAATCAAAGTAAAAAACTGAAAGCATTTCCTACTGAGGAGACTGCAGTAAATGACGAAATTAGGAAACTTCATAACAAATAAGTCTCCCAAGATGGCCACCAGAGAAAAAAGAGCCCAAATGTAGCACAAATATCACCCAGATGTAGCCCACATATAGCCCAATGACAGAAGTGTGCAAAACACTTTTTATTTTTAGTTTTTCTGCAGTTTTATATAGTGCAAACTGGTCAGGTATTGGAGCGTTACATCTTACTTGGACCCCTTATTGCGTATTTTGCACGAAGTACATGAGATTGATCTTGCGAAACATTGACCTTTACGATTCTGTTAACCTGAAGTTGCTCTGAACCGGGCTTTGGAACACCCGTTTTTACCTACTGGTTTTAATTAATTCTCACTGTATTGTATTAGGAAAGAGGATTTACTGTTTTTATGTACTCTTTTATGATCTATGTTTCTAAATCAGATCAAATAAAGTTTAATGAATTCTATGGCAGGACGGAGGTGAGGATTATGCATATCTTTCCTCACTTTATTTGCATAGCAGTTCAAAGAAAACGTAACACAACAATCATTAAACAAAAGACTACACAACCCATGAACCATTAGGGGGGTAGTCTCCAAGGCAACTATAGTCTAATCATATCACAGTCCATCGTATATAATATTGTGACGTCCCTTCCGCTTCCTCTTTCTTCACTGCTCGTCAGTTAAGTGCATTCCTTACATTCTTGGCTTAATCTGACATTGTTGCTGTTTGTATAGCGGTTTCTTGTGCACGTTATTAGCATTATTGCCTTGGTATTGTTTCATATTCCCTGTGCAGCAGGCTCTTGCCTGAGCGCGTTCTGCCCCTCGCAGTTTCTCCCGCTGTGCGCTCTGTGTGTGGTGAGATCCGTTCAGGCGCGTCTGGTCCGAGCGAGGCAGCTCCGTCGAGCGCACCCCCTGGTCTTTACGCGCGTTTGGGAATCCGGTCACTCCTTTAGTGTCCGCTTGATTCCCGACCAACCCTCGCCTAATTTTGACACCGCTATGCGGTGATTTCCCCACACGGCCACGTTAGTGACCAGCGCCACCTGGTGGTGGTAATTGGTATTGCGCCTCAGTCTATTCTTATAACAGCTTCGGGGAAGCCCAGCTGTTGGAGCACCAGTGATGTCATCAGTGATGTCATTTGAGATGTCATCAGTGATGTCATGAGTGATGTCACTGACCATGTCATGAGTGATGTAATATGTGACGTCATCAGCAGTGCATTGCGGGCGCGCGAGTTATAGTTAGCTCAACTAACTATAACGGGGAATTTCTATGGTTTTGTATGAGTGAAATGTCCAACTAACTATAACGCCCCTGAAACCTGTGGTTTTTCAATGAATATATATATATATATATATATATATATATATATATATATATATATATATATATATATATATATTCTAAAGAAGAGGTTGCCGCTCCGGTGGAACACACTCGCCGGAGGTCTGGCCAAAAACAGGGCTGCTCACTCAGGACATCTCCCCACATGTGCGCCGCCTATGCGTTTCGGGATACCTCCCTTCCTCTGGGCAGCATTCGCACAAAATGAAAGGCACCAGCAAGTTGTAAGGAAGTCCCATCTTTATTTTGCATGGTAAACCCCGATATGAATCAGGTGAGTGAAACTGTGGCATGATGGGACTTGGAGTCCTGTTTTACATATCCAAGTGGACGCTGGCTTCCAGATTGTGAAATAAAATATCCTCGTGGGACAAACAATGTTCAAAGTGCCGCCCTGACAATACAAACGGCCCCTCCAGCTCCGCTGTGCTAGGTAAGTCCATTGCTGCGGACCCAGCGTCCACTTGGATATGTAAAACAAGACTCCAAGTCCCATCATGCCACAGTTTCACTCACCTGATTCATATCGGGGTTTAACATGCAAAATAAAGATGGGACTTCCTTACAACTTGCTGGTGCCTTTCATTTTGTGCGAATGCTGCCCAGAGGAAGGGAGGTATCCCGAAACGCGTAGGCGGCGCACATGTGGGGAGATGTCCTGAGTGAGCAGCCCTGTTTTTGGCCAGACCTCCGGCGAGTGCGTTCCACCGGAGCGGCAACCTCTTCTTTAGAATATGTGTGGCCAAGCCCAGGCCACGGCTTCGCACCACCACGAGACCCGAGTGGGTCCGCAGCAATGGACTTACCTAGCACAGCGGAGCTGGAGGGGCCGTTTGTATTGTCAGGGCGGCACTTTGAACATTGTTTGTCCCACGAGGATATTTTATTTCACAATCTGGAAGCCAGCGTACACTTGGATATGTAAAACAGGACTCCAAGTCCCATCATGCCACAGTTTCACTCACCTGATTCATATCGGGGTTTACCATGCAAAATAAAGATGGGACTTCCTTACAACTTGCTGGTGCCTTTCATTTTGTGCGAATGCTGCCCAGAGGAAGGGAGGTATCCCGAAACGCGTAGGCGGCGCACATGTGGGGAGATGTCCTGAGTGAGCAGCCCTGTTTTTGGCCAGACCTCCGGCGAGTGCGTTCCACCGGAGCGGCAACCTCTTCTTTAGAATATATATATATATATATATATATATTCACTGAAAAAACCACAGGTTTCAGGGACGTTATAGTTAGAAGTTAGCATTTAAAAAACCTTAGAAATTCACTGAAAAAACCACAGGTTTCAGGGACGTTATAGTTAGTTGAACATTTCACTCGTACAAAACCAGACAAATTCAGCCGTTATAGTTAGTTCAGCTAACTATAACTCGTGCCCCCGCAATGCACTGCTGATGACGTCACATATTACATCATTCATGACATGGACAGTGACATCACTGATGACATCTCAGATGACATCTCAAATGACATCACTGATGACATCATCCAGTGACTGTGTGTTTCTGTAAAGTTTAAATATGTTTTATATATATATATAGGCCAAGGTGTATTGAAGAATGAGTGGGTGTATAAGTGTCTGAATGGATGATTTAGTAGGTGTGTGACTGACTGTATAAGTGAGTGATTAAATGTGTCTTACTGAATGCATGGGTTAGTGACTGATACAGACATTCACACAGTTTAGTTTGTCAGTTGGTGTGTAAGCGGTTGCATGGGCTGGTGAGTAGCTAAATGAGGGTCTATATGGGTTATTGATTGGTTGTCTGAGTATCTGTATGGTGCCTGAGTGTCTGTGTGGGTGGGTGGCGGGGTGTGACTCTGTGCATAGATGTGTAAGTGGGTGATTCACTGGGTGTATGGGTTCAAGAGTGCATCTGTGAAGGGCTGTATGGGTGGGTGAGTGTGTGTATGGGTGTGTTGGTGAGTGAATGGATGTCTCAGTGGTACATGTGTGAGTAACTGCATATGTGAAAGGCAGTATATGTGAGTGTTGGAGTATATAAATGACTATATGTGAGAGTGAGTGATTGTGAGAGTGGCTGTATGGATGAGTGTGTGCTTGTATTAGTTATTGTATAAGAGTGTAAGTATGTGTTAGTATATGTTTGAATAAGTGAGGTGGTGTGTGTATAACTGTATAGGTGAGTAAATGGGAGTGTGATTGATTCTTTGCATGACTGACTAGGTGTGTGAGTAACTCTATGGATGAGTGGCGGTGTGTGAGTGTCTGTATAGATATGTGAGTGGATATGATAGTGCCATATTGATGGTTGACTGCATGTATGAGTGACTGTATGGGTGAATGAGTGGATGTGTGTGTTGACCTAGGAATTAGTGAGTGGGTATGTACTAACTGGTATTGGTGTGTCTATGGTTTCGAAAATGGTAGTCTGTATTTTAGAGTGGGTGTATCAAAGGTTATATTAGGGTATGAGGAGGTGCATCAGATTATCACGTGGATGATGTCATCAGTGATGTCATCAGTGATGTCATTTGAGATGTCATCAGTGATGTCACTGACCATGTCATGAATGATGTAATATGTGACGTCATCAGCAGTGCATTGCGGGGGCGCGAGTTATAGTTAGCTGAACTAACTATAATGGCTGAATTTCACTGGTTTTGTACGAGTGAAATGTCCAACTAACTATAACGTCCCTGAAACCTGTGTTTTTTTTTCCGTGAATATTAGTATAAGTAAATCATCTCTTGTAGCCTTCATTTGTAGAAAAGATGAAGCAAACCCAAAATATGGTGCAATTTTGTTTAATCAGTCCCGTGCACTGCCGCCACCATTATATATATTAGATAGACAGACAGACAGACAGACAGACCGATAGATAGATAGATAGATAGATAGACAGATAGATGTGTGTGTGTGTGTATCATCTATAGATATGTGTGTGTGCGTGAATCATCTATTTTCTTTTATGGGGAGAGACTCTCTCAAACACCTTTTATTTTCCTTTTTTCATTTACTTCTAACCATCCATAACCACTACCCAACTCTAAGCTCTAAAAATTACCCCATCTTTACCACCCCCACTCTTAAAACCTATATTTACACTTACCACCCTTTAGTGGTACCCACCGCAAAACCAAAATTTGCCCATACCACCCTTGCCACTGCCCACCCCTAAACGCTAAAATTACCCTTGCCACCCTTTACCATTGCCAACTCCTGAACATTAAAATTATCCTTACAGTCCTTTACCATTAGCAACACAAACAGAGGATAAACAGAATGCTGAACATTGTCTAGCATTTACCACCAGTCACAGATCTGGGTTAAATCCATCGTTTTTTTTTTGCTCACCATGCCACCCCAGTTTGGACCCAGCCATGTGCAAATCAGTCTTGACCCTGCTCCCCATGAGAACTGTCCAGCTCGAACTGCCAGACCAGGTCCTCCCTGGACTTGAAAACAAGCATTCTGGAACAGGCTTCGGGGTATCACCCCTCACCAGCCAGGATAGCTTGAATTCAAGCTGACACAGATTATTGAAGCAGAAGATGATCAAGTGCAAAGGTTCTTTACTAGGTCGATAAGTGGATACATCGGAAGGGTCAAAGCTGGCCAAGCTTTAGTAAGAACTAAAATATGTTCCTACTTTTATGTTATAAGGCAGCACTTACCCAATTCAGAAGTACGTATTCCCACTTTTTCATGTTCCTCCCAAATATTTCCCCACAAGGACAAAGTGTTAAGAAAAAAAGACTGAGAATATATTTGTCTCAAAATGATTAATTATTCTTCCAAGAACAAACAGAATTGGGGCAAGTGGAAGATTTTTCACAGATTGGGCATGCAAATATGAAACTTTCTGCCAGGTGAACTTTACCAAGAGATCAACAACTATGGTGGTTATTGCCATTAATGTTCGATTCCTCAGGAATTATAAATGCTATTCATATTTAAAAAATGAATAAAACGGTAGTTAAGAGTGGTGCTGGGCTTACTTTACAGTAAAAGGTATAAAAAAAAGTTAGAGTAATAAAAATGTAACAACCATAATGTTGGGAAGCATAAAAATGAAGACTATGGAAAGAAGTAAAATTTGTGAAGAAGAAGTTTTGGGCTAGATTTAAAGTATTCTGAGAGGTTTGTCTT
Organism: Calotriton arnoldi; assembly: GCA_963921515.1. Taxonomy (NCBI): domain Eukaryota; kingdom Metazoa; phylum Chordata; class Amphibia; order Caudata; family Salamandridae; genus Calotriton; species Calotriton arnoldi. The sequence goes on along the minus strand of CAWUFW010016035.1, from coordinate 195,854 downwards.
ACATTTAGGAGAATAGTAAGTTATGGTGTGAGGCGTGTGGCAAGGTACAGTGTACAGGTTAGGATTATGGTTAGGGTCGCGTTGATGTACTGTTAAGGGGTTAAAAGTTAGGATTTCGAGAAGAATTAGGTCAACATGAGGACTGGAGTAATGGATGAGGTTAAACTAGATAGATTAAGGTTATGTTTAGGAATATAGTTAGGGTAATGGAAGTTGTAACTAATGGCGCGGGAAGAAGGTGTGGGAGAAGGCAGACTGTTAGACCTGGGATCCCTGGTTGAATGAGGTAGGTACCTTAGGCCAAATAGGGACCCTCGCTCTCACGTCAGGGAAAGGAAGGACACCTTCTCAGATAGCCCCCGCTCACCCCCTTGGTAGCTTGGCACGAGCAGCCAGGCTTATCTTCAAGGCAAATGTGTAAAGTATTTGCAACCACGCTCACAGCAACCCAATGATGACACCACAAATAGACTCCACACGAGTTTCATAAAAACAAGTATAAATTTATATAAAAAGATATACGATAAGACCACACGATATAAATCCAACATATGCGTATTTGTAATATTCTTCCTGGCCGGTTGTTAGGCCAGCCAGCCCTTGTAAGTTCTGGCGATATTAATGAGCACTTCTAAACGTTCCACTGTAGTCCTAATGCAATGCTATGCAGTTCGTAATGCTAGAATCAGGCACTTTGCAATGTAGAAATAATGCAGTTCGTAATGCTCGAATCAGGCACTTTGCAATGTAGAAATAATGCAGTTTGTAATGCTAGCATCAGGCACTTTGCAATGTAAAAACAATGCAATGCGTAACGCAACAATCAGTTATTTCGTTATGCAGAAATATTGCAACGCGTAATACACTAATCAGGTAGTTTGTTATGCAGAAACAATGCAATGCGTAATACGACAATCAGGTAGTTCGTTATGCAGAAACAATGCAATGCGTAATACACTAATCAACCCACTAATCAACCCGCACGATGAACTCCATCCACTCCGGATCACCAACCGACCCCTGCCCACACCACGTCTTCAACAAAGCCGACGCCACCATCGCACCCCATCTCCGGGACATCATCAACTCCTCCTTCCACACCGCCACCTTCCCGGAGAGCTGGAAGCACGCCGAGCTTACCGCCCTCCTGAAGAAACCAACGGCGGACCCCACCGACCTCAAGAACTACCGTCCCATCTCGCTCCTTCCGTTTCCGGCCAAAGTCATCGAGAAGACCGTCAACAGACAGCTTGCCGCCTTCCTCGAGACGAATGGATCCCTCGACCCCTCGCAGTCCGGGTTTCGGGCCAACCACAGCACCGAGACCGCCCTTATCGCAGCCACCGACGACATCAGAACCCTAACCGACAACGGGGAAACAGCAGCCCTCATCCTCTTGGACCTCTCCGCGGCGTTCGACACCGTCTGCCACCGCACCCTAGTGAAGCGCCTCAGCAACATCGGAATCCGAGAGAAAGCACTGGAATGGATCATCTCGTTCCTCGCCGGAAGAACCCAGAGAGTCCGCCTCCCCCGTTCAGATCCGAGGCCACCGAAGTCATCTGCGGCGTTCCACAAGGATCTTCACTCAGTCCAACCCTCTTCAACGTCTACATGAGCCCCCTCGCAGCCATCGCACGCCAACACAACCTCAACATCATCTCCTACGCCGACGACACCCAGCTGATCCTCTCCCTCACCAACGACCCCACCACCGCCAGAGCCAACCTACACGACGGGATGAGAGACGTCGCCGACTGGATGAGGAACAGCCACCTTAAACTGAACTCAGACAAGACGGAAGTCCTCATCCTGGGCTCATCACCCTCCGCCTGGGACGACTCTTGGTGGCCCCCGGCCCTGGGCACCGCGCCCAAGCCAACGGACCACGCACGCAACCTGGGCTTCATCCTGGACTCCTCCCTGTTGATGACCAGACAAGTCAACGCCGTCTCATCTTCGTGCTTCAACACCCTGCGCATGCTCCGCAAGATCTTCAGATGGATCCACACTGAAACCAGGAAGACCGTCACCCAGGCACTCGTCACCAGCCGACTGGACTATGGGAACACCCTCTACGCCGGAACCACAGCCAAACTTCAAAAAGACTCCAGCGCATCCAGAACGCCTCCGCACGACTCATCCTGGACATCCCCCGACACAGCCACATCACCGGACACCTGAAAGACCTGCACTGGCTCCCCGTCAGCAAGAGAATCACGTTCAGACTCCTCACCCACGCACACAAGGCCCTCCACGACCTGGGCCCCAAGTACCTCAACGACCGCATGACCTTCTACACGCCCACCCGCCAGCTACGATCAACCAGCCACGCCCTCGCCACCGTACCACGCATCCGCAGAGCCACCGCCGGAGGAAGATCCTTCTCCTACCTGGCAGCCAAGACCTGGAACTCCCTCCCCACTCACCTTCGGCGAACCCAGGACCATCTCTCCTTCAGGAAGCAGCTCAAGACCTGGCTGTTCGAGCAGTAACTTACCCCCTCCCCCAGCGCCTTGAGACCCTCCCGGGTGAGTAGCGCGCTCTATAAATGCCGTGATTGATTGAATCAGGTAGTTCGTTATGCAGAAACAATGCAATGCGTAATACACTAATCAGGTAGTTCGTTATGCAGAAACAATGCAATGCGTAATACACTCCAGCACCGATCACGGTGCCTCAGGCGGTCTCTCCGCCACTCGTACTGACTCGCAGTCAGCCTCTGTCAACAGTTGCCCCCACACGGGTATGGTGTAAACAAAAACTCCGGCCCCGGTACTGCCACTCCGTCGGCAAGTACGGACCGCGATAGGAGCCGAAGCAGAGGCTCGCACTGCAGGAATGGGAGAGGCAGAGAGCATCTCCCTCTGAGCCCGTACCCCGCCCCAGGCGTCGACACACGTTACCTGGGGGGTGCGACCTCGCTCTCCTCTCCTCTTCCCGCGACTTGGGCCTCCGATGCAATCTTTGTGAATTGCGGGCAGTGGGACTCGGGCCCTCCCTCGACGAGGTTGGTTCGAGGTCCCGCTCTGGCAACGGCGGGCTCGGGCCGGCAGCTCGGCTCCTCTGGGGCTGCTGGTCCGGGCCGCTGATGCTACGAAGATCTCAGGCTGCAACAGGGCACACTCACACAGCGTCGCTGAGACTCACTTGAGTTTCGGGTGCACGATCACAGGGCACTCCTCACGAAGGTCTCAGGCTGCACGAAGCACACGCACACAGCGTCGGTGAGACTCACTTGAACTCCGGGTGCACGATAACAAGGCAATCTCACGAAGGTCCAGGCTGCACAAAGCACACGCACACAGCGTCGCTGAGACTCACTTGGACTCCGGGTGTGCACGATAACAGGGCAATCCTCACGAAGGTCTCAGCCTGCACAAAGCACATGCACACAGCGTCGCTGAGACTCACTTGGACTCCGGTGCACACGATCACAGGACAATCCTCACGAAGGGCTCAGGCTGCAAAAAGCACACGCACACAGCGTCGCTGAGACTCGCTTGGACTCCAGATGCCCACGATCACAGGGCAATTCTTACGAGGGTCTCAGGCTGCAAAAAGCACACGCACACAACGTCGCTGAGACTCTCCTGGAAACTTTTGTGTTCCTGATTTTCCGCAACAGGGAGCCAGCTCACCTCGGGCCCTTGGGGATAAGTTACGCCCGGACACAGCACACAGCAAAGTCCCTTTAGCCTCTCCTTGGTTAAAGCAGCAAACTGCAGGCCAGCCCCAGAACACACAGCAAGGGTCAGTCCTTTCCTTCAGTCTCTTCAGCTGTTTCTTCCTTGGCAAAGGTTCCTCTTGACCACGAAGTAGCTTCAGTCTTGTTCAATCTTGATCAATCCATTTCTCCAAAGTTCAGGGGCTTCAGCTCTCATAGTTATACCCCTAAATGTCTTTGAAGTCTTTGTGTTCAGGGGGGCACTGACACCTGTTCAAACCAGTTCTGGGTGCCTCCCTGCCAGTGACACCTTATTCCTTTGATAGTGGGGGTCTGGATCCTCAATCACTCAGCAGGGGACGGAGCCGTTGGTTTATGGCTGCCACCCAGGCCTCTTCACCTCTAGGGGCTACTCCTCCCCCCTACACTCCAGATGCAGGTCAGCCTGCTGCTGTCTCACCTCCTCCCATGGGTCAAGACATTCCCCAGATCCTATCACTTTCAAATCCAGACAGTCAATCCACAAACTTCTAAAAGAGTGGCTTCTAAACACACAATGCAAAAACCACCTTCATAAAAAGATGTGTTATTACATTGTGAATTTAGGCACACTAAACTTCACCTCTCCATCTTAAGCCTTTGGGAAGATAGGCTGGAAAACATATTACACAGCCTCCGCATTTTATCCTATGGGCAAGATGGCCTTTCCACAGTGAAAAACAAAATGGAGATTATTTCACTGTCAGGACATGGTACACACCTTAGTACATGTCCTACCTTTCAAATGCACTGCACCCTGCCCAGGGGGTACCTTGGACCTACCATAGGGGTGTCTGATGTGCATAGAAAGGGAAAGGTAAGGTCTGGCAAGTGGGTGCACTTGTCAGAACAACATGGCAGTTTAACAAACTGCGCGCAGGCACTGCAGTGGCAGGCCTGAGTTCCCTCTTTAAGGCTACTTTTGTGGGTGGCACAATTCGTGCTGCAGGCCCACTAGTAGCATTTGCATTACCAGCCCTGGCACACATAGTGCACTTTACTAGTAAGGTAAACATACCAATCATGGACAACCAATTACCATTACACTTTATACAGGGAGCACTTGCACTTTGACACTGATTAGCAGTGGCAAAGTGTCCAAAGCATCTAAGTTGGCAACACCATGTCAGAAAAAAGGTCTAGGGGGTAAGCAAAAAGTTTAGGGAACTTTAGCCAAAAAGGGCCAAGTCCAACACAACCCCCTCCCAGCCAAAAGCCAGGGTAGGCCAATCAACAACCTTGATGGACGTCCCTGCTTGGGGCGATAGAACACGGACGCAGGCCCGCTACCGCAGGGACACCCTCCTGTTCTATGCCTCCCTGACCCCAGGGGATTCTCTTGGTCACTACTCCCTGGGCCAACTATGCCGCTCCATTGGTACTTCCTGGCAGTTGGGGCCTCTCTAGGGGTGCTGGTCCCTTGCCAACCCCCACCTAGAGCGGTACCCCTGGAAGACCCATCAGGTAGGATACTGTTCCCAGTTATCTTGTCCTCCAGGTTAGAAGTGGGTTTACCCTGGTCACTCCTAGCGGACCTAGCCCTACTGGCTAGACTTGGTCCCGCGGGCTTTCCCACGTGGGACACCTTCCTCACTTAACCTTCCATTTAAATTTCTGTGCCTGCCATTTAGGAATTGCACCCACAAACTTCAGGACCGCGGGAGCTCTGGTTATAGACGCCCCATGCCCTCCTGACGCTAGGTGTTCTTCCTCACACAGCTGGCAAGTAGGCGCTAGGCCTTCAACCGGGTGCTCCTCTAAGGAACCCTCCAGTCTCCGGGGTGGTGTGGTGAACCCCTGGGGACGCTGCTCACACTCCCTCCCTCTCTTTTGAGACAGGGCGCTAGCCCGCATGCCCCCCCCATTACTCTGGGACCTAACGATCCTACTTCGCCTCTCTTCCCTCTCTAAGGCCTTTTCAGACCCTTGGACCCATGACCAGGGGTCCGGCTTTTGTGCCAGCTCCCGGGAATCAAAGAGCTCGCACCCTAACACGGGTTGGCGCAATCCTGGAAAACAATTACTGAGCTTAGGCTCCCTAGGGGCAAAGTTGAGCAACCCCTTCAAATCATTCGCCATGCTCACCAACACCCAATCATCCAGTGCACGCTTGTACTCATCCACACTTGGCACTGGCTGTATGCTGCCACCATTTGAACTGGACTTTGCCTGTTTAACCTTCATTTCCAGTTCCCTCATGCTTAACTCATGAGCTAAGAGAATCTTTTTCTCTTCCAAGGCGAGAGCGTTCCTGCTCTCCTCTGCTCGCTTTTCACTTTCAATGAGCAGCTTCTTCTCTTCTGCTTGAGTTTTAAGTTTTAAAACCTCCAACTCATGCTCTCTGACCCTTTGGTTTTCCTCCAGCTCCTCTGGTGAAAAACTCCTCCCTGAATGGCTACTACCAGCCAGTAAGGCTGGTCCCTCCACTGGCAAATCCTGTGGACCAAATCTATTGCCTGGGTCATCATCATCCACCTCAACATCACCCGTCTCCTGAGCCCCTTTGGCTTCCCACCAGGTCCTCAAGGCCATTTGCACCTCCTCCTTCTTGGCGCTACTTTTCATGGGACATCCCAAAGCTCTGCAGAATTGCCTCAATTGATCAACTTTTTAGGTAAGCAATGCCTCAATGTCGAACTCTAATTCTGCAGCCTCACTGGCTACTTGACTCCTCTGAGACATGATGTGTGGCTTAAAGGTTGTTCAAAAATAGAACCAACAAATCAAAAACACAATATGTGGTTGCGTCGTGGTCTGCGCTAAACTTGTGATGTACACCAATTACTGTGAGTGAATTTGCAAATACACGTTCAAATCCCAATCGCTGACCACCAAAATGTTAGACCCGGGATCCCTGGTTGGCTGAGGTAGGTACCTTAGGCCAAATAGGGACCCTCGCTCTCACGTCAGGGAAAGGAAGGACACCTTCTCAGATAGCCCCTGCTCACCCCATTGGTAGCTTGGCACGAGCAGCCAGGCTTATCGTCAAGGCAAATGTGTAAAGTATTTGCAACCACGCTCACAGCAACCCAATGATGACACCACAAATGGACTCCACACGAGTTTCATAAAAACGAGTATAAATTTATATAAAAAGATATACGATAAGACCACACAATATAAATCCAACATATGCGTATTTGTAATATTCTTCCTGGCCGGTTGTTAGGCCAGCCAGCCCTTGTAAGTTCTGGCAATATTAATGAGCACTTCTAAACGTTCCACTGCAGTACTAATGCAATGCTATGCAGTTCGTAATGCTAGAATCAGGCACTTTGCAATGTAGAAATAATGCAGTTCAAAATGCTCGAATCAGGCACTTTGCAATGTAGAAATAATGCAGTTCGTAATGCTAGCATCAGGCACTTTGCAATGTAAAAACAATGCAATGCGTAACGCAACAATCAGGTATTTCGTTATGCAGAAATAATGCAATGCGTAATACACTAATCAGGTAGTTCGTTATGCAGAAACAATGCAATGCGTAATACGACAATCAGGTAGTTCGTTATGCAGAAATAATGCAATGCGTAATACGACAATTAGATAGTTCGTTATGCAGAAACAATGCAATGCGTAATACACTAATCAGGTAGCTCGTTATGCAGAAACAATGCAATGCGTAATACACTAATCAGGTAGTTCGTTATGCAGAAACAATGCAATGCGTAATACACTCCAGCACCGATCACGGTGCCTCAGGCGGTCTCTCTGCCACTCGCACTGACTCGCAGTCAGCCTCTGTCAACAGTTGCCCCCACACGGGTATGGTGTAAACAAAAAGTGCACTCCGTTGGCAAGTACTGGCCGCGATACGAGCCGAAGCAGAGGCTCGCACTGCAGGAATGGGAGAGGTCGAGAGCGTCTCCCTCCGAGCCCGCACCCCGCCCCAGGCATCGACACACGTTACCTGGGGGGTGCGACCTCGCTCTCCTCTCCTCTCCTCTTCCCGCGACTTGGGCCTCCGATGCAATCTTTGTGAATTCCGGGCAGTGGGACTCGGGCCCTCCTTCGACGAGGTTGGTTCGAGGTCCCGCTCTGGCAACGGCGGGCTCGGACCGGCAGCTCGGCTCCTCCGGGGCTGCTGGTCCGGGCCGCTGATGCTACGAAGATCTCAGGCTGCAACAGGGCACACTCACACAGCGTCGCTGAGACTCACTTGAGCTTCGGGTGCACGATCACAGGGCACTCCTCACGAAGGTCTCAAGCTGCACGAAGCACACGCACACAGCGTCGCTGAGACTCACTTGAACTCCGGGTGCACGATAACAAGGCAATCCTTACGAAGGTCTCAGGCTGCAGAAAGCACACGCACACAGCGTCGCTGAGACTCACTTGGACTCCGGGTGTGCACGATCACAGGACAATCCCCACAAAGGGCTCAGGCTGCACAAAGCACACAGCGTCGCTGAGACTCACTTGGACTCCGGTGCACACGATCACAGGACAATCCCCACGAAGGGCTCAGGCTGCAAAAAGCACACGCACACAGCGTCGCTGAGACTCGCTTGGACTCCAGATGCCCACGATCACAGGGCAATTCTTACGAGGGTCTCAGGCTGCAAAAAGCACACGCACACAGCGTCGCTGAGACTCTCCTGGAAACTTTTGTGTTCCTGAGTTTCCGCAACAGGGAGCCAGCTCACCTCGGGCCCTTGGGGCTAAGTTACTTCCGGACACAGCACACAGCAAAGTCCTTTCAAGCAGGGGGACACAGCACACAGCAAAGTCCCTTTAGCCTCTCCTTGGTTAAAGCAGCAAACTGCAGGCCAGCCCCAGAACACACAGCAAGGGTCAGTACTTTCCTTCAGTCTCTTCAGCTGTTTCTTCCTTGGCAAAGGTTCCTCTTGACCATGAAGTAGCTTCAGTCATGTTCAATCTTGATCAATCCATTTCTCCAAAGTTCAGGGGCTTCAGCTCTCATAGTTATACCCCTAAATGTCTTTGAAGTCTTTGTGTTTAGGGGGGCACTGACTCCTGTTCAAACCAGTTCTGGGTGCCTCCCTGCCAGTGACACCTTATTCCTTTGATAGTGGGGGTCTGGAGCCTCAATCACTCAGCAGGGGACGGAGCCGTTGGTTTATGGCTGCCGCCCAGGCCTCTTCACCTCTAGGGGTTACTCCTCCCCCTACACTCCAGATGCAGGTCAGCCTGTTGCTGTCTCACCTCCTCCCCTGGGTCAAGACATTCCCCAGATCCTATCACTTTCAAATCCAGACAGTCAATCCACAACCAGGCAGAGACACACAGAAATGTTAGAGCACAAAAACCCAGCCACTTCTAAAAGAGTGGCTTCTAAATACACAATGCAAAAACCACCTTCATAAAAAGATGTGTTATTACATTGGGAGTTCAGGCACACTAAACTTCACCTCTCCATCTCAAGCCTTTGGGAAGATAGGCTGGAAAACATATTACACAGCCTCCCCATTTTATCCTATGGGCAAGATGGCCTTTCCACAGTAAAAAACGAAATGGAGATTATTTCACTGTCAGGACATGGTACACACCTTAGTACATGTCCTACCTTTCACATACACTGCACCCTGCCCAGGGGATACCTTGGACCTACCATAGGGGTGTCTGATGTGCATAGAAAGGGAAGGGTAAGGTCTGGCAAGTGGGTGCACTTGTCAAAACAACATGGCAGTTTAACAAACTGTGCGCAGGCACTGCAGTGGCAGGCCTGAGTTCCCTCTTTAAGGCTACTTGTGTGGGCGGGACAATTCGTGCTGCAGGCCCACTAGTAGCATTTGCATTACCAGCCCTGGCACACATAGTGTACTTTACTAGGGACTTTACTAGTAAGGCAAACATACCAATCATGGACAACCAATTACCATTACACTTTATACAGGGAGCACTTGCACTTTGACACTGATTAGCAGTGGCAAAGTGTCCAAAGCATCTAAGTTGGCAACACCATGTCAGAAAAAAGGTCTAGGGGGAAAGCAAAAAGTTTAGGGAACTTTAGCCAAAAAGGGTCAAGTCCAACACAGACCATAAAGGGTTACAGGCAACATCCATTCTCGCCAAGCTCTTGAAATGGCAAAGGCAATCTGTTTCAAAGACACAATATTAGAATTTGTCCCAAGGAGAGCACAACTGTTAATGTTTAGGGTATAGGTTAATGTAAGTCTTTGTACAATTTACAAATGTCGCAAAATGTGATATTTTTATTTCTGCATTTTTGTTTTTTCCAAATACATGCATGTTATTCACAACATGTTTACCTCTACTGTTTATCTGATCATTTTTGCACTCTTCTTTAGTACATGCAAGCTGAATATGCCCCGGCATGAGGAGAGCCCCAGAAGAATAGCTAGCTAACCTGTGAGTAGTTTATACCTGCTCAGGAGTTCGTGATAATTAGGCTATACGAACCATGATAATTTCTGTTTTCCTTATGGTTATGCTGATAATAGGATTTTTAATCCGTGAGATACCTACGTATAACAGAAATTTTATTGCCGGAACTGTGAAACTGGATTTGTGCCGTGGTCACATGGGGTGTGCAAGCAAATGTAACCGTGACTTTAGGAACAGCACATGCAAAACATTGAGCTAACATCTTTAATGCATTTAGTTTGCAGTAGCAAACTTCACGAGCAATTTTCACTCAGACGACCACCCATGTGAAATTCATGTGAAACTCGCAATTCTTAAAATTACATATATTACTCGTGTAAATATTGGCACCGTTTCGTCCACCCCTACCTGCAATACACAGACATGGAGAAGCTAGACCCATCCTTGTATCTGAATTCATAGTGACACTTACATGCTGGCGCTAATTGTTGATGCTTTTCTTCCCCCAGTCTCCTACGAGTTATTGGGTTATCTTCACTCACCATGACCGCATCATGCTAGATACAAAAAGACGACATCCCGTTACTTGGCTGCTGTCAGAGGTGAGCGCCCCTTTGCATTAGTTATTGTTCTACACCGTTTCCACTACCCTGAAATACAACTTGCTGACCTACTCCCCTCAGCGCCATTGCGACTTCTTTTCAAAGAACTGCAGGTTGTGTGACACATATGTGGACAGGCCAGGCTCTGGAATAGCTGCAGGCACTTCAGGGGTGGCTCTTCCTCAGGAGGGGAGGAGCGTAGCACCACCTGCTGCAAGCGCAGCATGCAAACGCAAATGAATAAAATGGCATGCCAATGCCATTTTATTTATTTGCCATCACTCCGGCTTGCGCAGTGTACAGCACGAGGGTGAGGCTGAATCCTGCAAATGCAGGATGCAAGCACTGGTCTACAGTGCGCATGTCGGATTGTCCGGCCATCTTGCGAGGGCCAGTCCGACATGCACTGTAGACCCAGCAATCCAAAGGCTGGGTCTACAGCACAGGTACAGGCCCCAGCCTCAAAATGAGGCCTGGGTGAACCTGCTCTCACCAATCCTGGAGCTGCTTTCACAGCATGAGAGCAGCTCCAGGATTGGCTGGAGTTCCGTTTCACAAGCAGGAAGGAAGTCCTTCCTTTTCCTGCTCTTAGAAAGGAGGTTAGTGTGGTGTCTTGGCCACTAGGCGCACATGCTGATCAAGGACCACACGGACACAATAGTTAGGTACTGCAACTGGCCCAGGGCACGTGCGCCCGGCCCCTTTTATTAGCAGGGTCACCTGACCGGTGACGCCTGTGATGGGTGGGTGTGCAGTGTGGGGTGCAACAGAGATGGAACACTAGAACGTGTCCAGCAGGACACTACATCCCTCCCAAACTTTAATGAAAAAGAAATAAACAAAAGTCCAACCTATGAAGAAAACAAACAACAATACATAGCACCAATGAGTCTCTTCAGGCCGTCTGCTGGGCGTTGCTGGAGTTCTGGACCACACGGTCAGGGAGCTTTGGTCCACCTCGGCGATGAAGTTCAGACCGACCTGGTCTCGCGGGGTTGGAGTCTATTTACAAAGTTCAACATAGCGGTGCATCTGGAGTGGTGATGGAGTCCACTTTGAAGATCTTCTTGCAGGCGCTCAGGCTCCGGTGGACAGCCAGCCTGCAAACATGGAGGATGGCCTTGGTGGCTGAGGGCTTTCCTCGGATGATGTTTTCCAGTTCCCGATAGCCGAGCAACTTCAGACTTGGCTCTCCTGCCTGGACTCCCCTCTCACAGGAGTTTCCTGGAGGGCCTTCCTGCCGGGCTGCCATGGGACCGTGTGGACTGTGCGGGCTTCGTGTAGGCCGCGCGAAGGCGTCGCTGAGGAACTGCCAACAGGACCACAGCCAGATCGCTCATGTAGCTGCAGAGAGTGGTGTCTCAGTCTGTGTGCTCTCGCCGTCAGGACTCCGGTTCAATGCCTTCCTCAGATGGTCTTTGGGTGGCCAGTCTCCATATGTGACCTCCATGCTTCCTGATGCCTGTAGTGGAGCTGCTGCCGACACATCTCTCCGATCCGGATTCCCCTCTCACAGGAATTCCATTGGGGCCCTTGCCCCTGGATTACCAATTGACCGCTTGGGCTGTGCGGGCCTTTCGTAGGCCGCGCTGAGGGGTCGCTGCAGAACTCCCAACAGGGCCACGGCCAAGCCTCGTGTAACCCCAAGGGTAGATAGTCCAATGGTCGGGTATGCTCTTCTTTGGCAGGCTTCAGGTTTATGGGGGAACACAGGAGGTTCCTGGGTAGCTAGCCTCGTTGAACTCCAGATGTCTCAGGTGTTTGGATCCACTCTGGTGGTGCGATGCTCCACAGATGTTCTTGGTGATGATGCACCTGTCTGACAGATACAATAACTTTTTTCGGTTGGGCAACAGGCGGCGACCTCTTGCTTTCGGTGACCTCGTGGAGTGAGGAGGATTGGAGGGACTTCGTGCCCACTTACGGTTGTCTTCTGGCAGGTGCACTTGCTAGATGTGGTGCCATCCATGTCAAGCAGCTGGTGACAGGTGAGTGGACGGTTGCACTGTGAAGCGTGGGGCCTGGACGAAGCTCACGCTTGCTAGCGGCTTACAGTTGGTCCTCCCATGACGCTGTCTCCAGTGACGTCTCTGCACCCCGGTGGCTGGCTTGTGCTGATGAGCACCTTCTCCAGTGCTGGCATGACTCCTCTGTCCTGTCGCTCCTCTCCTTTTCTCTCTTGCACGCCTATGGTGGTTGTTTGCCCTGTGGCTTAGTGCCACACTCCTTTCCTCCTTCGGTGAGTGGCGTCATGCCATGCTCTTCTCCTTCTTCCGACCAGGTTCGTCACTCGGATGTGGCGTCCTGCCGCATGTCTCATGTTTACCCCCCATGGACATCTCGCTGGTTGTGTCCTGTTCTTGGGACGATCTTTCCTTTGCTGCTGACCTATCGCAGGTCTGTCCTGTTGGTAGGACGTGCTTCTTCTCCTGGAGGACCTCTTGCAGGCCTATTCTGCTCCTCAGGGGTTTTGGGATGCTCCTCTGCTCTTCACTCGAGGGCGTCGTGCTTGCGCCTTGAGGGTGCGCCGTCGTGGCGCTTGATCCTGCCTCCGTTCAGGCATGCTTGGCAGGGTTGGTCACTTCGAGTGACGTGCTTCTTGCATGCGGTGCGATGTGATGTCCAGCCACGTGTCGCCTGTCGTTGGAGCACTTGTTGCAGTGGCAGCTTGCCACATGGAGTGTGCGACTCTCCTCTTGCCTGCTTTGGGCCTCTGGCGACTCCGTCTTGAGGCAGTGTGAGGGAGGACACTCTGCTGTCTTCGGCCCGCTGCGTGGCTCCGCTGGTGCAGTGGAGATGTGGAGGCTCTCTGCTGCCTTCAGCATTGCTTCTTCTCTTTGGAGTGGTCTCTCTCTCCTGGGCTTTTGCCCGTGCTGACAAGCTTCTGTGTGCATGTGTCGCGCACCTCGGACTTCTCGCTCTTAGTCCTTCTTCAGGGCGCCATCTTCTCATGCTTGCCGTGCTTTCTCTTCTGGCTTGCGGCAGTGCCTGTTCACCACTGGGGGTGGGTGGCGCAATTCCTTTGCCTGCTGTGGAGTTGGACAGCCAATGGGGGTTTCGCGTGCAGCATAGGTTCTCTGAGCACCTCTGTGGGGTTTGGCTGCTTGTTGGTCTGGCTGCTTGGCACACTCAGTTCTGTGGGTAGCACTTTCATCGGCGCTGCATTATCTCTCTCTCTCTCTCTGTCCAGGTGGTGAGAGTTGGGACAGGAAGGCATTCACAGCAGCGCTGCCTGTCCCTGCCACACCTGTCTCTTTTATGGTGGCAGAGGAATGGCGTTCGGTAGCCGCTAGGGGCCGCATAGCACCTTCTGTGTTGTGTTCGGCCTTGTTGCACATGTCCCTTGGTGCCTTTTGCCTTAGCCTCCCTGGGTTGTGCCGGGAATTATCGTTTTTGTCTTTCTCTGTTGCAAATAGCACGGTGACGCTGTAGGGCCATGTGTAAGAGATCCTTTGATGCTGGTGCAGAGCACAAGTCACCAGGCAGAGCAGCAGCTGTCACACCTTGCAGGCTGAGGGCAGCTCCATCGATGCAGTGGTGCTGGAGATACAGGTTTTGTGTGTCCTGTGCCCATCTGGCTGTACCTCACCTTCTTGGTCTCCCCGCTGACATGGAAGCAGAGTTGAGGCAGGGAGTCACTCAGTCAGTGTTTGGGAACATGGCTGCCCTCCATTTTCGAATCTGTGCTTTGGATGAATTGGGATGGGGCCCTCCTGGTTACTATGTTCGGGTGCACTACCACCGGTGGCCATTAGGTGGCAGTGCGATACAAAGGGGGATGATGGACGGAGCAGCTTGAGCCAATCAAACACTCACCCCCAGTCAACTGATCTGGGTTTAATCCATCATCATTCTTTAGCTCACTCCACCACCCCAGTTCAGACATGGCCATATGCAAATCAGTCTGACCCTGTGCCTCATGGGAACAGTCCAGCCCGAACTGCCAAGCCATGTCTTCCCTGGACCGGAAACAAGCATCCTAGGACCGGTTTCTGGCATTCCAGCCGTCATCAGCCAGGCTTGCTTGAATCCAGTGGCAAAGTGAGCAAGGGACCCACGTCTGGGCATACCCCCGCCAACTTAGGGCGAACAAAGCGATACAAAGGGGATGATGGACGGAACGCTTGAGCCAATCAAACACTCACCCCCAGTCAACTGATCTGGGTTTAATCCATCATCATTCTTTAGCTCACTCCACCACCCCAGTTCAGACATGGCCATATGCAAATCAGTCTGACCCTGTGCCTCATGGGAACAGTCCAGCCCGAACTGCCAAGCCATGTCTTCCCTGGACCGGAAACAAGCATCCTAGGACCGGTTTCTGGCATTCCAGCCGTCATCAGCCAGGCTTGCTTGAATCCAGTGGCAAAGTGAGCAAGGGACCCACGTCTGGGCATACCCCCGCCAACTTAGGGCGAACAAAGCGATACAAAGGGGATGATGGACGGAACGCTTGAGCCAATCAAACACTCACCCCCAGTCAACTGATCTGGGTTTAATCCATCATCATTCTTTAGCTCACTCCACCACCCCAGTTCAGACATGGCCATATGCAAATCAGTCTGACCCTGTGCCTCATGGGAACAGTCCAGCCCGAACTGCCAAGCCATGTCTTCCCTGGACCGGAAACAAGCATCCTAGGACCGGTTTCTGGCATTCCAGCCGTCATCAGCCAGGCTTGCTTGAATCCAGTGGCAAAGTGAGCAAGGGACCCACGTCTGGGCATACCCCCGCCAACTTAGGGCGAACAAAGCGATACAAAAGGGGGATGATGGACGGAACGCTTGAGCCAATCAAACACTCACCCCCAGTCAACTGATCTGGGTTTAATCCATCATCATTCTTTAGCTCACTCCACCACCCCAGTTCAGACATGGCCATATGCAAATCAGTCTGACCCTGTGCCTCATGGGAACAGTCCAGCCCGAACTGCCAAGCCATGTCTTCCCTGGACCGGAAACAAGCATCCTAGGACCGGTTTCTGGCATTCCAGCCGTCATCAGCCAGGCTTGCTTGAATCCAGTGGCAAAGTGAGCAAGGGACCCACGTCTGGGCATACCCCCGCCAACTTAGGGCGAACAAAGCGATACAAAAGGGGATGATGGACCGGAACGCTTGAGCCAATCAAACACTCACCCCCAGTCAACTGATCTGGGTTTAATCCATCATCATTCTTTAGCTCACTCCACCACCCCAGTTCAGACATGGCCATATGCAAATCAGTCTGACCCTGTGCCTCATGGGAACAGTCCAGCCCGAACTGCCAAGCCATGTCTTCCCTGGACCGGAAACAAGCATCCTAGGACCGGTTTCTGGCATTCCAGCCGTCATCAGCCAGGCTTGCTTGAATCCAGTGGCAAAGTGAGCAAGGGACCCACGTCTGGGCATACCCCCGCCAACTTAGGGCGAACAAAGCGATACAAAAGGGGATGATGGACGGAACGCTTGAGCCAATCAAACACTCACCCCCAGTCAACTGATCTGGGTTTAATCCATCATCATTCTTTAGCTCACTCCACCACCCCAGTTCAGACATGGCCATATGCAAATCAGTCTGACCCTGTGCCTCATGGGAACAGTCCAGCCCGAACTGCCAAGCCATGTCTTCCCTGGACCGGAAACAAGCATCCTAGGACCGGTTTCTGGCATTCCAGCCGTCATCAGCCAGGCTTGCTTGAATCCAGTGGCAAAGTGAGCAAGGGACCCACGTCTGGGCATACCCCGCCAACTTAGGGCGAACAAAGCGATACAAAAGGGGATGATGGACGGAGCAGCTTGAGCCAATCAAACACTCACCCCCAGTCAACTGATCTGGGTTTAATCCATCATCATTCTTTAGCTCACTCCACCACCCCAGTTCAGACATGGCCATATGCAAATCAGTCTGACCCTGTGCCTCATGGGAACAGTCCAGCCCGAACTGCCAAGCCATGTCTTCCCTGGACCGGAAACAAGCATCCTAGGACCGGTTTCTGGCATTCCAGCCGTCATCAGCCAGGCTTGCTTGAATCCAGTGGCAAAGTGAGCAAGGGACCCACGTCTGGGCATACCCCCGCCAACTTAGGGCGAACAAAGCGATACAAAAGGGGATGATGGACCGGAGCAGCTTGAGCCAATCAAACACTCACCCCCAGTCAACTGATCTGGGTTTAATCCATCATCATTCTTTAGCTCACTCCACCACCCCAGTTCAGACATGGCCATATGCAAATCAGTCTGACCCTGTGCCTCATGGGAACAGTCCAGCCCGAACTGCCAAGCCATGTCTTCCCTGGACCGGAAACAAGCATCCTAGGACCGGTTTCTGGCATTCCAGCCGTCATCAGCCAGGCTTGCTTGAATCCAGTGGCAAAGTGAGCAAGGGACCCACGTCTGGGCATACCCCCGCCAACTTAGGGCGAACAAAGCGATACAAAAGGGGATGATGGACGGAACGCTTGAGCCAATCAAACACTCACCCCCAGTCAACTGATCTGGGTTTAATCCATCATCATTCTTTAGCTCACTCCACCACCCCAGTTCAGACATGGCCATATGCAAATCAGTCTGACCCTGTGCCTCATGGGAACAGTCCAGCCCGAACTGCCAAGCCATGTCTTCCCTGGACCGGAAACAAGCATCCTAGGACCGGTTTCTGGCATTCCAGCCGTCATCAGCCAGGCT
Organism: Calotriton arnoldi; assembly: GCA_963921515.1. Classification (NCBI taxonomy): domain Eukaryota; kingdom Metazoa; phylum Chordata; class Amphibia; order Caudata; family Salamandridae; genus Calotriton; species Calotriton arnoldi. The sequence goes on along the minus strand of CAWUFW010016035.1, from coordinate 178,574 downwards.
TGCTTGAATCCAGTGGCAAAGTGAGCAAGGGACCCACGTCTGGGCATACCCCCGCCAACTTAGGGCGAACAAAGCGATACAAAAGGGGATGATGGACCGGAACGCTTGAGCCAATCAAACACTCACCCCCAGTCAACTGATCTGGGTTTAATCCATCATCATTCTTTAGCTCACTCCACCACCCCAGTTCAGACATGGCCATATGCAAATCAGTCTGACCCTGTGCCTCATGGGAACAGTCCAGCCCGAACTGCCAAGCCATGTCTTCCCTGGACCGGAAACAAGCATCCTAGGACCGGTTTCTGGCATTCCAGCCGTCATCAGCCAGGCTTGCTTGAATCCAGTGGCAAAGTGAGCAAGGGACCCACGTCTGGGCATACCCCCGCCAACTTAGGGCGAACAAAGCGATACAAAAGGGGATGATGGACGGAACGCTTGAGCCAATCAAACACTCACCCCCAGTCAACTGATCTGGGTTTAATCCATCATCATTCTTTAGCTCACTCCACCACCCCAGTTCAGACATGGCCATATGCAAATCAGTCTGACCCTGTGCCTCATGGGAACAGTCCAGCCCGAACTGCCAAGCCATGTCTTCCCTGGACCGGAAACAAGCATCCTAGGACCGGTTTCTGGCATTCCAGCCGTCATCAGCCAGGCTTGCTTGAATCCAGTGGCAAAGTGAGCAAGGGACCCACGTCTGGGCATACCCCCGCCAACTTAGGGCGAACAAAGCGATACAAAAGGGGATGATGGACGGAACGCTTGAGCCAATCAAACACTCACCCCCAGTCAACTGATCTGGGTTTAATCCATCATCATTCTTTAGCTCACTCCACCACCCCAGTTCAGACATGGCCATATGCAAATCAGTCTGACCCTGTGCCTCATGGGAACAGTCCAGCCCGAACTGCCAAGCCATGTCTTCCCTGGACCGGAAACAAGCATCCTAGGACCGGTTTCTGGCATTCCAGCCGTCATCAGCCAGGCTTGCTTGAATCCAGTGGCAAAGTGAGCAAGGGACCCACGTCTGGGCATACCCCCGCCAACTTAGGGCGAACAAAGCGATACAAAAGGGGATGATGGACCGGAGCAGCTTGAGCCAATCAAACACTCACCCCCAGTCAACTGATCTGGGTTTAATCCATCATCATTCTTTAGCTCACTCCACCACCCCAGTTCAGACATGGCCATATGCAAATCAGTCTGACCCTGTGCCTCATGGGAACAGTCCAGCCCGAACTGCCAAGCCATGTCTTCCCTGGACCGGAAACAAGCATCCTAGGACCGGTTTCTGGCATTCCAGCCGTCATCAGCCAGGCTTGCTTGAATCCAGTGGCAAAGTGAGCAAGGGACCCACGTCTGGGCATACCCCCGCCAACTTAGGGCGAACAAAGCGATACAAAAGGGGATGATGGACGGAACGCTTGAGCCAATCAAACACTCACCCCCAGTCAACTGATCTGGGTTTAATCCATCATCATTCTTTAGCTCACTCCACCACCCCAGTTCAGACATGGCCATATGCAAATCAGTCTGACCCTGTGCCTCATGGGAACAGTCCAGCCCGAACTGCCAAGCCATGTCTTCCCTGGACCGGAAACAAGCATCCTAGGACCGGTTTCTGGCATTCCAGCCGTCATCAGCCAGGCTTGCTTGAATCCAGTGGCAAAGTGAGCAAGGGACCCACGTCTGGGCATACCCCGCCAACTTAGGGCGAACAAAGCGATACAAAAGGGGGGTGATGGACGGAGCAGCTTGAGCCAATCAAACACTCACCCCCAGTCAACTGATCTGGGTTTAATCCATCATCATTCTTTAGCTCACTCCACCACCCCAGTTCAGACATGGCCATATGCAAATCAGTCTGACCCTGTGCCTCATGGGAACAGTCCAGCCCGAACTGCCAAGCCATGTCTTCCCTGGACCGGAAACAAGCATCCTAGGACCGGTTTCTGGCATTCCAGCCGTCATCAGCCAGGCTTGCTTGAATCCAGTGGCAAAGTGAGCAAGGGACCCACGTCTGGGCATACCCCGCCAACTTAGGGCGAACAAAGCGATACAAAAGGGGATGATGGACGGAGCGCTTGAGCCAATCAAACACTCACCCCCAGTCAACTGATCTGGGTTTAATCCATCATCATTCTTTAGCTCACTCCACCACCCCAGTTCAGACATGGCCATATGCAAATCAGTCTGACCCTGTGCCTCATGGGAACAGTCCAGCCCGAACTGCCAAGCCATGTCTTCCCTGGACCGGAAACAAGCATCCTAGGACCGGTTTCTGGCATTCCAGCCGTCATCAGCCAGGCTTGCTTGAATCCAGTGGCAAAGTGAGCAAGGGACCCACGTCTGGGCATACCCCCGCCAACTTAGGGCGAACAAAGCGATACAAAGGGGATGATGGACGGAACGCTTGAGCCAATCAAACACTCACCCCCAGTCAACTGATCTGGGTTTAATCCATCATCATTCTTTAGCTCACTCCACCACCCCAGTTCAGACATGGCCATATGCAAATCAGTCTGACCCTGTGCCTCATGGGAACAGTCCAGCCCGAACTGCCAAGCCATGTCTTCCCTGGACCGGAAACAAGCATCCTAGGACCGGTTTCTGGCATTCCAGCCGTCATCAGCCAGGCTTGCTTGAATCCAGTGGCAAAGTGAGCAAGGGACCCACGTCTGGGCATACCCCCGCCAACTTAGGGCGAACAAAGCGATACAAAGGGGATGATGGACGGAACGCTTGAGCCAATCAAACACTCACCCCCAGTCAACTGATCTGGGTTTAATCCATCATCATTCTTTAGCTCACTCCACCACCCCAGTTCAGACATGGCCATATGCAAATCAGTCTGACCCTGTGCCTCATGGGAACAGTCCAGCCCGAACTGCCAAGCCATGTCTTCCCTGGACCGGAAACAAGCATCCTAGGACCGGTTTCTGGCATTCCAGCCGTCATCAGCCAGGCTTGCTTGAATCCAGTGGCAAAGTGAGCAAGGGACCCACGTCTGGGCATACCCCCGCCAACTTAGGGCGAACAAAGCGATACAAAGGGGATGATGGACGGAACGCTTGAGCCAATCAAACACTCACCCCCAGTCAACTGATCTGGGTTTAATCCATCATCATTCTTTAGCTCACTCCACCACCCCAGTTCAGACATGGCCATATGCAAATCAGTCTGACCCTGTGCCTCATGGGAACAGTCCAGCCCGAACTGCCAAGCCATGTCTTCCCTGGACCGGAAACAAGCAACCTAGGACCGGTTTCTGGCATTCCAGCCGTCATCAGCCAGGCTTGCTTGAATCCAGTGGCAAAGTGAGCAAGGGACCCACGTCTGGGCATACCCCCGCCAACTTAGGGCGAACAAAGCGATACAAAAGCAAGCAAGCCTGGCTGATGACGGCTGAAATGCCAGAAACCGGTCCTAAACCGGTCCTAGGATGCTTGTTTCCGGTCCAGGGAAGACATGGCTTGGCAGTTCGGGCTGGACTGTTCCCATGAGGCACAGGGTCAGACTGATTTGCATATGGCCATCATCCCCTTTTGTATCGCTTTGGTCGCCCTAAGTTGGCGGGGGTATGCCCAGACGTGGGTCCCTTGCTCACTTTGCCACTGGATTCAAGCAAGCCTGGCTGATGACGGCTGAAATGCCTGAAGCCGGTCCTAGGATGCTTGTTTCCGGTCCAGGGAAGACATGGCTTGGCAGTTCGGGCTGGACTGTTCCCATGAGGCACAGGGTCAGACTGATTTGCATATGGCCATGTCTGAACTGGGGTGGTGGAGTGAGCTAAAGAATGATGATGGATTAAACCCAGATCAGTTGACTGGGGGTGAGTGTTTGATTGGCTCAAACGTTCCGTCCATCATCCCCTTTTGTATCGCTTTGGTCGCCCTAAGTTGGCGGGGGTATGCCCAGACGTGGGTCCCTTGCTCACTTTGCCACTGGATTCAAGCAAGCCTGGCTGATGACGGCTGAAATGCCAGAAACCGGTCCTAGGATGCTTGTTTCCGGTCCAGGGAAGACATGGCTTGGCAGTTCGGGCTGGACTGTTCCCATGAGGCACAGGGTCAGACTGATTTGCATATGGCCATGTCTGAACTGGGGTGGTGGAGTGAGCTAAAGAATGATGATGGATTAAACCCAGATCAGTTGACTGGGGTGAGTGTTTGATTGGCTCAAACGTTCCGTCCATCATCCCCTTTTGTATCGCTTGGTCGCCCTAAGTTGGCGGGGTATGCCCAGACGTGGGTCCCTTGCTCACTTTGCCACTGGATTCAAGCAAGCCTGGCTGATGACGGCTGAAATGCCAGAAACCGGTCCTAGGATGCTTGTTTCCGGTCCAGGGAAGACATGGCTTGGCAGTTCGGGCTGGACTGTTCCCATGAGGCACAGGGTCAGACTGATTTGCATATGGCCATGTCTGAACTGGGGTGGTGGAGTGAGCTAAAGAATGATGATGGATTAAACCCAGATCAGTTGACTGGGGGTGAGTGTTTGATTGGCTCAAACGTTCCGTCCATCATCCCCTTTTGTATCGCTTTGGTCGCCCTAAGTTGGCGGGGTATGCCCAGACGTGGGTGCCTTGCTCACTTTGCCACTGGATTCAAGCAAGCCTGGCTGATGACGGCTGAAATGCCAGAAACCGGTCCTAGGATGCTTGTTTCCGGTCCAGGGAAGACATGGCTTGGCAGTTCGGGCTGGACTGTTCCCATGAGGCACAGGGTCAGACTGATTTGCATATGGCCATGTCTGAACTGGGGTGGTGGAGTGAGCTAAAGAATGATGATGGATTAAACCCAGATCAGTTGACTGGGGGTGAGTGTTTGATTGGCTCAAACGTTCCGTCCATCATCCCCTTTGTATCGCTTGGTCGCCCTAAGTTGGCGGGGGTATGCCCAGACGTGGGTCCCTTGCTCACTTTGCCACTGGATTCAAGCAAGCCTGGCTGATGACGGCTGAAATGCCAGAAACCGGTCCTAGGATGCTTGTTTCCGGTCCAGGAAGACATGGCTTGGCAGTTCGGGCTGGACTGTTCCCATGAGGCACAGGGTCAGACTGATTTGCATATGGCCATGTCTGAACTGGGGTGGTGGAGTGAGCTAAAGAATGATGATGGATTAAACCCAGATCAGTTGACTGGGGGTGAGTGTTTGATTGGCTCAAACGTTCGTCCATCATCCCCCTTTGTATCGCTTTGGTCGCCCTAAGTTGGCGGGGTATGCCCAGACGTGGGTCCCTTGCTCACTTTGCCACTGGATTCAAGCAAGCCTGGCTGATGACGGCTGAAATGCCAGAAACCGGTCCTAGGATGCTTGTTTCCGGTCCAGGGAAGACATGGCTTGGCAGTTCGGGCTGGACTGTTCCCATGAGGCACAGGGTCAGACTGATTTGCATATGGCCATGTCTGAACTGGGGTGGTGGAGTGAGCTAAAGAATGATGATGGATTAAACCCAGATCAGTTGACTGGGGGTGAGTGTTTGATTGGCTCAAACGTTCCGTCCATCATCCCCTTTTGTATCGCTTTGGTCGCCCCTAAGTTGGCGGGGGTATGCCCAGACGTGGGTCCCTTGCTCACTTTGCCACTGGATTCAAGCAAGCCTGGCTGATGACGGCTGAAATGCCAGAAACCGGTCCTAGGATGCTTGTTTCCGGTCCAGGGAAGACATGGCTTGGCAGTTCGGGCTGGACTGTTCCCATGAGGCACAGGGTCAGACTGATTTGCATATGGCCATGTCTGAACTGGGGTGGTGGAGTGAGCTAAAGAATGATGATGGATTAAACCCAGATCAGTTGACTGGGGTGAGTGTTTGATTGGCTCAAACGTTCCGTCCATCATCCCCTTTTGTATCGCTTTGGTCGCCCCTAAGTTGGCGGGGTATGCCCAGACGTGGGTCCCTTGCTCACTTTGCCACTGGATTCAAGCAAGCCTGGCTGATGACGGCTGAAATGCCAGAAACCGGTCCTAGGATGCTTGTTTCCGGTCCAGGGAAGACATGGCTTGGCAGTTCGGGCTGGACTGTTCCCATGAGGCACAGGGTCAGACTGATTTGCATATGGCCATGTCTGAACTGGGGTGGTGGAGTGAGCTAAAGAATGATGATGGATTAAACCCAGATCAGTTGACTGGGGGTGAGTGTTTGATTGGCTCAAACGTTCCGTCCATCATCCCCTTTTGTATCGCTTTGGTCGCCCTAAGTTGGCGGGGTATGCCCAGACGTGGGTCCCTTGCTCACTTTGCCACTGGATTCAAGCAAGCCTGGCTGATGACGGCTGAAATGCCAGAAACCGGTCCTAGGATGCTTGTTTCCGGTCCAGGGAAGACATGGCTTGGCAGTTCGGGCTGGACTGTTCCCATGAGGCACAGGGTCAGACTGATTTGCATATGGCCATGTCTGAACTGGGGTGGTGGAGTGAGCTAAAGAATGATGATGGATTAAACCCAGATCAGTTGACTGGGGGTGAGTGTTTGATTGGCTCAAACGTTCCGTCCATCATCCCCTTTGTATCGCATTAGGTGGCAGTGCAGCATTTCACGTCACAGACCCGGCAGTCTTTCCTTGAACTGCGGGCCTCTGCTGACACAGGAGATGCCGGTACCGGGCCGTGTGTTGCTTTGATGCGGTGTAACGACTCAGGAGCTAGGTGGCATTGTCACTGCTTCCAGGGATTTTGTCCTTGCTGTAGTAGCCTGTTCTGAATTCCTTAGGGCACACAGTAGGCAAAAGTGTAGAGGATGCAAATAGGGGTCTCATGGGAGACAAGGAACTCCTACTTGCGGTTGTGGCAGCTTATCATTACGGGCATACAACTCTCCTCCGAGTGCAGTGGCGGCAAGCTGACACTAGAGGGTGCAAGATATATTCTCGCTCATTTCAGACTGTCTTTGTCCTGCGGGAAACTGCTCCCGGTGCCGCAGGTACGTGGGTCTGGCGGGGGGGTGGGAAACAGCGTTGCTCTTTTTACTGTGGCCTCGCTGCAACCTGGCCAACAGTGCGCCAGATTTTCTCTGCTGGCCGGTAATCGTGCTGTTTCCCCTCCGCTGCTACTGTGATAGGCATAGTGCGCTGGCAGGCATTTGGAGAGAGGCCACAGCAGTTTGCCTCGTGCTGCCAGACCATATTGCTCCTGCTGGAAGATCCCCTCATGCACCGTGCGGTGCACAAAATGCACGGTGAGGCGGTAGCAGGGCCCACAGCACGAGAGGGGTAAACTTTACCGCTGGGCAGGTACGACTCTGCAGGGGGGAGGAGCGCAGTTAGGCGATGGGCGCGGGCGGCCTCCCTTTCTAAGTCCCAGTCAGGCCCACTTTTGTCTGCAGGCACCTGTGATGTGGGAGAGTTCAAAATTTGCGAACATACGTGACAAGAATTTTCAATTCTAAAAACAAACACTACAATACCCATGACTACCCTGGGTATCACATGACAACCATAGAGAAACCCCTATAAAAGGTCCATAAGAGAATACCATATCCCCTTTTTTGGTAAGCAGAACAGTTAAAGCGATGAAAACCATATGATATCTGTAAAGAACGTGGAAAACGAATCTATACATGAAAAACAGCAGTCCAATAAGCGGGAACAGCAGACTTGATGCTTGTATCAAGAGGGAACCGCAACCATGTGGTATGCAGAAGACACTCCAGAAAGGAAATCCAACGAGCTTTATTTGGGATCAGCTCCTGAAATGAAAAAGAAAGTCGTAACATACCATTCCCTTAGAGAACATAGAACCATAGAAAGGGAGGGAGATAATAAGAGCATAAACACAGTATAATACATATATACATTGCAGTCAGTTAATGTAAATAAACATACATAATACAGAATTGGGTGGGATAATCCTCGCCTCCGTGTCCTTAATAGAATTGAAAATTCTTGTCACGTATGTTCGCAAATTTTGAATTCTATGTCAGGACCGGAGGCTCCGATTATGCTTGTTCAAAGCTGCGCCACCACTACAGATGCAACATCCACAATTGGTTTATAATAAAAGGTCTTAAACGTAGAGTCAGATGACCAATCAGCTGCATTCATAATGTCTAGCAAGCTAACCCCCATATAAAAAGCTTTGGAAGCCATAGCACCACGAGTTGAATGTGCACCAAATTTTGTAATATCTATGCCTGCCTTGCCCATGAGCCAACGCACCCATCTTGATAAGGTAGCCGGGGTCACTGGGCAAAAAGGTTTCTGCAGAGCAATCAACAATTGACCCCTCATATCCTGCCGAAACTCAGCAGTACTTACCTCATAATCTTTAATACATTGTACCACACATAGTTTAGGGTTATGAGGAAAAATCGGGTAAGTAATAGAAGAAGTATTACACTTAGTGCGTCTGGAGAGGACAAACGTGACACCCTCCGGTGAAAACCGGGGACCTGCGAGATTCAGCGCGCGGATATCAAAGATGCGCTTACAAGACACTAGACATAGTAGCATAGTTAATTTTGCAGAAAGTTGCTTACGTGACAAATACTTATTGGAAGGCCAAGCTTCCAAAAATCGTAAAACAATAGACACATCCCATAACTCAGAATATTTAGGACAAGGAGGTTTAGCCAACCTGATACCCCGAAGTAACTTGCAAATCAAAGGATACTCACCAGCCGGTTTATCATTGATCCTAACATGACCTGCAGAGATGGCGGGCCGAAAATTATTAACTGTTCTATAAGCAAGACCGGAAGAGGCAATGGATGCAAGAATATTTACAATCAAGAAGACATCCGCTGTAGCGGGATCCACCTCCAGTGGAGAGCACCAACTACACCATCGTTTCCAGGCTGTAGAATAACGCTTGTGTGTGTTGGGCGACCAAGCTTCGTTGATAAATCTGGTAGCGTCTCGCGAAAGGCCTGGGATCTTCTAGCGATCCCCAAAACACGCCATGCCACTAGAAGCAGCTGACCTGATTCTATCAAGGGATGAGAGTTTTTGAGAGGGTCCAGCAACAGATTCCATCGCTGAGGAAGAAGGATCGGCACTGCACACAGCATCTCCAGAAGTACCGGGAACCAAGCCTGAGCCCTCCAAAGAGGGGCGATCAGAATCAATTCGGACTGATAAAACTTTGCTCGTGCTAAGACCCTGGGAATCATCACAAAAGGGGGAAAGGCATAACACAGAGTTGACGGCCAGTCCTGCAGAAAAGCATCCGTGGCTAGAGCCTCCAGATCCGGACGCCAACTGAAAAACGTTGGAATCTGCTTGTTGAGATGAGAGGCAAAGAGATCGATGTGACAAGGACCCCAAAGCAGAATCAACGACCGGAACACACGAGGATGAAGCCTCCAATCGCTGAAATCTCGGATATGACAAGAATTCCAATCTGCAATCAGATTGTTGCACCCCGGAAGATACTCCGCGATCACAGTGATTTGTCTTTGAAGGCAAAAGTGCCAGAAGTCCTTGGCTATCTCTGCCAGAATCTTGGACCTTGTCCCTCCCAGTTTGTTCACATAACGGACCGCTGACACATTGTCCATGCGGAGAAGTATGCAACAATTCGTCTTGCGAGGGGAAAGACAACAAATCACAAAGGACCCTGCTAGGAGTTCCAGACAATTGATGTGTAGAGTCAATTCGTCCTGGGACCACTGGCCCCCCGTCGAGATCTGGCCGCAACGGGATCCCCAACCCCACCGACTGGCATCGGATTCTATCACCACTTCTGGGGACATCCCGAATAGGGCTCGACCGTTCCAAGACTCCATGTGTTCTAACCACCACAGCATCGCCCACCTCGCCTCCTCTGATAGAAGAATCTGATCCGAATATTTGAGGCCTTTCTGGAGATGCCGGATCTTGAGTCGTTGAAGTGCCCTGTAATGAAGAGGACCGGGGAAAATCGCTTGGATAGAAGAAGCCAATAGGCCGACGATCCGGGCTACAGATCTCAATGATACAATCTGCTTGTGCAAAATCAATTTCAATTCTCTCTTGATGGACCTGATCTTCTGGTTGGGTAAAAGGAGCTGACAAGTGAGGGAATTGACCAAGAAACCCAGGAACTCTATTGATTGAGACGGGATCAAGACTGACTTCTGTGGATTGACTAGAAATCCGAGAGATTGTAAAAGATCTACTGTCCATTCCAAATGAGTTACCACCAGACGAGGGCAACGGGCCATGATGAGAATGTCGTCTAAGTATATTATTAGACGAACACCCCGAGCTCTCAGAGATTCCACGACAGGCCTTAGAAGCTTCGTGAAGCACCAAGGTGCTGACGAGAGGCCGAACGGGAGAACTTTGTATTCGTAGCAGAGACCCTGCCAGTGGAATTGAAGAAAACGACGATGAGGGCCGTAAATGGGAATGGAAAGATATGCATCCTTCAAATCGAGGCGGACCATCCAGGCCCCTTCTTGAAGGAGATCCAGAAGAAGATGGATGCCCTCCATCTTGAAGTGTCGATAAACGACCCATCCATTGAAGTCCTTGAGGTTGAGGACCAGTCTGGAGCCACCCCCTTTCTTTTGAACCAGAAAGATGCTGCTGGTGAAACCCTGAGGGTGACGAGAGGACTGTACTATGGCCCCTTTCCGAAGAAGAGAATCTATTTCCCTGGAAATGACAGCCTGATCCTGAAGGGAGAAAAACAGGGGCGAAGGAGGTAGAGTCTGGATGGGAGACCTGAAGAACTCTATCCTGTAACACTGCACAGTGTCTAAAATCCATGCATCGCTCGAGATCCGTTGCCAATTGGGGAGAAAAAATTGAATTCTGCCCCCCAACACCACATCGGAAAATGCAATCAAGCTCACCTGAAGCGGAGGAATCTTGCTGTCCTCCTTGACCTCCACCATAACGGCCTTTCCTGAATCTATTCCGTGCTCTGCGGGTAGGATAGAAGGAGGAGGTGTTGTTATACCCTGAGTCTTGATATCCTCCACGATGGGACTGAGAACCACGCTGGGCACCCTGGTGAAAGCCCCGGCCGAACGATCGTCCCCTATATCGTCCGGCCCAGCCAAAAACCGGGCGAAAGGCCCATTTGAGGGAAGATTGAGCCTTATCAAGGCCACTGAAAGTGGCTACGAATTTTGTCAATTCTTTATGAAAAGGCTGGCCAAACAGTAAACCCTGAGCTAATGGCCCAGATTCAGAAGAAGACAATTCCGGATCTAATTTTAAGAGAATAGACCTCCTGCGCTCACATGACATTGCACAATTAGCGTTACCCAATTGACATATGGCACGCTGAGCCCAACCAATCAAATCATCCGGGTCAATGGAGGATGCACAGGCTTTAGCCCGAAACCCCAGTTCTAAAATTTTGGTGAGGGGTCCAAGCAAGTCCAACAATTTGCCTTGACAGGAACGCCAAGCCCGATCAATTCCTTTTTTCGGATCTTTGGCGTACTTTTTAAGATAAGTCATCATAGAAGGATCGACTTCAGGCGTTTCCGCCACCTTGTCAGCTAAATCTGGTCGAGGACATTCAGAACGCAGGCGCGTCTGCACCTGAAAGATAGCGGGGTGCCCCAGTCTGTTCTACTTCCACCCGGAATCGTGAGGCGGCTGCTGCCTCACGCGCGGGATAGGATCCCACCCTCATCGCCATTGTGGTGTCTTGGGCCACTAGGCTCACATGCTGATCAAGGACCACACGTACACAATAGTTAGGTACTGCAACTGGCCCAGGGCACGTACGCCCGGCCCCTTTTATTAGCAGGGTCACCTGACCGGTGACGCCTATGATGGGTGGGTGTGCAGTGTGGGGTGCAACAATGATGGAACACTAGAACGTGTCCAGCAGGACACTACAGTTAGGAAAAGTGCCCCACCAGTCGTGCTCCCGAATGTATGGTGAGTCGAGCGCCTTCGCACCACACCATGTTTTATATACAGTGGCTGCCACTGGGTAGCATTACTGGAAGTCAGTGGTAGTCGTCATTATTAGGTGTAAACCTATCAAGAAGAGAAGTGTAAGGCGGCAATAGGACAGCATGCATGCTGAGGTGTGCCCATTTTGTCCTCTGAAATTTGTGTCGGAGGATTACTTCAAAACATGGTGGTGGTGTCAAGTCAATTGAATGAAGGTTTCACTACAAGCATGGGGATGCTCTCCGAAAAAATACGTGTGACTGCTACTATAACAAATAGTGTAAAGCGAGGCATATCACATTTTTCATGCAATCCAGTAAATGTTTTTAAACTTATCGAAGACCTATTTTAAGAGCTGTCATCTTCTGAAACACTTGTCATACTCTCTGTACACAGTGAGTAGCATGGATACATTTATTCTGTATTATATATGATTTTACTATATTTAAAGTTACTTTTGCCGCAAGTGAGCTGGGAGAGCAGAGAAACGCCGAGACGCCGGGACTGTTGTGGATAAGCTCACGATCCACAATTTACGACTTACGGCAGACGCCCCCCCCCGAGTCGTATCAGGCTCCCTATCAGAGGGGGGACAGACGAAGGGCACACGGACCGTAGCTCAGTTGTTTGGCCACATTTTCATCGAGCTGAACCGTGCAGCGCGCAGCCCGTGAGCGAGCGGAGAGGAGCGGAGCGAAGGGGGCATTTCGGCCCCCTCAAACACAGCAGCGCTCGCAAGGAGCTGGCCCTTGCGAGGAGCTGGTCCGGACCGGAAAGGCGTGGGAGCCCAGCCGCTTTGCTACCTTGCAATTTTAGCCGTTCTGGGAGCCATTTCGAAGCCACACGCGGAGCTCGGTGCCCGGTGCTGGGAGACGTCCTGGGAGACGTCCTGCCTTTGACACCTTGGTGAGTGTGGAGAGCGGCCGTGTGTGCCAACGTGTGTGCCAACGGAGGGTGGCCGCTGGGGGGGGAAATCAAGGTCCCTTCGTGGCAAACAGTGCTGCTCCTTGGCACAGCACTGTGGCGCAACTCAGCAAGCTGTGGCTACTTTAACAACATATTGCTCTAACTGTAAAACTGCAAAAAACTGCAAAAAACTCTAAAAACATCATAAAAGGCTCTTAATATCTGCGGGCTTAAGACCATCAAGGCTGGTTATTGAAAAGCTCAGGAGGAAGGGGACTTGCATGTTGCTGGCTAAAAAGGTGCAATCCTCAAGCACAGCTATTGTGTTGTTGGTGCTGCTCTGAGCCTCAGTCACCATCGCAGCAGAAAGTTCCAGGGAGCCCAGCTACCCCCAAGAGAGTGCCCCTTGACAACCCAAGCAATCAGAACAAGTGAAACGCACAGCCCACAAGCAAGCTGCATTAATTTCAGCAAAATTTGTTGATCTTAGTCTCACCCGAAGGGCATGAAGGGCCAGTAGGGGGAGTCTTGTGAAGCTTGTGGGTGCAAGGAGCACATAAAGAAGAGAGAGCGATATAAAGGGTGACAAATTTCCAACACCCTCTCTACTCGGAGTGGAAGAAAAATGTTCAAAGGGAAACTGAATTGTCAAAAGAGGATGGATTCAGATGAAAACACATACAAACGTCCCACAACAAGGGTCACAAGAAGTATGGCCCAGATCCAAAAGCAGGAGTCGGAGCCGAAAATAGTGAGCTCTCCTCAACATCCTCCCCAACAGGGGTCATCACTCATTATTTCCAAGCACCCGGTAGCCCATCATCCCTGGACAAGTCCTTTGAAAGGGTCGATGAGACCATAGTGCTCAACCCCCAAGCACAGGAACCCAGCCAGGAGCACATCGAACCATCCCTTACCCCCACCAGAAACTCCATTTTTGGGCAAGGAACCTGGCTGTTTTCCAATGAACGGGACCAGGAACACGATGAACGGGAACAGAAAGGACTGGTCCAGCCCCCTCTTAGCGGGCATAATGTGGTAAATGAAGGGGAAATTAGTAAACTCTGCTCTGAAAGGATCGATGACACTGAGCCCCGGGGGCACCCACAGCACACAGAATCCGCAGAACTTGACAGGAAGCCAACTGGAGTGGCAAACAGCCTCTTACGGACTGAAGCCCTGATTCACTGGCATCAGGACATGGACATGGCCGAGGACAATGAGGGCAAAGAATCAGCGCGAACCCCCCGCGATTAGTCAAAACGACCTCATCTATTGGCCGCCGACAACCCGATTCACCTGAGACAGGAGACCGCACCGATTCCTTTCTACAAAAACTAGAACTAACAATAGAAAGGACTTTGGACCTCACCCCAAAACTTATTGGGAAAGGGGAAGAGGCCAAAGATCAAGTGGGGAGGGCTATTAATAGGCCAGGAAGATCAAGAAGATGTCCCCCACTTGAAAACCATCAGTGAAGCACAAATGTCAATAGCCAAGGCTCTGATTTGGCAATCAACAAAAATGGAGGTCCAAGTTGATCTTTTACAATCAATAGCCCAATGCCTAGCAAACCAGGGCAATACGCTGGCAAAATAGGAGGCAATAATTATTCACAATCAGGCCAGGATAGCCCGCACAAGTTCATGTGCCGATATAATAGAAAAGTGGACAGAGATGCCGGAAATATTGGGGGACATAATAGCTTTAGCCAAGAGCAAGGGAGACTCACTAAAGACACCTGAAACGCTTGAACCGATGGCAAGGAGCAAATACTTAACGGCACTCAAAGGAGAACACAGCCTAGTTACGAGCCCTGAATCAAACGTCCGCGAGAATGAGAGCAGGAGCGCAAAGATCCTGGCATCCCCAACCAGGAGCGACACTAAGGAAATTCCGGTAAGTCCAGACACAAAGGAAGCAGAAGAGCTGAAGGTGACGACCGAGGGGGTAGTAGGAGCAAGGTCAGAAGCCCTCTTATCAAGGAGGGCAAAGAAAAAGCTGAAAAAACAGCTGAAGAGATCAAAATTGAAAAGAAGATCAATCTTGCCGGTAATGCTGAATAGTCACAGACCTGAGGGGAAAAGCAACTTAATGCCACTTTACCCAATCTTTAATTTTAAACAGCAAAATAGGACCCGGGGAATCCCGGAAGACAAAGACAATGCCGAAAAAAGAGATGGTCCAACGCAACAAAGTAGGGCTCAGGCGGCCCAACAACCTACAGGGCTAACATCAAACACGGGCCAGGCGGCAACATACAGGGACAGCCTGGGAAAGGAGGACACCTGCACACAAATAAGGCCTCATGATCCACTGAGACCGGAGGATTACAAAGGCCCGAATGAGTGTACCATACTTTCCTCGACGGAGCAGGAGCAAAAAGAATGCTGGGCGGGAAGTAAAAATAGGATTGATGGTGAACAACAGTGGCGAATTCCCAACAAGTCCTCCCCAAGCCTGGGACCAAGTAGCCAGAGCTCTGGGGGGACCACGCAAATACAACACCCCAAGGAAACTCCCACAATATATGAGGTGCACCCCCAGATATCATAGTGAAGGCCCTCATGACATCCTAAATAGAACTAACATCCTTCGACTTTTTGGACATGTTACGTCCTTGTCCCAGATCACTTCGGAAAATATGGAGTGGGTAAAGTTCAAAAGAACACATGGAGATAGTCATGGCGACTCAACTTTCTTGTGATTTAGTGAACAATCTCTCCAACGGTCAGTCCTTGGCGAAGCTCAACAACTAGCAAGCTGGGGCATAGATGTAACAGAACCCATTCAACCAAAATATCCATCCATCCTCATACCTCATAAAGAGGGGCAGGGGGCCGTATCAATTTTGAAGGGCACAAACCACTACAGAAAACGGGGGGAAAACGCTTTAGAACGCCCAAGTACACCAATAAACATCTCCATCTCCCATAGAGATAATCTGCGAAGAGTGTTAATGGGTCAATCCAAGCAGGCTATAAGATTGGAGCACTGGCAACAGTATCCCTAGCCAAAGACAAATTTCGGGCAGTGAAGGAAGGAAAATGGCGGGGCGAGAAGATCAACATCAACCACCCAACATTGACTTCCATCAAAAATTAACTCTCATCTCATGGAATATTGCAGGGCTAAGTAAAAATGCAGGGAATAAGGAAGTACTGGATTACCTTGCAAAAGGGGATATTATATGCTGTCAAGAAACATGGACAATGACATCAACCCCCATAGCAGGCTTCCATGAACATCGGGTAAATGCCACAAAAAAAAAACATTTTTGGACGTCCTTCTGGGGGCCTCTCGATCTTTATAAGTCATGCCCGTAAACTAAAAATCACAGAAATAAGAGTAAATGCTCCAGACCTGCAAGCTATGACAATTGCCGGGCTAAGGGCAAGTCGCCAGCCATTTAGTCTGCTATTAATAAACTGTTATATCAATCCGGCACTGACACTAGGTAGCATGAAATCACTCATCACCACAATGGAAGAAATAATAATCAAATATGAGCACTGTAATGTGATCATTGCCGGTGACTTTAACTTGAGAGGACTGGAAGGGGCCTCGGGCAAGCAAAATAAAGGGCACAAGGCGGGCCCACTGCTCTCTCTTCTTAAAAATTTCAAACTTCACTCAACTCACTACAGGAAGAAACTATGCTCTGACGGTGATAGGTCATTGGGAAGTTCTGACAGATGATCTTTGGCAGAATCTGGGCAAAAATCACTGCAAAAAAATGTTTTCCAACAAGGTCTCCTCCCCTAAGAAGTCACGAGCACCGAAGTGCCTGAGTCAAAGCAAATGCGCTCTCATGAAGGCACTTAGAGCAAAAAAGAAAAGAGGAACATTGCCAGGAGAGGTTCCCATAGCCGCATTGAGATCAGCCCACAGGAAAAAAGCAGGCGAGTTTAAAAGAAAGGAAATGGAACAGAAATGGCTCACAGTATTTGCCCTGATAAAGGAAAAGAACAATGCCAAACTATGGAGATACATCAACCGCTTGAACTCCCAGTCTAGGAGCAAGGAGAACAATATCGCAAGCAACGAGTGGGAAGCGTATGTAAAGGGACTATACACCAGAGGCCTACCAGCTGCCGAGTATGCCCTTCCCAAGAAGTTCTCGGAAACTAGTAATTACACAGAACCCTTTTCCAAGAGCAAACAGGAAGCAGGATTAAAGACGATTAAGGGAAACAGCTTCTCAGAACCAGAGACAACAAGGGTGATCAAGATAATGCGAAACGATGGGGCTCCAGGACCTAATGGCATTCCAGCCCTGGTATTTAAATCAGCTCAAGCATTTTTTGCCTCAATTCTGACCCCTCTATACAACCATGCTTACTCAACGGCAATAATACCACAATCATAGAAAGGATCTGTTCTTTTCACCATCCATAAAAAAGGTGATCACTCCAATCCTGCCAACTATAGGCTAGTGGCCCTGCTTGATGTAGAAGCCAAAGCCTACGCAAAATTACTACTGAAAGAGCTGGAGGTTTGGGCAAATAACAACGAAATTTTACCATTCTATCAGACCGGCTTCAGGGCAAACAGCTCAACAATGGACAAAATCATGGCCCTGGCCTACCTCTCCAAACAAGGGGTCAAAGACTGGCATCCACCGCTGTTTTGCTGTTTCATAGATTATAGCACAGCATTTGACAGAGTTGATAGGGACAGACTTTGGGGAAAACTGACAGCCTGGGGGATTCCATCAAAGCTTTTGAAAGCAATCATAGCTCTTTATGAGTGGACCTGGGTTCAAGTCAAGATAAGCCCCACAGCCTTATCATCAAGAGTTGATACCATCAATGGCCTGAAGCAGGGTTGCGTCCTGGCCCCACTATTATTTAATCTTTATACAGCAGACATGGGGAGTGCCCTGAAAGAGGCCAGTCTAGTTCCCCCGAGACTAGGCAAGGTGAGACTGGCAATCCTCCAGTATGCTGATGACACAGTAGTGTTGGATCACACCAGGGTGGGTCTTCAAAGAGCTTTAAAGGAGCTGTGAATGTACAACAAGTAAAATTGTTTGACAGTAAACCAGAGCAAAACAAAGATAATGATATTTGGTAGATATCCCCACAAAAAACAAGCTACTTGAAACTGGGAGACCACCAAATTGGGACAACAGCAGCTTATAATTATCTTGGGGTTTGGCTATTCGAGAGGGCTACTCCGGCAAGACATACAAAACATCTAATTGCCAAAACCAACAGCGTAATCCTAACATTGAGACGCCTAAGCCAATGCCTGTCCAGCCCGACAGCAGATCCCATGCTGAGGGTGCTAAAGGCAAAATTAATACCGGCTATTAACTATGGCCACCTGGCATTCCCGGGTGCTTTAGACAAATTAATAGCAGCCGCTCAGGTCAAAGCCCACAAGTCTGTGTTACAAGCACCTAGGCATGCAAGGAATACCAGGGTACAATTGGAATTAGGGCTCTGCAGACCTGAATTGGCCCTTCAGGGGGACCTAATTAAGTACTACATCAGGGTCCTCAAAGCCTCGAATAACACTCTGAAACATCATCTGGCAATAATCTTTAGAGAAGAGGACTCCCCCTGGCATATCAAGTTGGGCAAAGCACTAGGGACCCTAAATATTGAAGCTGATAGCTTGTCTCTACCTGATATCTCGCAAAAGGCCTGGTCAAGCACTATGAAACGGCAAGTCCGCTCCATTTCGTTCAAAAAGGATCGAGCTGCACTCCGCCATAATACCATCACGATGAAACTGGATGAATCCTATACTTTGGGGAAAGCTCAACAGTATCTACGGGAAGCACTAGGGGTCCAAGCTCGCAGGACAATTCTTTTTATGAGGCTTACGGCCCTTAGAATTTCGGATTTTAACCCAGCATGGGCGCGAGAAGATGGTGCAGTCTCCTGTCGGCTATGTAACTATCACAGGGAATCCTGGTTTCACCTTTTATGTTGCTGCCCTAAACTGATGATTGAACGACAAAGGCTGCTTCGTCCTATATTAAGGGACTCTGGCATCAGATCGTGTAAGGATGCGTCAGACTGGTGTCTTTCGGAAACAAAAACATATATTCGCGCAAGAGTGGCAAAGTTTATCCATTTAATTAGACAGGCCTTAGAAGCGAGTTTATAAATGCACTATCCTTAGCTCTTGAAACTAAGAGACTGTTTATCGGACAATAAGGGACCGGCAATAACATCAATGGGCAAAGAAGAGACAGAAAGTTATTTTTAATGGGTTTTATTGTAATATTGGTGTAACATGAAACCAACCCCCGGTTTAAAGGCAAAAAGGACCTCGTAACAAGATTGGCTATTGGAAATAGGGGTCCCAGCAGAAGGATGGCTGAGGAAGGGGGAGGCATGGGGGGTGGGCATTGATTTTAGCTGATTTTACTGTAAAGATTTTAAATAATCGAGCAGTTAATAAAAATACCTTTGATACTTGTTGACTGAAGTCAAAGTATATGATACCCTCCGAGTAACAATAGTTTATCCCATTTTATGCATTTTGCAACAGATGGGAGTATTAGTTGAAGGGGATGACAACCCACCTCAAATAATAATCCCAATCTTTGTCACAGTGAACCACAAAAGTCACCAAATAAATCTGTGCTTAACCCTTTGATAGCTTGGCACAAAAGCAGTCAGGCTTAATTTAGTGGCAAAGTGTAAAGTACCCAAACAGTAATAAAGTGAAAACATAACACAAGAAAAATCCCAAACTAATTTAAAAATAGAGTGAATTTTAATAAATAACTTTACACCAAAATGTCAAAATCCAATCAGTAGAATTGGAGTTATGAACTTTTACAGTTTAAGGTTAAAAAAGTGCCAAAAAGCATTAAGCGCCAACCTCAGCTTAATCTGGGTGCGCTTGACCAGGACAAAGTGAAAAGTTAAGGCTGACTGTGGTAGAGCATGAGTCAGCTATAGGGACCATGTTTGTCCCGGTGAAAAGGTTTACCTTAGAACTTAGATTTTGGAATAGAAGTCGAAAATCCTCAGGGGAGCAAGGCAAGAGTATTCTATGTCATTGTATAACCTCTGGACGAGGTCTCAGTAAAGCCATTGACTTTTGGCTTGAAAGCTCTGAGCAGGAGAAATTTGAATTTCACAAACAAAGATGCTTCCCCGCATGGTCAGATACTTTTGACACCTTCTCCTGGTCAAGATTACCACATTTAGACGTCTGATTCCTCCAGCGGAGCAAGGCTCCAACCGGAGGTGAACAGGGCTCCACTAGGCTGGATATCCTCTCCCCAAAGTCATCAAATAGGCTTGGCAGTTGGTCCTGGCCCTCCATCGGTTCTCAGAGCAAAAAGTAGCCAAAATCTTTCAAAGTTCCAGGTTTCAGGAAACTTCAGACGTGCACTTTGACACCAGCCAAGGATCCAGAAACTTTGATGACAGCACTTGGGGTTCAAGTCTCACTTCATCAGAGCGCAGCAGCAGGATCTTGGGCAGGTTCAGTTGGAACTGGTCAGCTGGGAATGCAGGAAACGCCTCTTGGATGTTGTTGTGTCTCTGTAGCCCAAACAGGAGGTCTGCCTTATGACCCTTGGAATCCACTTCTTTGACCTAGGTACACGATGGAAAGCAGGTCCAGTCTTCAAGGCTTTTTTCAAGTCTCAGACAGCAGGTTCAATCCTCTGTTCTTCCACAGGTCCAGAGAAATCTGTGGTGGGAATCCGAGGATGACACATTTATGCACAGTGCCAGCCAGTGGGTTGGGTGAACTCCTGGCCACTACCTAGCCAAATAGGGTAAAAGTCACCAGGGTGAACCTACCCACTTTTGCATCACTTCTCTGTGTTTTACTTTAACATATCTCACAGTGCCCACCTCTACCTAAACCCAAAATGGCAGAGCCTTTCTTCCCCTTGTCAGAGCTCCCTGTGACAACCCAGAGGTCTGGCTATGATAAGGGGCAAATCCTCCCTTGAGGTCACTCTAAACTAGGTCTGGGGCATCATCCCTTCCACCTCCCACTAGGATTGATGCCAAGCTAACTAGGAAGACAAAGGGAGATAGGCCTTGTTAGGAGTTACATCTATCAGCGACCGGGTAAGCATTCTCTTAGACACTCAGGAAGTGGTTGGCACAACCCCCATGCCATCCTGCTTGAGGGTGAAAAACACCTCTCCACACCCAAGCCTTTTGTCCACTGTCTGGGAGGAATAGAAATAACACCACAGGAGAGCCATTAGCAGTCAGGTGACACTGGGCACTGGCAGAAAGGCACATGTTGCTTAGGCAGAGAAAAGACAACTTTCTTAGAGTAATTTCTAAAATAGTAATATAAAATCCAACTTGTCCATTAAGTTGGATTTTAAATTACTATTCAAATGAGCCCTTAAATAATGGTTTTAGCTGCTCCAAGCCTGAAGGTAAGTATTGTAAATTTTTATAATGTAACCCAGTGTTTCCCTAAGGGATAGCTAGCCTTGCCACAGTGAAAAACGACTTTGTAGGTTTTACACTGTTAGGACATGTAAAACATTAAATATTCATGTCCTACTTTTTTTAATACCATGTGCCCTACCCTGTGGGCATTTAGGGCCTTATAATGTCAAAAAACGATTCCCTTTGGGCATGTACCAAACATCCGTACCTCCACACGCAATCTCAAACCCAATTATTCAGAAACCACAACCCTGGTAGTATTCACAGTACCATATAGATAACCTATATTTGAAAAGACATATTTATTATTTAGAAGCAGTCGTAAATTCAATAAAAATTCTTTTTTTTAAAACAATATTCCATACATTAAAAGCAACCCACAAATCATTGAAATCAATATTCCATTATATCATAACATAAAAACTACTGGTTTTTGAGGCAGTGATATTAAAATATCATCCCAAATTCATGAAAGTATTTAAAAAAAAACCCACTGAATAAAAATGGGAAATATAAGAAAGAAGAAATACAGAAGAGAAAAAAAAGAAAACAAAGGGCAGCTACGACAATCACTAAATATTTCTTGTTCGTTGACCAATTTTAGGGCTTACCAGAGGGGTGACTTATAGTATTAAAACAAATGGTTTAGGCCTGACAAAAACTTTATTTTGCCAGGACCAAATGGTATTTTAAAACTGGACTCATAGGCTACAGTGGGAGGCCTGGAGATATGTTTTACAGTGCTACTGTAATGGGTGGCACAATCAGTGCTGCAGCCATCTTGTATCATTTAATTTACAGGCCCTCAGTACACGTAGTACCATATACTAGTGACTTTTAAGTAAATCAGATGCGCCAATTAGGTGTATCCCAATTTACCTCTCTGTAGAAGAGAGAGCACAAGCACTTTACCTTTGTTTGGCAAGGGTAAAGTGCACAGAGTCCTAGGGCCAGAAAAATGAGTTCAGCAGAGGAAGGCAAAAATCTGGGGGATGGTCCTCTTCAATACAAACTGTATTAAACCATATAACTCATCACCATCCTCCGGGCTTTATTATTCCTTTCAAAAAAATGTTGAGGTGAAAAGTCCGAAGAGACACCGCATATACCTGAGGCTTGATCTAGGAAAGGCGAGGTACGCACGGTTCCTTTTTTAGCTTTTAGATCTTTAAGTCAAAGAGTGAAGGGTTCTAACTTTTGAGAGAATGAGACAAAACATTTAGCAATAATAAAATATCTGTCATTTGCACTGGAGGGCAAGATGGACTCGATGGCCATTGAAAGGAACCACTTGCTCCTGGACCTGCGAAAAGTTGCCAATCAAATCACAGCTGTGGAGGAGGATATGGATATACTAAGGCTACTGTGGCTGGCCTTAAATGTAGTGCTACGCATATGGAGGAGCACCTGGAAGATGCTGAGGTATGCTCCAGGCGGAACAACATACTCTTCGTGAGCTTCTCAGGTCGTCCGGAGGGACCCCCGGTTGGAACTATTCCTGGAGGACTGGATTATTAACCCACTTCAGCCCCAACAGCTCTCTAAGTTTTTCACAATTGAAAGGACGCACATCACTCTGGTGGCGGGCGGTGCCTTGGCCTGGGCGCTACGTAGGTTGATAATAGCTCAGCTTTCCAATGACTGAAATGGCATACTGCAACTCATGCATATGTATAGCCCCCCTAGATTCAAGAAGAAGCAAATACTCACTTTCCCTGACTACACCCGTAGGGTGCAAGACCTCTGCAAGAACTTCATGCCAGTTAAAAAGAAACTGAGAGAGTGGAATATTAAATACAGTCTGATGTTTCCTGCCGAGCTCAGAATTCAGTATAATGGTCGAGTCCACTTTTACGAATCATTGCAGTAGGCCATGGACTGGCTAGATTCCCTTGGACAAGGTGGTACTTCGGGATCTTCCATATGGAGGGGGACCCAGATTTGCTCCGTGTGAAATTTTAGCAGGAACAGGAGGTCTCCGGTATCGTCGAAGAGGGACCCAGAGACTCCCGCTGAAGGCCTGATGCTTGCCTGTCCTGATGGAACACTAAAATCTGCCCAACTAGAGTCAAATGATCAAAACTCCTTTTCGCAAATTCAAATGGTGCCTGATACCCTGAGTGACAGCATGGATGCTGGTGAAATGGTCCAGGGCCCACCGACAGAATATGGGTTGTATTATAGGGACTGATTGGAGATAGTTGATGGGGGGTGCATGGAGAGTGGGCTCAGGTAGCCCTGAAACTTAAACATGGAGCCCCCTGTGCCAGTTGCCCTGGCACCCAAGGAGGAGGCTATGGGTCCAGAGAGGACAAATATCAATGTGTTGAGCTACTGTAACCAATGCCTTTTCCTTCACAGGTGGCTTGACCCCCACACGGGGCTGCCTTTTATACCAAATATGCAAGGGACTATTTTGTTATCCGTATGTGTAATATTTACTTTGCTCCATAACGGGGGTGGCCAAGGACCCAACCTCCTATGGTTCACTGAGTATCAGCTCTGGTATCGCGACTTGCAGAGAACACTGTACCTTGGGCTGTGACTACAGCAAGAGTTCTTTAAGTTTACACTAGTTGCAGGTGGGAGGGATTGTGGGGCGGTGATTGGTACCTTTTTGGCTGTTGGTTGTGCCAAAATTAGTCCTGTATGTTCTGCCTATCGGTTGGAGGTTGTAGGGGAAGTTCGAGGGAATGTTGCATCAAGTTGAAGTGTTATGCCCGGGTGCTCCATATGCCAGATGGCAATATGATATCATACAGTGGAAACCATGGTCCATTGGCGGGGCCTGATAGGTGATGACCATAGTCATGTCAGACATAAGAAATAAGTATAATTTCCTCACTTGGAACGTACGAGGGCTGAATATACCAGAAAAGCTCTTTACAGTACACACCTACTTAAAAAAAAGATACTGCGTTTTCGTTGCATTACTGCAAAAAACACATTTGCAGGGAGCTTGTATTGGTAGCCTAAGGAAAAAATGGAGAGGTCAAATGTATGCCACATCCTATTCTGGATTCGCACTAGAGGTCCTTATATGGCTAGTCCTCCAGGTTCCTTTCAGAAGGCGCATGTTTCTGTTGATCTGGAAGGGAGGTCTATTATTTTGATTGGTACCCTAGATGCCCATGACATATGTCTCATTAATGTTTATGCACCCAATGCGGACAGTGCTGATTACTTTGGGACGGTGATTTTGGCAGCAGATGGTCACATGACAAAATGGAGGTTATCCTGGCAGGCGACCTTAATTGTGTTATGGATAAAGATGTAGATAGGTCCCCCCTAAGCAGGGCACCAAGCCGAATATGATGGAAGCCCTCAAGCAGGCAATGGCAAGCATGGGGCTGGTGAATATATGGCAGGTCCAGCGCCCACGAGCACTCATGTACTCCTATTACACTCCCGCGACCATCATGCATGGTAGATTAGACTATTTTCTGAAACAGGCAGATGCTGCGCAGAAAGCAACTGACACAGCCTATTTGGCTAGAAACTTGTCCAACCATTCTCCTCTGCTGATTTCATGCTCTTTGGCTAGACCAGTACCCCGAGGACTGCTGTGGCAACAGAGAGGGAAAGCCCTGTTAGTTCCGGTGTTTAAGGGGGCACTAGAATAAGCCTCGACCAAGTACATTGCGCTCAATTGGGGTATTACACTGCATAGAGCAGTGGAGTAGGATGTGATGAAAGTGAAATTGAGAGGAGTGTGTACGGTTACTTCTACAGGTGTATGCCAAACATTAGAGAGAAACTTGTCGCTCCAGGAAGAGAAATTGGCCGCACTGGAGGCAGCTCTAATGACCAATAAGGGAGCTCGACAGGAAGGGGTAGAGTCAGTGTGCAAATGCCCTGGGAGATTTAAAACAACATGTGCAACTTTTCTATAGGCAGAGAATACACATGGAGGGCGATAGGGCAGGGCGCATGCTGGCCAGGTTGATCAAAAATGAGAATTACACACAGCTCATTCTGTGCATACTCCATCCCGATCGACCCCAGTGCCATCGGTCATTAACTACATGGCTGTGCTGCCACTGACACAGCTTAGTGAGGAGGAGCATGCATAGCTTGAGACACCGCTGACTAAGTGGAAGATCCTGCAGGCGATAGACTCCCTTAAGACTGCCAAGACTCCTTGTGGCTTACAGCTCAAGCTGCACAGGATAACGTACAGCACCAGTAGTGATCAACACCTGAAGCCCCTTTGTTGCAACATTATAGCGCCATTTACCTGTCACAAATTGTCACCCCCTGCCCCCCATGAACACAACGCCCTGGAATAGGGGTCGGACCTACAGTGTATTCTACCATTGTAGCATGCAGTCGGAGTGTTGCACGAAGGAATGCGGCATGGACGATGAAGCATGACAAGCTGTGTCCCGCAACTAGTGAATCCGTTCACAATCAATGAGACGCTTGTGCGTGCTGAGGCCCCATGTTGCATGGACCACACTCCTTAGATGCAGACACGGTTAGGGGGCTCCGCACTAGGCAATCTAGTCTCCAAGCACAATATTTAGTACCACGCTCACACTGCGCTGCAGTCAGGATCCAGCAGACAAAGTAGGTGCTTGAGAGGGCACCGCTCTCCAGGTAAAGTGCACATAGATGGTGTAGGTCCCTCATGGGAGGTCTTTGATGTCCCATAGAAGTCCACAAAGAACAGGGGGCAAACCAACAAGCCCTTGGAGAGCACACTCAGGGTGCCACACGGCAGCAGGTAGTCGGCCCAGGCCAGCACTATTCAGGCAGGGTGTGTGGTCCCTTCCAACGGCAGTCTCCTCCTTGTGCACAACAAATTCCTCTTGCAGTGTGCACCACACAGTCCAGAATGTCTGGTCCCATGTCCCCACAAGTGTATCTCTGCCCTGCTGAAGTTTGGCACCAGAAGTTACACTGTAATGTGCCTTTGGAGTGGGGGTGGTTCAGAAGGTTCTCCTTTGAACCACAGCTGTCTCCCCTAAATTTCAGTCATGTCTGCCATGAGGCCTTGGAATGCAGATCTTCATCTTTAGTGGGGCCGTGATCTGGCTTTCCAGAGGCCAATTGTCAAAACCTCTACCTCCAATTTATCCAGCCAAGTCCTCAAATAAGGTTGGTCATTCCAGTTGCATGGCCAATGTTTATGGCTGTCTCTGGGAAATACACAGATGTGCTCTCCCTAGCCTCCAGTGTGGACTGGAGTCAAACTAAAAGGCACACAAAAGAGTTTAGCACAGAGAAATGCCCACTTTCCAGAAGTCAACTAACAAAAGAGGGTTTTGGCCCTCAATCAGTAAGGCTGAGCCAAATATTGATATGCAACTACAAACATGCCAATACTGATATTCCTTTAATCAATCTTTCATTAAGGCACACGTAAAAACTCAATGTGACCCAGAAACGTCCGTTTCAATTTCTACTTTGTTTTATTTTTTTTTAAATTCATTTCTTTATCAAAAAATCATCAATTTCTACAATAATCACAAATAAACTATTACAAACCCACAACCACAATTTTCAAGAAAAACCATTTACAAACATAAATTTTCATTTAGACAAAAACACAAAATGACCTAGACAACACATATAACATACAACAATTAATTACTGATTTGAAGGTAACATTGAACATAATCAAAGACAAGACAATGTAAACACATAAATAAAACAACAAGACAATATTGCCCAAATAGATTAGAATGTATGACTAGAGCTTTCAACCTTTCATAAGGGCAAGGGCCAAACAGTGCACTATTCGCAAAATCCCCGTGTATCAAAAAAGGAAAAAATTAATTCACATCTATGTTCCTACAATTGAAAACAACACGGGGTAATTTATTTTTATCACACTTGTTTGGGCAATCAGCGGTCGAAGCGTTTCAAACCCATCTGTCAATTCATAGGGTTCTCTTCAGGACCAAAAGCTATTTTTGAGATCATCCGATCTCTTCTATTCAAAACGAATCAGATAACAGCCTTAATGGATCCGGGAGGGCTGCGGGCGGTGAGTGGCGTGTGCGGCCTTCATTAGCGGGTGGCTGCCGCGTGTGATCCTAGGTTGAGGCGGCAGAAGCGGCCCAATCCTGTGTATTCCACCCGCTCACCAGGCCCCCCGGATTCCTTGGACCAGAGTCAAAAGCCAGAGAATCCTGTTCCTTGTTTTCGAGTTTGCCGTCAATCTCAGCGTGCGAGTGCGAGGACGAGGGGGAGAGGAGGAAAGGAGGTCGCCTCGCTGCCTCGCAGCCTCGCCTTGCTGTCTTGCTGTCTCCCGCGGCCGACCTCCGTGGCTGCCAGTGGGGGAAGGAGGAGGAGGACGCTTTGCTGCCTCGCTGCCTCGCTGCCTTGCCTCCCGCCAGACCAGGCTTCACTGCTTTTGCTGTGACTCCGTGACACCGAGCCGCTGCTCTCTGCTGTCCTCCGCAGCTACCTTGCTGCCTCTTGTGATTACAGCCAGGCTCCGTTGATCCTCGCTGAGTTGCTGCCCGGTCCCAACCCCGCCCGGACAGCTCTAACAGGCAGTCGCTGAGGGTGGCTGTTGATTTGGCTGACATCAGAGGAGCTAAGGGCGGGGAATTGCAAGTGGTCGTTGGCTGCATTGAACAGTGCGCTGTGGATGGTGTTTCAAGCAGTAGGTGGTGACTGGATCCGGGAGGGCTGCGGGCGGTGAGTGGCATGTGTGGCCTTCATTAGCGGGTGGCTGCCGCGTATGATCCTAGGTTGAGGCGGCAGAAGCGGCCCAATCCTGTGTATTCCGCCCGCTCACCAGGCCCCCCGGATTCCTTGGACCAACCACTTAGCTACTCTCAGCCACTATAGACAGCACAGACATTCCGGCCGCCTCTCTCTGTTCAGTGGACTTAACATCTGCTGGGGTATTGCTCTAAAATGAGATCAGGCAAAGTCAGAAAGCAACCCAAGCCGAGGCAAAAACTAAAATCAAAAAGCATCAAAACCCCGCTGGGCAACTTGACAGAATCGTCTGTAATCCCAGGAGCCGCACTAATATCACCAACGTATTAAATTTTTGGATCAATAACCCCCTCTGGAAAATTCACGTTCCTAAAAGATCCAACTGCAGTTATTTATTCTACACCAGGTAAAACCACTGGTCTTCCTAAACCTCTGACGCCTTACAAACTGAAAACTTCACAGGACGAGGTTTCAAAGTGCAGTATAGGAACAATACCGATAATAATGGAAGAAAAAGCAGTTTCAAATGCAGTGACTAATGTGGATAATATTCATCAGTGTGTCAATAATATGCATACCATCCAGGCGCAAGTGCATGCGATAAGCACAGCTCAGTCTGAACCAGTAATTGATCAAATTATGGAAATCACCAAAAACGTTGTACTGGTGGTATACCCAATGGTCACTCCACTCCCAGACAACAACTGGTTAAAATAGACACACAGGTCGCTTCCAATCCTGTACAAAGCCCTGTACCAAATCTTAATGACTCTTGGATCGAATCCCTCTCAATATCAAACAATATAGATTTAATGCAGGCAATGGGAACTATTACCACAAATCTGTGTCAGATTCAATTTACATCTCAAACAGAAGAGCAACAGCATTCAGTAATAGAAGTATCAAGCCTACATGAACACGTAAATGTTGTAACAAGTCCTGCTGATGAAAAATATGCCACTCACAAAGTAAACCATGAGCAAAAGCTCAATGTGGAGGATATATCTGTTAAAGATAATAGTGATCAATGTGCAAGTCCAAAGAATATCGAAGTAGCTCAGTTACCGGGAACCATCATTAGGAACCAAGCTGTAAATACTCAAGCCAGCAATAATTTAATTCCTTCATATGAAACTCAACCGCAATCAATAATAGAAATATCAAGCTCGTAAATACTCAAACCAGCAATAATTTAATTCCTTCATATGAAACTCAACTGCAATCAATAATAGAAATATCAAGCTCGTTTGAACATCGCTGTATCTGCTTTATTAGCCCAGCAAAAAACGACAACGGAAATAAAACATCTAATAGTGTTCATGAGGAGATACCTGTCAATTGCTGCACTCTCAATCCTGCTGAGTGTGTGTTGGAGAGTACTGCTCCAAACTACCCCAAAGCCAGTCAAGAGGCAAATGGAAGAAGTCTTGAAACGGATGTAAAGATAGAAGACCTTGCAATCTTACATACTTCTCTGATAAAAGCACTACAAACATCGGTACTGGCACTCAATATGCAGTCGGATAAGCTGGATATACAAATTAATCTGATGAACATCATAGCAGACTATATTGCTGGAATAAGCACCAAGTTAGACTCATTGACAAGTCAAATTATTGCTAAAAACAGCACACCAACTCCAATTTCAGCTCCAGTGACTAACTGTGTATGCTGCAATATAGTTGAAAAACTACGTGACTTACCAAACATCTTAATGAATATTTTAAGGGAATGCAAACAGTCCGCCTCGTCCTCAGAGTTACAACGTGCGGTGGTGAGAGACACACCAAATGGGCTTAAGGTACAACCAACAGTATTGTACAGTGCTGCAGCGGCTGCTCCACCGAATGGGCAAATGATTCCTAATCCCAAAGTTTCGCCATTCAATCGCGACAATATCCTCGTATCAAGGGGCAAAAGGGTGCACAAACAAGAATTTGACGAGGAAGTTTTAATTTTAGAACCACAGCCTTTATTGCCCGTTGCAATAGACAATTTGCAAACAAACTTAACGGATGGGCCAATAAACTTACTCAAGGACGATGTAAACATGCTGCCATCCGCCCTAACAAAAAGGCAGAAGAAGCGGGCCAGGAAGGCCAGAAAACACCTTCATAACAGGAAGGAAACAGACCATGATGTGAATGGCTATTATCCAATTTTAACTTCAAGGGGGGAAAAAATCAGCCCCCAACCGTCATTGCAGCAGAAAGTGGCCAAAAGGGAGTAGGGGTGCAACATCTTAAGGATCAACCGGTGACGATGGAAGTGTCAACCCCAAGAAGTGGGGAGTCTTTTATTTCAAATATGGTATCTGATACAAAAAAGGTACATGAGACTTGTGTGGGGGGGGGCCTGGGTCAAATGCTGAACAGGTAGCAACAAGGTACTCCAAGGGCAGTAAAAAGTCGCCCCTCAAGAACAATATAAGATCAACAGATGGCACATTAGATCAATGTATGACGATGACAAAAAATAGTGTAGAAGAGGCCGGCCCTAAACCCTGTAGTTCAGCTCATGATTTAGGCCTCTGCCTGGAGACCAAAGTCCCGCTGGGGAGAGGGAGAGAGATCAAAATACAGAAAGGATCCCTGCCGGGTGGAGAGTTGAATGACCGAGTTGCGATAAAATTTATTCCTCAGCACGTTAAAAAGCAGGGTCCCAGCACGTATGAGTCCCCTAATAAACAAAAAAGCAGCCCTACTCTTATCGTGCAATCAAGAGTCAGTGAGCGAACAAAACAGCTACATAATCAGTTATTATTAGCCCCACAATATACCTCACAAGGCACGCAAGACTATTTGAATAGATGAAACATTCTGAGTCTAATGGCAGCTATTCCTACTTTAAAGCACTTAACGTCAAATGACTTGGAGTCAATTGAGTTCCTCCACCAGGAGGGCAGCAAGGGTATGGAAAGCACCCTGTCGACTTGGAAAACTGAGGAAACAGTGTTGGCCATTTTAAATCACGCACCTCAATTCGAGGCCTGGGGTATATCTTTGTCTATACCGATTAAAAAAGTGTATCCTACACCCCTGCTACAGCTGGAGCGAAACAAATCCAACAAGCCTGGCAGAAGGCCTGTTTATTCGGTACTACGGGGCGCAAGAGGTAAAGACGAAAGGGCCCCCCACCGTTAGAACGAAGAGAATGACCCAGGGGGATGAGTAGCAGAGAAGATCATAGGCCATTAAACTTTCTCTCATGGACTATAGCAGGAGTAAAACGCGATTTACAGGATAATGTACCACCTAAGTACTGGAATAACTACGAAATAGTAGATCTCCAGGAAACATGGCTAATAGACCCAGTCCAGATCCCAGGGCGTATTCTTCATCATGTAAAGGCCACAAGGACCCAACGATTTGGGAGACCAAAAGGTGGCTTAGCAGTTTATATCTCAACAACTTTAAATATTACATCTACCCAATTACCTGTAACTACAACAGACATGCAAATTATAAAAATGGATCTGGGTTTAAATAAAAAAGCCGGAATAATTATTCTCATCAATCTTTACGCGCATCCAAAGCATAAAATTAAAAAAGAATTATTCAAAACCTTAATTACCACCATATCGGAACTTCGGTTTGAACATCCTGCGTGGGAAATAATATTAACCGGGGATTTTAATTCAAATTTGATTTATACACCTGAGAAAGACGACCTTTTAAGTGCAGCTAATGCAATATGGGCAGTACAAAATCAGGTGCATACTACCTCCCCACGGACAGATCGAATGGGGCAACAATTAGTGACTGACCTAGAGCATCTGGGGCTGCGAGTACTAAATGGCAGAGTGGCTCAGGACTGCCCGCCAATCAGCACCTATCACGGCCCCAAAGTTAGCTCTATTTTGGATTACACGATTGTCACACTACCGCTCCTCGAACAAGTAAGAGCTTTTTTAATAATATATTCCACGGATAGCGATCATTCCAGGCAACATCTTGAACTGTCAAACCCATGTCCAAGGCATTTGGAAGCTGTACCCGAGCTTGGAATTATATCAACGATAAATCTGAAAAGACTACAATGGACTAGTAATACATTTCCCCAAATTGCTGAGAGGGCAAAGGAGCTGTGGACATCCCAAGACTCACTAAACGGTAGGATGATGGAAACCTGGGTTGCCTTTCTAACAAAACTCCCCAAGGATGCTAAAACAACAAATTCAAATCGAAACACGATGCATAATCCACGAAGATTTTTGAGTCTGACCGCTAAAAATATAAGAAAGAACCTACGCGCTGCCATTGGATCAACAAGGAGTAGCAACGTATCAAAAATGAAACAGGTGCAAATACATCAACTTAAAAAGCAATATAAAAAACAAGTCTGGGAGGACAATAAATTGCAGCAGGACAAATTTTGAGCGAAACTTTTATACAACGCTAGACGATCTAACCCCAAAGCTTTTTGGGATCAAGTGAATTCCCTAGCAAGAACGCCAAAAGCGATCAATTCGACGTGCGTGACGGAACAAGCCTGGGCAGATCATTTAATTGCTACTTTCTCAATAACATCTGAGAAAGAGAGCGCATTGCAGCTATCCCCATTCACTGAGTTTGCAAAAGAAAGAACTGCTTTTGTACAGTCAAGTTCAGCCATCCATACAGCGCAAGCACGTACAATGGAGGTCGAAGGCATAATCAAAAAGGAGAATAAATCAAATATCATAATCAACCTCCCTAAAGATTCAGGAAGTACAAATCATTTATTCACGCATTCCGTCGAAGATGAAATTGCAAAAGTTATAGCCAAGGACAGGCTTAACTGCGCCCCTGGCCCGAATGGTATACCGCAGGCAATATATAAACAAGATCCTAAATTTTGGGCTGCACCGCTGTCTCGTCTGTTCGATGAAGTGAGCACTCTAAATCGCCTACCAGACAGCTGGAGAGGCTCAATAATAAATCCATTATTCAAGGGAGGGGAGCGAACTGACCCAGCCAATTATCGTTTAATAGCTCTAATCGATGCCGAAGCAAAGTATTATGCCTCATTAATCTTGGCAGATCTAATTAGCTGGTCCGATAGTAATAAAATATTTCCCATTAACCAGTCTGGCTTCCGACGTGGCTCTGGCACAATTACGAACATACTATCGCTTGGTCTGATGGCAGAAAAAAGCTTACGACAGCAAAAGAACTTGTTTTTATGCTTTGTTGATTTTAGAGCTGCTTTCGATCGAGTTAATAGAGGCATTTTATGGAACAAGCTAAAGCAGTGGGGCCTGCCAGATAGAATATTAAAACCGATTATGGCATTATACTCGGATACATGGATGCAGGTAAAAATAGCTGATGGGACGAGGCTCTCAAGGAGAATCTACACGAAGGAGGGACTCAAGCAAGGGTGCGTCCTAGCGCCTCATTTATTTAATCTATTTATGGCGGATTTGTCACCAAGGCTTGACAAAATCAATTCGCATCCTCCTCGTTTGGGAACTCTGCGGATTACTCATTTAGCATATGCTGACGATATAGTCCTGGCAAGTCATACAAGGATCGGCCTTCAAAGAGCAATAGATGAGCTAGGGAACTTCGCCAGGAAGAATTTGCTGGAAATAAACGTTGCAAAAACAAAGGCTATGATTATAAGTCGAGCCATCCAAAAATTACCGTCATTTAAATTTGGTAATTCGAACCTTGAAGTAGTGAATAGCTACAAATATCTAGGGATATATATCTGGATAATCGATTAACTTTCCGAATACAAAATGAGGCTATACAAAAAAAGGGAAATGGACTTACATTTGCATTCTGCTCTATCTCAAAAAGTTTAAAAGGTCCCTCCCGCACCCCATCACTATCCATTATGAAGGCAAAACTTCTACCTACCCTTGCATATGGAAGCGAAGTCCAGTGTGGGAAAGATGCTGGGGTTTTGGATAGGCTCCAAACGCGAGCATACAAAAAAGTTTTTTCACTTCCGCAAAATGCCTCGCCGGCGGAGGTTCGATTAGAATTCGGATTACAACAACAACAGCTTCATAGAAGATATGTCACAATAAGAGCCTGGTATCAAATTTGGCGAGACCGAGAAAATGAAATCAATAATGCACTTTGGAATGCGTTACAAGGTGATCCGCAGTCCGCCTACTCTGTATATCTTCAATCCTCACTACAACTCACTAACATGGTAGATCTTTGGCAGAAGAACTTTCCTTACTCCACTTTCCAGCAAATATTGAAGAAGGGAGCAAAGCAACAATCATTACTCGAGGACAAGGCCACCTTGAGCAGGCGGGCACACGCATGGATGGTCCTGCAATCCTATGTAAAACTGCAACTGGCGGCATATTTGGATCAGCCGTTTTCTTACTATCTAAAGTCTAAATTTATAGCAATACGCTTTGGTAAATTGCCATCAAATGCAGACCAGCCAAGTTGGAAATATCAGGGCCCAAAATCATGTTGTCTCTGTGGAGCACCAACGCAGGATTTTATTCACCTAGTCTGTATCTGCCCAGCGTTAGGCGAGGATCGTCGGAAATTGTTGAGGGGGTCATTCAATACAAGAGGTGTCCGCTCTTGCAGAACTGCAATATTAAAATGCCTTGACCCGGAAGATCCACAGCTTAACTGTCGCTTGATCAAATTCCTAATTAAACACGAGGAAAGATCAAATTTAGGCTTGTGGCCAGGCAAAATGGTTGTATGATGTAACATAAGAGACCATGCTAAGGAGACCACTCAACGCCAGAGGTATCTACTCTTGCGGAACTGTTATATCAAAATGCCCCGGCAGGGAAGATCCGTAGCCTAGCCGCAGCTTGACTAACCTCATAGCAAGAGGAACATCCAAAATAAGGCTAGTGGCCTGGTAAAATGGTTGTATGAAGTTACACTTGAGACTATGTTTTAAAAATTAGCCAATTTTATCAAATGCTTTGTTTAAATTACACAGGAAGAAGTGCAAATATTATGATAAGAAATAGTTTTCCCTTTTAGAGAACAAAAAATGAAACAGCTTTTTTATGGATATTTGTTTTAATGTTGCTATGTATAAATTGTTGTGGTTTTAATTAACTGAACAATAAAACGTATTCAATTCAATTCAGATAACAGCCTTAATGTTTCGATCAAATTATTGGATCCGATGGAGTGTTGTCTCGTGCGGTCATTCGTGAATCATTTATTATTGGACATAAATCTTATGAAGTGCCGTTTCCCTCAGGACGGACGCAGCTGTTTTAATTCTATGTCTGAGCCTTCAAATATCTTTTTCCAAGCGTAGCGGCGTCCAAAACCCTGTGTTCTTGAGGTCTCTCTCTTTTACCGGCAAGCGTAGCGGCGTTCAACGCCGTCTGTTCATGTCAGAAGTGACATTTCTAAGCTGTTGATGACAAATCCACCAGTACAACAAGGGAGGATTTGTAATTGAGAATCCAATGATAGTAAACAACATGAGGCTGCTCCGCTGTAAACCACCACTTCAGCTTAAAGTAATCTCAGCCATTCCCCCATGTTAAACATAGGGGTATAGCTAGTGAAAACACACATGGGGTTCTTCACTAGATGGGCAGGGAACATATGTGGACCTGTCCTGCCTTTCACCTATCAATTGCTCCACCTCCCGCTCCCCCAGGGCTCACCCTAGGGGTGCTCTACTGTGGGCCAATGATTTAGAAAGGCCAACCTGAGTGTAAGTGCAAATGCGCACACCCAGACCTTCAATTGCAGGCTTGAGACATGGTTGAAAATGCCATGAGGCTACTCCCTGCTGTAAACTAAAACTGTAGTTTAAAAGTCATTCAGCAATTCCCCCATGTTGACCCATGGGAAGGGCAAACCTCCTAGGTAGGCAAAACCCAGATGGGGCTTATTTACTACCTGAGCAGGGAACACACATGTGTACCTGCTCTGCCTTTCCCCTACCAATTGCCCCACCCCTCAGGACTTACCCTAGGGGTGCCCTGGTGTGAACAGCCCACTCACTACTGGCTAATGGTTTTGAAATGCCATTCAAAACAAAATCCTCGCCAACGCCTGCAACTCCAAGCATCCAGGAATTCACCAAGCCCCCCAGCGTAACCACGGACATCACCCCTTCCCAGGACCTGTGCAACAAGCTCAGATCCTACTTCCATCTCAAAATCAAGAGACTCTATGACAACTTCAACGACCAGACAGCCAACTCCAAAACCACTTCCTCCTCCAGCAACGCCATCCAGCCCACCATATCCTCCTGACCCCAGTCACCACCGAAGACACCACTTCGACCATGAAAGGCATCCACTCAGGAGCCCCCATGGACCCCTGCCCCCTGCACATTTTCCACAGAGCCACCACCGCCATCGCTCCCGAACTACGACGCACCATCAACGCCACCTTCAAGACCGGCATCTTTCCTGCCGACTGGAAACGCGCAGAAGTCAGACCCCTGCTCAAGAAGCCCTCAGCAGACCCCACCGACCTCAAGAACTACCGACCCATCTCCC
Source organism: Calotriton arnoldi (assembly GCA_963921515.1). Classification (NCBI taxonomy): domain Eukaryota; kingdom Metazoa; phylum Chordata; class Amphibia; order Caudata; family Salamandridae; genus Calotriton; species Calotriton arnoldi. The sequence continues at coordinate 142,307 of CAWUFW010016035.1, read as the reverse complement.
TCCTCCCCTTCGCGGCCAAAGTCACTGAGAAGACCGTCAATGCACAACTAACCAAATTCATCGAAGAAAACTCCATCCTCGACCCCTCCCAATCTGGATTCAGCAGCAACCACAGCACCGAGACCGCTCTACTCGACGCCACAGACGACATCCGCACCCTCCTCGACCAAGGAGACACCGCGGCCCTGATCCTACTCGACCTCTCTGCAGCATTCGACACGTCTCCCACCGCACACTCACCGCCAGACTCCATGACGCTGGCATAGTAGGAACCGCCCTCGACTGGATCCGCTCGTTCCTCACCGGCAGAACTCAAAGAATCAGACTGCCACCTTTCCTCTCCAAACCCACGGAAATCAACTGTGGAGTGCCCCAAGGATCATCGCTCAGCCCAACGCTCTTCAACATCTACATGGCCCCCCTCGCCGCCATCGTCAGACAGCACAGACTCAGCATAGTATCTTACGCCGACGACACCCAGCTCATCCTCTCCCTCACCAAGGACCCAATCACCACCAGACTCAACTTCCAGGAAGGAATGAAGGACGTCGCATCCTGGATGAGTCGAAACTGCCTGAAGCTCAACTCGGAGAAGACAGAAATCCTCGTCCTCGGACCCTCCCCCTCGGCATGGGACAACACCTGGTGGCTCACCGCCCTTGGCAGCCCCCCCACTCCCACGAACCACGCCCGAAACCTCGGCATTGTACTCGACTCCTCCCTCTCATGACCCGACAGGTCAACGCCGTCGCCTCCAGCTGCTTCAACACCCTCTGAATCCTCCGAAAGACCTTCAAGTGGATCCCCCCTGAATAAAGGAAGGCCTTCACCCACGCACTCATAACCAGCAGACTGGACTACGGAAACGCCCTCTACGCCGGGATCAACAAGTCTCTGCTCCGCAAGCTCCAGACCACACAGAACACTGCAGCCAGACTCGTCCTCGGCATCCCTCGACACGAACACACCACCCAACACCTACAGAACCTCCACTGGCTCCCTGTTGAGAAGAGAGTCACTTTCAAGATACTCACCCACGCCTACAAATGCCTCCACAACACCAGACCCCAATACCTCAGCGAGAGAATCTCCTTCCACGTACCCAAGAGAAACCTCCGATCCGCCGACCTCGCCGAAACCCCGCGCATCCGCAGAGCCAGAACAGGTGGAAGAGCCTTCTCCTACATTGCGGCCAAGACCTGGAACGAGGTCCCGATCGACATCAGACGCGCCCCCTTCCTGAACATCTTCTGGAAGACGCTCAAGACCTAGCTCTTCAACTGAACGGAGCTGCTTACCCCCTCCCCCCAGGGCCTTGAGACCCTCACGGGTGAGTACCGCGCTTGCATTTCCCCTGATTGATTGATTGATTAAGTGCAACTGCGCACACACAGGCCTTCAATGGCAGGCTTGAGACATGTTTGAAAGGCTATCCTTGTGGGTGGCACATTCAGTGCTGCAGCCCACTAGTAGCCAGTGCAGAACCTGCCCTGGGTATATGTAATACATCTTTACAGGGTACTCACAGGCACAGCACCTAAACCAATCAGCTAAGCACTACTCCTTAGCATGTGTAGGAAGGGTGCGCGCGCTTTCACACCGCTTTACAGTGGGAAAGTGCCCAGAGTCAGAAGGCCAGGAGAAGAAAATAAGCAAAAACCAGGTGGAAAAATGCAACATTTTTAGGGAAATCCTGTAAGAAGGGCCATGTCCAACAACGAATTCTCGAGGCATCAGCTGGACAATGGTGGAGCCGTTGCACTGATTTTGTTAGACGTCAGTGCAGCATTTGACACAGTAAATCACATCACGCTCGTACTAAGATTAAAGGGAATGGAAATATAGGATATTGCCCTATCCTGGCTAAAATATTTCCTGCATGACTGCACCTTTCAGGTTCACACTAACCAACACAGGTCAAAATCTCATCCCTTAGCCTCAGGTGTGTCCCAGGGATCCACCTTGAGTCCTCAGCTCTTTAATCTATATGTTAGACCATTAGCAGAGATGATGGAAAATTGTGGCCTCATGCTTTTTTCGTACGCGGATGATATAAAAATTGTAGTATCTCTGTCATCCAAGGACAATCAGAATGTGAAGGGCCTTAATTCTTGCATCACCCAAGTTTCATCATGGATGTGCACCAACTCGCTGGAATTAAACAGAGATAAGACTGAGGTCCTGTTGGTGGGTAATCTCCCTACCCCTTAAGGATCCCACTTGTGGACTGCGACCATGGGCAATCCTCCTAGCCCAGTGTGGGTCATGAATAAACTGGGAGTTTGGCTTGATGATAAACTTACCATGAGCCATTGGCTCAACAAGTTGTCAGCTACTTGTTTTGGCATCTTGAAATGGCTCAGGATGATCCTTCACTGTCTCCCTATCTCTGCCCAGAGAACCGTGGTACAGGCCCTAGTCATTTCTAGGTTGGACTATGGGAATGTCTTCTATCTGGGGGCATCACAAACATTACTAAAACGCCTCCAGATTGTATGAAATGCTGGAAAACCTCTTTTAGGTAGCCATGTGCTTATAAATAATATGTGGGTCCCTGCCAAAAAGTCCAAACTTGAAATGTTATCATGTCAACCATGCCGCAGCACCATAAGATATTAACTTGGAACGTCAGGGGTATCGGGTCAGTTTATAAGCGCCATAGAATTTTGGCCCAACTCCACCACCACAAGGAACATATAGTTTACTTGCAAGAGACCCATCTCTCCGCTGCTGAGGTCACTAAACTGCGCAACAAATGGCTGGGGCAACTATCTGACACTACGTACTCCTGGTTTGCCCGCAGAGTGTCCATTTGGATGCTTGCTGAGATCCCCTTTGACCCACAGGCCACAAAAATTGGCGTGAATGGGCGATAAGGCTTTGTCTGAGTTTCCCAAGATGGGAAGATGTTGGTCTGGGTAACATATATGCACCAAATACTGAACAAGATGTCTTCCTCCAATGAATATTCTCAATCCTAGCAGGATTGTCCCTATATGGCTGATAAGAGGGAATTTCAAATCAGTCATGGATGTTAAACTAGACCGTTCACATCCCCCTTACTGAATACAAGGGCCAACAAACAGTCCAACGCCCTTTCTGGTCGGGTGTCACATTTGTCCCTTGTCAATGTTTGGAGGGAATATAACAGAGGTTTACATTAATACTCCTTCTTCTCTCCCCCACATACCCTACATACACACTTGAACTACATTCTTTGCTTATCCCACATGATCTCAAAATGCACTATTGCTACTTACTTGGGGAAGACTTTTTCAGATCACAACCCACTAGAATCGGTCTTAACCTGGGACAGAGTCCAGACACCTATCCCGACGTGGCGCATACACCCAATACTACTAGGAGATGCAGTCTCCTGTGATTGATTAGGTACTGCAATTGACTCCTATTTTACCGATAACGAAGGGACTGCTTCCATGCCACTTATAGAATGAGAGGCGTTTAAGGTTGTCATAAAGGATGTATCCATAGCTACCACAACAGGGACTAGGCATTCTATTCTCGGTGATCTGCAACATATAGAAACACAGTTAGGACTGCATGAGCGCCAGTCCATGCCTGACCCCACACTCCTAGAAGACCTCCAAAATGCTAGGATATGACATACAGAGTTATTGGAATGTTTAACACTAATTGACCATAGGTAATACACACAAAAGATCCACTCCGAGGGCGACAGGGCCGGCATGATTCTCGCCCGCATGATACGACCTCCAATATCCCCAACTCCGATCCTGTCCATTACAACACCATCTGGAACAACTGCACTAGACAAGTAGAGATTAACGATGCCTTCCACTTCTATTACACTGAGCTCTACAAGGCTCGACCTACACTACCTCCTTCCCACAGGGAGAATTTTCTCTGTAACCTCAGACTCCCTCAAATTTCACATACAGCACAAGCATTGTTAGAAGCCCCCTTGGCAGAGGATGAATTATGACAAACCATAAAGGAGATAGCATGTAATAAAACACCAGGTATGGACGGTTTGCCCATTGAATTCTACTCAACTTTTGCCTCCCGACTGGCCCATGGCTAGAGAAATTATACATAGTGTCGCAAGAAGCAGGGACCTTACCTTCAACCACTAAACAAGCCCTAGTCACTTCCCTGCCTATACCGGCCGAGCCCCAGACGATCTATTTTCATATAGACAACTCTCCCAACTTCTGAATATAACATCCTTAGCAAAGTGTTAGCCCTACGGTTACTCCCACTGATATCTGATTTGGTCCATATTGATGAAAGTGGCTTCGTCCCAAGTTGGAGGACCTCTCTAAACATTTGACGTTTATATCAAGAGATGGAAATAGACATTGAACCATTCCCAAACGCCAGTTGCCTATCATTGGACCTCCAACAAAGCTTTTGATTCCTTAGACTGGGAGTATATGTTTTCAGTCCTAAGAACATTTGATATATCTCCCACCTACATCAGCTGGGTCAAACTATTGTACACCTATTCCACGGCAAGAGCTAAAACAGGGGATTGATTGCCGGGGGAAACATGGTGGCCGGCTGATGCAAGCCAGTCATGAGCGCATCGAGGGAGTGCCTCTACACATGGAGTCCTAGTAGCACCTACCTCTGTCTGCTGCTCTGGGTTACGCTGAAGGGTCCCTGCGGGGCTGGGTACTTCAGTCTCTGGTCCCCAGTTGGATGGTGGCTCCGGGAACACCGCCTTGGCTCACGGCGGCAGAAGCGCTTAGGGAGCTCTATGCATCTCAGAGCCTGCTGCCACGGTGAGGAAGTGACTCTGCTGATGTGGGCAGAGTCAGCACAAGTCGGGCATGCCGGGAGAGGTATCCCAGCGGGCTAGAGACTCTGGGTAGCTTGGAGACAATGGTCAAAAGGGAGAAGGGGGCTGAAACTGGTAAAGTGTTGAGAAATGAAGAACACAGGGTTTTGATGGATTCAAACAGCCAGCAGGTAGGAATCCAGGTGGGAGACACGGTTAAGCTGCCATCTGTGCCAAAGAGGAGCACCCAAGAAGGGTGCAGTCAGATTAAAGTAAAAAACATAGGAAGAGCAGAGGAGCAGCTGCGGGCTAGCAATCGTTATACCCTAAGATCTTATAACTGTCCCCCCCTGTGGTAGAGGAAGACAGCGGTATAGGAAGTATAGGCAGCAAAGAGTTCCCGCAGCTCCCTGTGAAATTACAAACTAAGCAGTAAAAACCTCAAGGTAACAGCGGCACAGTTAAATCTTCACTGTCAAAGAAAAAAAAACATAAAGCCAGCAAATATAATATTGCCAAAGGAGAAACAGGGTGTCCCAGCCTTAGAAGTTCAGAGAATTACACCCTCACTTAGATCATTCTTTAAAGTCAGGACCGACGCAAGGAAAAATCTTGCAGAAGGCATGGAAGATGGCCCCAGAACAAAGGAATTTGGAGTGTATGGTGAGTGCAATGAGCGAAGGAAGGAGCGCAGATTTAGGAGATCCATCTTGGTATACCCTGCTGTTTCGACACAAAACAGGTTTTTGGCCCTGTCCATGGAAGTATTGAATCTGGGTGTTGGAGGAGTTACCAGGGAGGGGTCCAGTGGCATCAGTGGAACCCCAATCTCAGAGGGTAACGTTATGGGAACTAGCAGCACCAAAGAATGGGATGTGGTACAGGAAATGCTTGGCCACCTAACCGAGGAAATCACAGAGTGCTTTACTACCTCAGAGACTAATCAAAAGGAGAAACAGATAACATGTACTAACCTGGAGGGGAAGATAGAAGGCCTAACCCAGCAAACACAAGAGCTGGAACATGGAATGCAAGACCTACAGATAAAGGTTCAAACGAATACTCTAGAGGTGGCTTGTTTAAAGCAAAGAAAAAAGGTTCTAACAGAAAAACCTGAAAAATTGGCAAATAATGCCAGGAGGAACAATATTAGAATCTTGGGAGTAGCAGAAGGGCTGGAAGGGTTCTATATTAAAACCTTCATGATTAATCTATTGAAAAATTCCTTCCTACAAGAGGCTACAATGCTAAGTCTCGACATAGAAATCCAACACATACATTGAGGCCCCTTTAAGCTACACCCAGGCCATAAAAAACTATGAAAAATCTAGGTGAATTTATTATCATAGTCAGTAAAAGAAAAAATCCTGGGGCTAGCCTTAAAGGAGAAACTAATACAAGAGCTAGGAGCCACCTACAGGATTAGATCAGATGTCTCTAAGGAAACAGCAGACAGACAGTGGGAAATGGGAAACAGAATTAAGGATCTGAAGAAGCTGGGAGCATCAGTACAAATGAGGTTCCTCGCTATTTTGAAAGTGATGTAGTGGAACAAGATGCATAATTTCCTAGACCCAGAAGAGGTGGACAAATTTATAATGGAGACAAAAGCAGGTAAACTTGATAATCGATAGACAGAGGAGGAAAGACGATATTGGCACTCCCTTAAGATGAGCTCATTAGGCAGTAATTAAGCCTAACAATATAATCGGGAGGGATTCCACGGGAGCTGCACTTGTGGTGGGGAGCATGGGGAAAAAAATGAAGAAAAAAAAATGTGTCCTCAAGTCAAAAAGGAAAACATATAGGGAAAGCACCAGCTAGGAATAGCAAGGCTATGGTGAATGAGAAGTGTGGAAGGAGAGGGAGCAGTAAATATAAATAAGAATAAGAGAGACAATTTTATGCTGGAATGTGAACGGGTTACTAGTAAAAAGACAGCAAAAGCTTATGCAATATTTAAAAGACCATAATGCTCCAATAATTATGCTTCAGGAAACACATCTCTTGAGACAAGAATGCAAGGACCTCCTGTTAAAACAAAGATGGATAGAGAACTAGGTCTCCATAGATCAAACACACTACTTTTTAGAGCAAAATCTGGTGTAGAATTAGTTAAGTACAGAGCTGAGGATGGAGGATGCTGCATAATTTCTGAAATAAAGGTACACTATATTTCATATACATTAGTAAGTTACTATGGCCCAAATATAGACGATGTTAATCCGCTGACTCAACTCTTCACTAATCTGGTAGACTTTGAAGCTCCCATCATTTTAGGTGGAGATTTTAATATTTTAATGGATAATAACCTTGATAGATCCTCAGTGCGGATGCGGATCCCCACCCCAGAGATGAAGGCTTACTTGTTGGACATGATGGAAAGTTTTAACAGAGTGCTAGGGAACTATAGGGACTACACCTTCCACAGTAAAAAGAATGGTCACTACTCTAGATCAGACTACTTTTTCCTAGATAAGAAAGAAGTGGAGATAGTAGTGGGGATAGATCAGCTCCTAATACATCTGTCAGATCACGCAGCATTGCTTTTATAGATTGAGATGAGGGACCCCAGTAGTATCAGAAGGTGGACGATCAACAGAAGGATAATGTTGCAGATGGGATTAATGGCAACAGTGCAGCACAATACAGAGGAATTCTTTTCCTGGAATTTGTCATCAGCTCCCTTGCACATGGTATGGGACGCATATAAGGCTTGGCTTAGGGGAACTATTAAAAAGTATCTGTGAATTGGATGAATGAAGAGAAAGAACAATTTACTAAGTTAGAGGAGGAGATAGTTAAAACAGAAACTGCGCTAAAGGCTAATCTACTGCAGGAAGAGGAAAGGAAGCAGTGGTCAGAAAAACTGGAGGATCTGCAACTGAAGTTTAAAGGTAAGATAGAGCAGAAAATGAAGCAACAATGGGAGGTTAGTAGAATAAGGAATATTTTACGTGGGGAATACTGTGGAAAATTATTGGCATGGAAGTCTTGGTTGGAAAGGAACTAGAACTTTGTTAGGAAGATCATAGATGGAGAGACTGGGCTGATGGTCGAAGGGAGTAATAAAATTAGAGCTGCATTTACTAATTTCTTTCAGCGATTATATACAGAAGACTTAGGGGTCAATGAGGAAGAAATAGAATGTTGGCTCCGGAGAAAATGCCTCCCCAAATTGACTAGTGATCAATCCAAATACTTAGGTCAAGAAATTAATGGCAGTGAAAAAGTTAAAAAAGGAAAGGCTGCAGGACCAGACGGAATCCCTAGTGAGTTATATTCAGTATTAGTGGAGGTAATCACCCCTTTTTGAGATAAGATATTTAATTCTATAATGATAGAAGATGTGCCAATCCCTGCGTCATGGAATGAGGTGGTAATTTCCCTAATCTCGAAGCCAGGCAAGAACCCCACACATTGCCAATCGCACCGTCCGATTTCGGTACTTAATGAACATTTTGGATTAGGTAAAAATTTAATAAATTCAATGTTTAAGATTTATAGCGTCCTAACGGCCAAGATCCTGGTCAACGATAGCCTGTCATCTCCAGTAAGAATAGAAAGAGGGACAACTCAGGGCTGCCCTCTCTCTCCTGTATTATTTGATCTATACATTGAACCTTTTGCTCAAAGTCTCTCTATATGCAGATGATTTAATGGTGTATAATTCGGATGTAACATCTGCCCTGCAACACCTTAAGGCTGAGGTAAGGAAATTCGACACATTGGCAGGATATGCAGCCAGTGAAGAGAAAACGGAAATATCGCTCTGGAACCCAAATGGCGGAGAGATAACAAAGGTTCAAGAAATTAGATATTTGGGGATTAAAAAAACTAAAGACATAGGGAAAATTACAACTGTTCATCTCGAGATGGTGAAAAAGGAGATAGGAGGGTTATTAAAAAGATGGCAGAACCTTCCAATTTCAATATATGGGAGGATTAACTTAGTGAAGATGTCTGTCCTCCCCAAACTCACTTTTTTCATTGATAACATCCCATTACATTTCGAGAAAAAAGCGCTTCTGAATCTGCAAAAGGAAATAACATCTTTTATTTGGGCCAGTAGAGGAATACGACTCTCATGGAAAAAATTAAGATGGAAAGTTTGTGTAGGAGGTTTAGGAGTTCCGGACTTACAACTTTACTGTTGGGCCTTCCAACTGAAAAAACAATAGAATGCTTCTTTTACGTCCTGGTGAATCCCTAATAGGAGTCATGTTTAAGACTATAGTGGTGGGTCTACCCGAGGAAGGGTTCTCTTAAAAGTATGGGGCACCAAAATTCTTCAAAAAGGTCAGACTGAAATGTTTACAGGTGGCAGCAAGATCTTGGTATGAGATTATATCAATTACGGGTAGAGCATACTACAGCAGGTTATCCCCTATATGGGATTCTCCAGGAACTCCAGAGTGTTTACTTGATAGTCTTGCGAAACCTTTGAAGCAGGACGATGCCATCAGGTGGGGGCAGTGCTATATCCAGGTTTAAAATCTACCAAGTAAAAGCTTGGGTTAAAAGTCAAAATTGGTTGGAGGATGACTCTGGACAAATGGAAATCAATCTCCAGGACTTATCGGTCAGGTAGAAAGAAGTGGCACATTGGTACCAATATCTGCTAACTGCAGAGGAGGATAGGATGAAAGAACCTCATGCTATGTGCGACGGTTACCTGCCGGAAGCAAACCTGGCTGAGTTATGGCAAGTATCTTTTACTACACTTTATTTGGTGGTTAAACCTGCTGCGCTAAGGAAGAATCACTTTTTCACCCTGCATAGAATTTACTGGCCTCGAAAAAGGTTGGAAAAGATAAGGGGACCTGGCGAAACAAAGTGTAAGTGGTGCGGCAGTGGTGAGGCAGACGATATGCATATGTTCGACACGTGTCTAAGACTAGAAGAATTTTGGACAGCAGTAGGTAAGACCATTTCTCACTCCACGGCAATCAACATGGAGGTAAGCACGCCTTAATAATGTTTGGGGTAATTCAGCAGGATATGGATTCAAGCAATCTGCAAGTGCTGGTATCTGTTCTTTTATCTAATTTTACTGGCAAGGAGAGAAGTATGTAAGCTCTGGACCCAAGCTTTGGCCCCTACATGGCAAGTCTGGAAGAGATCTGTGGTTTTCTTTAAAGATCTTGACAGAAGCAGTAATAACGAGAATGGAAAAGGAAGGTTTTGGGATTTGTTAAAGATCTGAAGATATTCCTGTCCAATGTTTACACCCCCTCAATTCAGAAAAACTGGGAGGGATGTGTGCACTAGCTATATCCCAGTAAATCTGATTGAACCAAAACCAATATTGAGCACAAGGGAAAAGCGGGTCAGATCGGTGCTAATCGGTGGTGACATGAGGACAAAAAAACAAAAGAGCTAAAACAGGCACACACAACTCAGAGCAATATCCGATATCCCGGGGCACACAACAAGATTGTATATTGTTGCCTCTGTTACTTGTATTAGCAATAGAACCCTTTGCTCAAAAACCTAGACAGGAGGCAACACACTGGTGTTTCCAGAGAAGATCCCAACTTCATGCGGTATCCTTATATGCTGATGACATGCTTTAATGCATACGTGACCTTAACATGGACCTTACACCTATTGCACTAAGTCATACGCTTTTTCCTTCCATGACACTATACCTCAAGATTCAATTACCATGGGCACACAGACCATACCGGTTGCACACTACACTTTTCGATACTTAGGTATTCAAGTTCTTAGAACACCCAAGTAATTACTGGATGGGAACCTTCTCAAGGTCATTGCTGCACTGCGGGCTCAAATGAAATTTTGGGTTGCCCTTCCCCTCTCAGTGTCGGGCCAATTGGCCCATTCTAAAATGGTCATGTTACCAAAATTACTATACTACTGTGTTAATTTGCCAGTGATTATTCCACAATCAGTCTTCAAACAGTTACACTCCCTTCTCCTTGATATTATCTGGGGCCCTGGCAGACGTGGAGTTAGTCTTCCCAAATTACAACTACCAACGGAGAACGGAAGACTGGGAGCCCCAGACTTTCATTCTTATTGCTCAATGTTACGCACTGGACTCTTACATAAACTCCTCTTGCCAAAAGTCGCATACCCCCCACACTTCATGTACTCCTCCATAAGGCCATATCATAATGGAAAAGTGCACTTCGTTACACGAATGGCATACTACCCTATGCCCAAATATCCCCTTGTGTGGCCTGCCTACACCTCAGGGAGTGCTTACTTCTACAAGACTGATATCATGGGAGGAGAAAGGGATTACTACACTTGGTGACCTCTTTGAAGATGGCCTACTATAGTCCCACCAAGATTTCATGCAATCACATGCATTCTCAGGAGCCCATTTCCTAACCCATGCTAACATATTACGTTATGTTTGGAAACACTGGGCACCACCTGCCACGACGAAACCTACCAGACACACACTAGTGCAAGCGATACACAAGTGGATCTACAAAGGTCTCTGTTCCCACTTACACATTTCTCTCACTCCTCTGTGAGCCCACTTGGAGACAGACATAAGACGTGTACTACATGAGAAGGAATGGTACTCCATTCTAGAATAACTCACTATAATAACCCGCAGCACACGTTTTAAGTTTATTCAGTTCATGCTCCTGCATAGGGCATATTTGATGCCCTCTAAACAACATAGGCTCTTCCCAATGGCCCTATCATCTTGCCCGAGATGCCATACTGGAGATGCAAATTTAGTGCGCATGCTGTGGTCATGGCCAGCTCTACTACCCTATTAGGTTGGGGACCAGGAATCACTCAGATCCCTCATGGGGAGCGCACATTGGGACACAATAGCCTTTTAGGTCTTTACCCTAGACCCAAATCCTCAAAAGCAGTAACACTATTTGTAGACATTGCGCTTCTCCTTGCTAAGAGGCAGATAGCTAGACACTGGAAGTCCCCCACTGCACCCCTAGCAGCAGATTGGCATGAAGAGATTTGTTGTTGGGGCTCTGCTGGTGTTTTGTATTCTTTTGTTATTGATGTTCATGTTTCTTTCACTCTTTATTATTTGGTATACTGTCATGATACTCAGTCCATGGACATGTAAAATGCTTTATAATTTTCATTACACCATATACCTATATGTAACGTGATAATATTTGCGGTAGTGTTTCCTTGACAGGTGTTAAGCTCGGAATTATTACTGCGTGCTTTAACCATTGTACTTACCTTTCTTCAAAAACTCAGTAATATGTATATATATATATATATATTATCTACTGGCGGTCGCCAGTAGATAGTTATAGTTAGGACCTATTTTCCATAGGAAATCCACAACATTCTATTTAAAATAACTTTGGCGCCGGTTTACGAATCTTCGCGAAATTTTCAAAACTTATGGCCCGCTCCGGTCCGCTCCTATCCTGAAAGTTTCGGGGTGATTCGGCAAGCGGGGGCCGAGAAAAAAGGGGGTCCCAAAACATGTTTTCCCCATGCAATTTTCCATAGGAACCTTTCATCGCAGCTACAGTCCGAACTGCTGAACGGAATTACACCAAATTTGGCAAAAAGGTAGCCCTTGGTTCAGAGTCGTGCCTTTTGGTTAAATGGTGTAAATCCGTTCAGTAGTTCCTGAGAAATTTAAAAAAGAAAACACATATATATCTGGGCGGACCCTAACAACACATGTCATCGTGAGATCTGATTGGCTGTCAGCACTTCATCCTGGAATTGCTGGCAGCCATCTTGGGACCAATATAAATGATAGTACCCCATTGAAATGCATTGTAGTGAATCGAAGATTTTGAGGGTTACCAAAAGGAGAACTATAAAGGGTGATAACAGACTTTAGTTACATTAGAATTCATTTGTTGATGGTACTATACTAATTTCAGGAATTGTGGTGTGTTCTAAGGTGATTTTACCCTGTGAAAAACCTTCTGCTGGGATATCATGAATCATGTTTGAGAGAAAACTATTTTCACATGCTTGTCCCATACAGTTTTGGAAGGTGCTCCAGAAGCTAAAATGAGAGCATATTTTCTGTAAATTCACATTATCTTTCTCAGTCATGTGAGAATGAAGTCTGACATTCTCAGTAAAACATGTACATCCAACAAGGGCAGAGACTGTCAGTTGATTCCTTTGTGTTCTACTGCAGCTTCCCAGAGTGTTCTAAAGAACAACTAGAGTGCTAACAGCCTTACTTATGACAAAAGTATGGCACACCTGAAGCCATCTTGATTGGAATAAACTGGTAACACTTAAAACATTTAATTTAAAAAGGAACAAAATGAGGGGGTTCATTTTGTCATAGAAACTATGGTTAGTGCTGTAGAAAGAAAAATTAGGACATGTTTCAAGTGTGATCTCAAATATCTTCCTGTTACATTTCAACAGGAGCAGCCTGTCAGTTGATGCCTTTGTGTTCTATTGCAGCTTCCCAGAGTATTCTAAAGAACAACTAGAGCGCTAACAGTCTTACTTATGACAAAATTATGGCACACCTGAAGCCATCTTGATTGGAATAAACTGGTAACTCTTAAAACATTTAATTTAAAAAGGAACAAAATGAGGGGGTTCATTTTGTCATAGAAATTATGGTTAGTGCTGTAGAAAGAAAAATTAGGACATGTTTTAAGTGAGATCTCAAATATCTTCCTCTTATATTTCAACAGGAGCAGCCTGTCAGTTGATGCCTTTGTGTTCTACTGCAGCTTCCCAGAGTGTTCTAAAGAAGAACTAGAGAGCTAACAGTCTTACTTATGACAAAAGTATGGCACACCTGAAGCCATCTTGATTGGAATAAACTGGTAACACTTAAAACATTTAATTTAAAAAGGAACAAAATGAGGGGGTTCATTTTGCCATAGAAATTATGGTTAGTGCTGTAGAAAGAAAAATTAGGACATGTTTTAAGTGAGATCTCAAATATCTTCCTGTTATATTTCAACAGGAGCAGCCTGTCAGTTGATGCCTTTGTGTTCTACTGCAGCTTCCCAGAGTGTTCTAAAGAACAACTAGAGTGCTAACAGTCTTACTTATGACAAAAGTATGGCACACCTGAAGCCATCTTGATTGGAATAAACTGGTAACACTTAAAACATTTAATTTAAAAAGGAACAAAATGAGGGGGTTCATTTTGTCATAGAAATTATGGTTAGTGCTGCAGAAAGAAAATTTAGGGCATTTTTTAAGTGAGATCTCAAATCCTCTTCTATTTCATTAGAAAATTCTGACATGCAGACTGAAACAATAACTTTTAATACCAGCAGTAGACTTCCAGTTAACTCCCTGCTGAGCAGTAGCTTTACTACAGTGATCTAATGAACAACTAGAGTGCTAACATTCTGAATTTATGGCAAATGTGTGACACATCTGAATGCCTTCTTGATGGAATCAAAGTAAAAAACTGAAAGCATTTCCTACTGAGGAGACTGCAGTAAATGACGAAATTAGGAAACTTCATAACAAATAAGTCTCCCAAGATGGCCACCAGAGAAAAAAGAGCCCAAATGTAGCACAAATATCACCCAGATGTAGCCCAATGACAGAAGTGTGCAAAACACTTTTTATTTTTAGTTTTTCTGCAGTTTTATATAGTGCAAACTGGTCAGCTATTGGAGCGTTACAACTTACTTGGACCCTTTATTGCGTATTTTGCACGAAGTACATGAGATTGATCTTGCGAAACATTGAACTTTACGATTCTGTTAACCTGAAGTTGCTCTGAACCGGGCTTTGTAACACCCGTTTTTACCTACTGGTTTTAATTAATTCTCACTGTATTGTATTAGGAAAGAGGATTTACTGTTTTTATGTACACTTTTATGATCTATGTTTCTAAATCAGATCAAATAAAGTTTAATGAATTCTATGGCAGGACGGAGGCGAGGATTATGCATATCTTTCCTCACTTTATTTGCATAGCAGTTCAAAGAAAACGTAACACAACAATCATTAAACAAAAGACTACACAACCCATGAACCATTAGGGGGTAGTCTCCAAGGCAACTATAGTCCAATCATATCACAGTCCATCGTATATAATATCGTGACGTCCCTTCCGCTTCCTCTTTCTTCACTGCTCGTCAGTTAAGTGCATTCCTTACATTCTTGGCTTAATCTGACGTTGTTGCTGTTTGTATAGCGGTTTCTTGTGCACGTTATTAGCATTATTGCCTTGGTATTGTTTCATATTCCCTGCGCAGCAGGCTCTCCCCCTCGCAGTTTCTCCCGCTGTGTGCTCTGCGCACGGTGAGATCCTGTCAGGCGCGTCTGGTCCGAGCGAGGCAGCTCCTTCGAGCGCTCCCGCTGGTCTTTACGCGCATTTGGGAATCCGGTCACTCCTTTAGTGTCCGCTTGATTCCCGACCAACCCTCGCCTAATTTTGACACCGCTACGCGGTGATTTCCCCACACGGCCACGGTAGTGACCAGCACCTCCTGGTGGTGGTAATTGGTATTGCGCCTCAGTCTATTCTTATAACAGCTTCGGGGCAAGCCCAGCTGTTGGAGCACCGGCGAGGGGGCTCTCTTAAGGATTTTAAGGGCATTTGTTCTGTGCTCACACCCTCTGCTATCATGTCTTCTCCAGAAGACCATTTTTACTCCTCCTACCAGGAAGTGGAGGAGGAATGGCCCCCCAACTTCTCCCTCCAGCAGTGGACCAAGCCCTCTCTCTGGCTATTTCTAGGGCGCTGGCTCCTCTTAGGGATCAGGTTGATAAGCTGGCGAAAAGCATCCCTGGGGTGTTCAGTGACCCAGATCTGGTGGTGGCGGGTCCAAGTAGCTCCCAGATGGGGAATAAAAGGGCCGTTAAGCATAACGCGGGGCACTTGGAAGGATTTGATAAACTTACGGAGACCTTCCTCAAGAGTGCGCGAACGCTAAAACATGCACCCTGCCGGGAGGAGGAGGTGCCCGAAGAAAATTGCGACACTGTCACCACTATTGTAAACCCCGACGGCGGGTTTCCCTTAGAGGGAGAGGGTGTATCGGAGGACGATTTTTCCTCCGATGAGGATAAGGACTCGGGCGTCCCTGGCGTCCAGAGTCCCACTCCTCTCAGTCCCCGGTTGGGGACGGGGTCCACTCGGACATGTTCGAGCCTACCCAAATTTACCATCCTAGGTCGGCAGAGTGGACACCTGACGCCAAAGTGGCAGAGTATGTGGTGGGGAAAATCCATCAACCCCTTGAAAGGGAGGTCAGGAATAGGATGAGGGGAGAATGCCCCAGGCCCTCACTGAAGGGGAAGGTGGCACACACGCCTGAAATTGATGAGAAACTATGTACATTTTTCTCCAAGTATATGAGGGATCCCAAGAAAGGAATTGATAGGTCTTGGACGTGGTAGGGCCCTTGACCCAAATTATTCAATTGACGGAGCGTTCCAAAGAGTCAGGATCCCCTTTGTCCACGGATATTGTGGCTGGTTGGGCGCACTACCCTAAACCCTAAAACACTACCCCTTCCACTACCCAAACACCACTGCACTACCCTAAACCCTAAAACACTACCCCCAGCACGACACCCTACACTACCCAAACATAACTGCACTACCCTAAACCCTAAAACACTACCACCAGCACGACTCCCTACACTACCCAAACACCACTGCACTACCCTAAACCCTAAAACACTACCCCCAGCACGACTCCCTACACTACCCAAACACCACTGCACTACACTAAACCCTAAATATACCCCCAGCATGACCTCCCACACTACACAAACACCACTGCACTACCCTAAACCCTAAAACACTACCCCCAGCATGACCCCCTACACTACCCAAACACCACTGCACTACCCTAAACCCTAAAACACTAACCCCAGCATGACCCCTACACTACCCAAACACCACTGCACTACCCTATACCCTAAAACACGACTCCCTACACTACCCAAACACCACTGCACTACCCTAAACCCTAAAACACTACCCACAGCATGACCCCTTCACTACACAAACACCACTGCACTGCCCTAAACCCTAAAACACTACCCCAGCAATACCCCCTACACTACCCAAACACCACTGCACTAACATAAACCCTAAAATACTACCCCCAGCACAACCCCCTACACTACACAAACACCACTGCACTACCCTAAACCCTAAAACACTACCCCCAGCACGACTCCCTACACTACCCAAACACCACTGCACTACCCTAAACCCTAAATCTACCCCCAGCACGACCCCCTACACTACCCAAACACCACTGCACTACCCTAAACCATAAAACACTACCCCCAGCATGACCCCCTACACTACACAAACACCACTGCACTACCCTAAACCCTAAAACACTACCACCAGCATGACCCCCTACACTACTCAAACACCACTGCACTACCCTAAACCCTAAAACACTACCCCAGCACGACCCCCTACACTACCCATACACCACTGCACTACCCTAAACCCTAAAACACTACCCCCAGCACGACCCCCTACACTACTGCACTACCCTAAACCCTAAAACACTACCCCCAGCACGACCCCCTACACTACCCAAACACTACTGCACTACCCTAAACCCTAAAACACTACCCCCAGCAAGACCCCCTACACCACCCAAACACCACTGCACTACCCTAAACCCTAGAAAAGAAACCCCCACCCCATGCCCAATCCCCCTTACCTCTCACTCCTCATGGTTCCTCTCTCCTCGTGGTTCCTGCTTCACGTCATCTCTGAGGGGCGGTGCACGTCTGTTGTGAGGAAACGGAACAGCCTCTGTTTCCTTACAACGACATGGATCGTCTACATGTTTTTAGAACGCATGGTCATTTACCATACATACCTTTACAACAAAATTCGTTGTAAAGGCATGCGTGGTAAATGACCATGCGTTCTAAAAAATGCGCAGTAATGACTTCGTGATGTACAACGCATGCGTGGTAATGCATGCGTTGTAATGGTATCGCAAAGTAAAAAGTCGTTGTAACGGCTGTTTACCGATCGAAGCTGGCCCCTGTTCTTCAGTGAGACGTTTATTTGATTAATTAGGAGGAAGGAATGTGGTTTTTTACCGAAAAGTGCATTCCCGGCTGTTGTATTGTGAAAGTGTCCGCGTGGCCTGGTTTCGCTTCCGGTGAGAGAGTGAAAGAGTCTGTTTGGATCTAAAGGAGTTCTGTTGTTGGACGGGGCCAGCACGACATGTCATCAGAAAACATAGCTAATGGAAAGCGTCCTCCCTGAAGTGTGGAGCAGTGCCATGAGAGGTCAACGAGTGTGCGTCCCACCGCAGTATGACCGTACCGCGTGACCCATGTGCCGCCTCCAGGGTACGGGAGGCAGAAGCGGCATCGCAGGTCCTCTTGAAGACCGTTGTAGCACTAATTCTACATTTTGGTACTAGGGCATTTTAACTTCGTTGTTCCTGCCAGATACAAAGAGAAGATCCTGTGTTATTCAGTGCCCTCGTTACCTTTTTTGTGGGTTGTGGTGCTTGTCACTTCCCTGCCCGTGCACACGACTGGGCACCCCACCTCGTGTGCCATCTGCAGGGCCTCTGCCCTCGGATCACTGGTTTCGGTTTCTGGAGTGGCAACATAAACAGTTGCTCCCAAAGGACTAGCCTAAACACTTAGGTGAATATCCCCTGCACCAGCATTCCACGGAAATTCTTTCCTAGCTCTCCCACGTCAACGAGCACGGCTCCGCTCGCGACACCGTATGACGTCATCGGAGCCATAAGAGGACCTCGTCGGCGTGCTGACGTCAGTTCCACCCATTTTTTCCGTGCCACCGAGGCAAACAGGGGACCGAGACATTTTCACATGTATACATAGTATAATAAATATATATATATTCACTGAAAAAACCATAGGTTTCAGGCACGTTATAGTTAGAAATTAGCATTTAAAAAACCTTAGAAATTCACTGAAAAAACCATAGGTTTCAGGCACGTTATAGTTAGAAATTAGCATTTAAAAAACCTTAGAAATTCACTGAAAAAACCATAGGTTTCAGGGGCGTTATAGTTAGTTGGACATTTCACTCGTACAAAACCATAGAAATTCCCCCGTTATAGTTAGCTCAGCTAACTATAACTCGTGCGCCCGCAATGCACTGCTGATGACGTCACATATTACATCACTCATGACATGGTCAGTGACATCACTGATGACATCTCAAATGACATCACTGATGACATCACTGATGACATCATCCAGTGAATGTGTGTTTTTCTGAAAATTAAATATGATTTATATATGTATATCTCAAGGTCGATGGAAGAATAAATGGGTATTTAAGTGTCTAAATGGATGATTTTTTTTGCAAAATTGATTGTATAACTGACTAAGTGTATCTTAGTGAATACATGGGTTAGTGAGTAATGTTTAAATATGAAAATATCTGTATCAGTCTCTCACTTTGTGTATAAGTGGCTGCATGGGTTGGTGAGTAGCTACATGAGTGTCTATATGGGTTATTAGTTGGTTTTTGAGCATCAGTATGAGTGTCTGAGTGTCTGTATGGTTCGGTGGGGGTATTACTTAGTGCATAGATGCATGAATGAGTGACTCACTGTTTGTATGTGTTGAAGACAGCATGTGTGCAGGACTGTATAGGTGGATGAGTATGTGTATGGGTGTGTTAGTGAGTGAATGACTGTCTCAATAGTGTCTTTATGAGTAACTACATATGTTTTAAACTAGTATATGTGAGTATTGGTGTATATAAGTGAGTATATGTGAGAGTGAGAGATTGGAAGAGTTCCTGTACAAATAAGTAGGTGTTTCTATAAGTGATTGTTTAAGAGAGTAAGTATGTGTAAGTTTCTGTAGAAGTAAGTGTGGTAGTGTGTGTATAACTGTATATGCAAGTAAATGGATGTTTGATACTTTGTTTGCATGTGTGACTATGTGTGTGAGTAACTCTATGGATGAGTGGCGGTGTGTAACAGGATGTATAGGTGTATGAGTACATATGATGAGTGAGTACATGTATGAGTGACTGTATAGGGACTGTTGGTGAATGAGTGGATGTGTGTGTAGATCTTGGAATTACTGAATAGGTGTGTTGTAACTGGTATTGGTATGTCCATTGTTTTGAAAATGTTAGTTTGTATTTTTGAGTGTGTGTATCAAAGGTTATATTAGGGTGAGAGGAGGTCTGCCACTCTATCACAAGGATGATGTCATCAGTGATGTCATCAGTGATGTCATTTGAGATGTCATCAGTGATGTCATGAGTGATGTCACTGACCATGTCATGAGTGATGTAAT
Organism: Calotriton arnoldi; assembly: GCA_963921515.1. Classification (NCBI taxonomy): domain Eukaryota; kingdom Metazoa; phylum Chordata; class Amphibia; order Caudata; family Salamandridae; genus Calotriton; species Calotriton arnoldi. The sequence goes on along the minus strand of CAWUFW010016035.1, from coordinate 122,330 downwards.
ATGTGACGTCATCAGCAGTGCATTGCGGGCACGCGAGTTATAGTTAGCTGAACTAACTATAACGGGGAATTTCTATGGTTTTGTACAAGTGAAATGTCCAACTAACTATAACGCCCCTGAAACATATGGTTTTTTCAGTGAATATATATATATATACATATATTACCTACTGGCAGTCGCCAGTAGGTAGTTATAGTTAGGACCTTGTTTCTATTTAAAAAGCGTTTTTTCTTTTGCCAATATCTTTGGTGCCGTTTGACGAATCTTCGCAAACTTTTCAAAACTAATGGGGCGCTCCGGTCAGCTCCTGTCTTGAATGTTTCGGGGTGATTCGTCAAGCAGGGGCCGAGAAAAAAGGGGGGTCCCAAAACGCGTTTTCCACATGTTAATTTCCATAGGAAACTTTAGACAAGGCTACAGCCCGAACTGCTGAACGGAATTACACCAAATTTGGCAAAATGGTAGCTCTTGGTTCAGAAAGCCCCCTTTTTTTTAAAATGGTGTAAATCCGTTCAGTAGCTTTTTGAATATTAAAGGAAAAAGAAATTTATATATCTGGGCGGAGCCTAACCACACATCTCATCGTGAGATCTGATTGGCTGTCAGCACTTCATCCAAGAAGTGTTGGCAGCCATCTTGGGACCAATATACATGATAGCACCCCATTAAAATGCATTGTAGTGAATGGAAGCTTTTGAGGGTTACCAAAAGGAGAACATATAAAGGGTGATAAGACTTTAGTTACATTATAAATCATTTGTTGATGGTACCATACTGATTTTAGGAATTGTGGTGTGTTCTAAAGTGATTTTACCCTGTGAAAAAGCTTTCTGCTGGGATATCATGAATCATGTTTGAGAGAAAACTATTTTCTCAAACTTTTCCCATAGAGGTTTGGAAGGTGATCTAGAAACTAAAATGAGAGCATATTTTCTGTAAATTCACATTATCTTTCTCAGTCATGTGAGAATGAAGTCTGACATTCTCAGTAAAACATGTACATCCAACAAGGGCAGAGACTGTCAGTTGATTCCTTTGTGTTCTACTGCAGCTTCCCAGAGTGTTCTAAAGAACAACTAGAGCGCTAACAGTCTTACTTATGACAAAAGTATGGCACACCTGACATCTTCCTTTGTCTCTGTGTAGCGCCGGGACACCGCCGTTGGTGGTTGCCGAGCGCTTTATAAATGTCTTGGTATGGTATGGTATGGTATGGAATAAAGTGGTAACACTTAAAACATTTAATTTAAAAAGGAACAAAATGAGGGGGTTCATTTTGCCATATAAATTATGATTAGTGCTGCAGAAAGAAAAATGAGGGCACATTTTGAGTGACTTCTCAAATCCTCTTCTATTTCATTAAAACATTCTGACATGCAGACTGAAACATGCACTTTCAATACCAGCAGCAGACTTCCCTGGTGAGCAGTAGCTTTACTACAGTGATCTAATGAGCAACTAGAGTGCTAACATTCTGAATTTATGGCAAATGTGTGACACATCTGAATGCCTTCTTGATGGAATCAAAGTAAAAAACTGAAAGTATTTACTACTGAGGAGACTGCAGTAAATGAGGAAATTAGGAAACTTCATAACAAATAAGTCTCCCAAGATGACCACCAGAGACAAAAGAGCCCAAATGTAGCACAAATATCACCCAGATATAGCCCACGTATAGCCCAATGACAGAATGTCCCAGAGTGTTCTAAAGAACAACTAGAGCGCTAACAGTCTTACATATGACAAAAGTATGGCACACCTGAAGCCATCTTGATTGGAATAAAGTGTTAACACTTAAAACATTTAATTTAAAAAGGAACAAAATGAGGGGGTTCATTTTGCCATAGAAATTATGATTAGTGCTGCAGAAAGAAAAATTAGGGCACATTTTGAGTGACTTCTCAAATCCTCTTCTATTTCATTAAAATATTCTGACATGCAGACTGAAACATGCACTTTCAATACCAGCAGCAGACTTCCCTGGTGAGCAGTAGCTTTACTACAGTGATCTAATGAGCAACTAGAGTGCTAACATTCTGAATTTATGGCAAATGTAAGACACATCTGAATACCTTCTTGATGGAATCAAAGTAAAAAACTGAAAGTATTTGGTACTGAGGAGACTGCAGTAAATGAGGAAATTAGGTAACTTCATAACAAATAAGTCTCCCAAGATGGCCACCAGAGACAAAAGAGCCCAAATGTAGCACAAATATCACCCAGATGTAGCCCACAAATAGCCCAATGATAGAATGTCCCAGAGTGTTCTAAAGAACAACTAGAGCGCTAACAGTCTTACTTATGACAAAAGTATGGCACACCTGAAGCCATCTTGATTGGAATAAAGTGGTAACACTTAAAACATTTAATTTAAAAAGGAACAAACTGAGGGGGTTCGATTTGCCATGGAAATTATGATTAGTGCTGAAGAAAGAAAAATTAGGGCACATTTTGAGTGACTTCTCAAATCCTCTTCTATTTCATTAAAAAATTCTGACATGCAGACTGAAACATGCACTTTCAATACCAGCAGCAGACTTCCCTAGTGAGCAGTAGCTTTACTACAGTGATCTAATGAGCAACTAGAGTGCTAACATTCAGAATTTATGGTGAATGTTTGACACATCTGAATTCCTTCTTGATGGAATCAAGGTAAAAAACTGAAAGCATTTCCTACTGAGGAGAGTGCAGTAAATGAGGAAATTAGGAAACTTCATAACAAATAAATCTCCCAAGATGGCCACCAGAGACAAAAGAGCCCAAATGTAGCACAAATATCACCCAGATGTAGCCCACATATAGCCCAATGACAGAAGTGTGCAAAACACTTATTATTTTTTGTTTTTTTGCAGTTTTATATAGTGCAGACTGGTCAGGTATTGGAGTGCTTTACATGAGCATTGGTTACATCACACAAGGACAAATTCATGTTGGTTGTAGACATGGGGAGATTAAGTGATTTGACCAGAATTACAGAATGTCGAGCTGAAGCAGAAACTCCAACCTGGTTCCCCAGTTGCAAAGTCTGCAGCTCTGGAAGTAATACCCCATCCTCTCCCCTAAGTGCAACATTTAATCAAGTGGTCAACTGGATAAAAAAACATAAAGATAACAAATAATTTAAAAGTGCTTTGTCGCTATTTGAAAACTCAGAAAATATGTCCTCATTTTTGTTTTTTAGAGCACTAACCATAATTTCGATGCAAATAAGACCCTCTCATTTCTGTAATTTCTAAAGGAAATGCTCTAGGTATTACAGTTTTGATTACATCAAGATGACGTCAGGTGTGCCACACTTTTGTAATAAATATAGAATGTTAGCAATCTAGTTGTTCATTAGGATACTGTTGAGAGGCAGAGGCCAGGGGCACGGACTCAGAAAATTGAAGGCAGGTAGGAGGGTACAGAGGCAACAATTTGACCACACTGGGCAGGCAGGAAGGGCAGTGGCAGCACAACAGACTATGGAGGGCAGTGGAAAGGGGGAAGGGGCAACAAACCAACAATGCAGGACAGGCAAGAGAGGCTGTGGCAATATAATAGACCATTGTGGGCAGAAGGAAGAGGCAGTGGTAGTACAACCATACATGCCAACAGACCCGATTCAGCCAGGAAACGCCCAATGTTTTTAAGCCCAAATGGGCTTTATTTTATCTGTCTCCTGTCTACAATCTCCTCTTTTTCAATGTAAGTCAATGGGGAAAATCAATACCCCAGTTTTTTTTTCAAAATCTCCCTCTTACCAAGTTCAAAATGTTAGCAAGTACGGTACATTGAATCATGGAAGGCAGGAGGAATTGGGGTGGGGACATGGACTCGGATAACAGAGGACAGGAGGGACATGGACAGGTGCACCAAACTGACCTTACAGGGCAGGCATCAGGGTTTGCAGCAGCACAATACACCACACAGGGCATGCGGGACGGGAGTGCAGCACAACAATCCATGGAAAGCAATAGGGAGGGGACAGGACCATGCACATGGACAACAGAGAACAGAGGGGAAAGAGGCAATGGCAGTTAGCTGACCATAATGGACAGACAAGAGAGAAAGCTGCAGCATAACAGACCATAAAGGGCAGGAGGTAGGGATCAGGGGCATTACAATGGAACAGACAAGCCAGGAGGGAGGTAATAGGGGTCTGCACATGGAAAACAGAGGGCAGGGGGCAAGGGGGCAGGGCAGGAGCAGCAAGCTGACAATGGAGGTCAGGCAGGATGGGCACTAGAAGTAAGACACACCATGGAGAGCAACAGTGAGACTATAATGGCATACACACAAACCATGGAGGGAAGGTGGGAGGGGGTCAGGGGCAGCTAGCTGACCACACAGGGAAGGTGGGAGGGGCCATGGCAGCACAGAAGACCATGCATGGCAAGCGGGAGGGTTAGTGGCAGCACAATAGCCATGATGGGTGAGAAGGAGGGGGCAGGTGCATGCAGAAAGGACCATGGAGGATAGAAGGGAGGGGTAGGAGCTGGGCACAGACAAGAGAGTTCAGGGGAAGGGGCCTCACAACAGACCACGCGGGGCAGGCAGGAGGAGCAGTTGCAGCACAACAGACCAGGGAGGGCAGAAGGTTGTGGCAGTAAAATGGACCATGGAGGACAGGAGGAAGGGGATAGGGGCATGGAACTTGGACAGGCAGGGTGTAGGTGGCAGGGACAGGTTACAGTCATCTGACAATGCTAGACAGGTGGGAGGGGAGTGGCAGCTCAACAGAACACTCAGAGTAGATAGGAGGGGCAGGTACATGGAACATGGTGGGCAAAAAGGATGGAGCAGGGGCATGCACACAGACATCGGAGGGCAAGGGGGAAGGAGAGTAGGGGCAGCAAGCTAAGCACAGAGGCTAAGCAGGAGGTCAATGATGAGGTATAGAATTGGGCAATGGAGGGCAGGAAGAGTGGACTGGGACATCATGCTAAATGGAGGGCTGTGGTAGCACATCAGACCATGCATGGCAGGAGGGAGTAGGCTAGTGCATGGATTCAGACAACAGAGGATAGGGAGGAGGTGGATGGGGCAGCAAGCTAACTGTTCAGAGAAGGTGGGAAAGCCAGTGGCAGAACAACGGCCACACAGGGCTGTAATGAGGGAGCAGGGGCATGGACTTGGACAATGGATGGCAAGGAGGAGGGGAGGCAGGAGCAGCAAGCTTGGGTGGGGGCAGCACAATGCCAGGCCAGGCCCTGCTTCCAACCCCCACCATCCATTGTGATAGGCATCTTACTTAACGTTAAAAAAAACTAGAAATTCGCTGAAAAAAACAAAGATTACAGGGACGTTATAGTTAGACTCAGATTTCACTCGTACAAAGCCAGTGAAATTCAGCAGTTATAGTTGCCTGAGCTAACTATAACTTACACCCCGTAATGCACTGCTTATGACCTCAGACATTACATCATTCATGACATGGTCAGTAACATCACTCATGACATCACTCATGACATCTCAAATGAGCTGTGAATGGAATGGAACTATAATCGCTAGAACTTTATTTATGGATAGTGTGTGTATATTAACACCCCTTTTTTTTCTTTTCTTTCATGTAAGAACCATTATAATATGCAACGTGCCCAGATCAATATGGCCGATAGCCTTTCACTTTAAAGTAATGTGTAGTCCATTGTAGATGTTTGCAATCCTAAGTATGTTTATTATGAACAAGTCACGTTGACGAGCATACAGGTACGGCAGTCACGGGGCAAGATATGCTGAAATGACATTGTGTGCATATTAACACTTGTTTTCTTTTCTTTATTGTATCAATTCCTGAATTTTCACATCGTGGCCAGGCCAATATGGCCGCCAGCTTTTTGGATTAAAGTAATATGTAGTCCTTTGTTAATGTTGGCAACTGGAGGCATTTGTACATTTAAATAAGGAAGCTACAATGACGTCTTGTATTGTTATCAAGGTTCGGACGAGCCGAAACACGTGGATCGCATTTCACATTTGAGATGTCATCAGTGATGTCATCAATGATGTCACTGATCATGCCATGAGTGATGTAATATGTGACGTCATCAGCAGTGCATTGCGGGGGCGTGAGTTATAGTTAGCTCAACTAACTATAACGGCCGAATATCTCTGGTTTTGTACGAGTGAAATGTCCAACTAACTGGACAGAGGACACATGCACTTTATAGCTAGCACTTTAAGATTTCAACATTAGCTTTTAAAAAAATTGTTTTAATTATATTTTTAATAAGTATTTTATTTTTGTGGAAACATGTATATGAATTTTAATATACATGATAACTTAAATGAATGCTTTTTTTATAGAAAAAATATGATATTAAAAAATTCTTAAAAAAGGAAAAAAAAAATATATATAGCACTTGCACTTTAAAAAGTAAGCACTGTAGGAGAAGACTGTGAAAGTTATGCACTTGCACTTTAACAAAGCTGCACTGGTCACTTGACTAACAGGCACATGCATCAACCATTTTTGCGAGCGCAAACGGTGCGATTCGCAAAAATCGGCCGTTTGCGCCCGCAAAAAGGGCTTCTGCAATGCATCAACCTGTCAGCCCTCGCAATTTAAAAAATCGCAAATTATTGAGATTACTTAAATTGCGATTGCATTTAAGGAATTGCAAATTGCGATTCCTTAAATGCAATGCATGATGGAATCGCAAATTGCGATTTTGCTAATAGGGCGCAAATTACCATCAATTTGTACTTGATGGTAATTTGCAAAATCTTGAAAAATGCACTAAAGTGCATTTTTCAAAGTTGTAGGTTACACATACACATGCCCTTGGGGCATGTGTGTGCGCAACATGTACTCACATGCAGATTTCAGGGGTGCAACAGGGTATCCTTTTGACACCCTTGCACCCTTGAAATTGCATGCACAATTTGCGAGTACCTATTGGTACTCGCAAATTGCGCATGCAATCTCCCATTAATTCCTATGGGCCTGTAGGCCTATAGGAATGAATGGGAAGGCATTCCTTAATTGCGACTCGCAATTTGCGACTCGCAATTAAGGAATGTTTGGGAATCGCTAATTTTATAGCGATTCCTACATGCATAGGCTTTGCAATTCCTTAATTGCGATTCCTTAATAATCGCAATTAAGGAATCACAAAAGCCTACATTGATGCATGTACCTGTAAGGGTTGACCAAATATATAGAATGATCTGACTCAATTGCATTGATCCAAATATATATTCATTGCAACTGTTTGGATAATACATTTTAAGTCAAAAACAGTGATGTAATACGCTGTATAGAACTTATTTGTTTTTATCTTTGCCTTTTAAAGATGCACTTGCATGTTAAGGTAGTGAGTTAGCATTGTATTATAAACATTACAAAATGGCCCCCATGAAAATGTGTTCCAGAGGCTGAGATGTGCAATGGGAAAGTCCTTTATTTGTTTTGATTCACGTAATGAAGTGTATTTAATGTTTGAAAAAATAGCAATCTGCATCGTGATCAAGGCTGCTAGACAGTCGGAACGCGTAGATGCCGTCGCTCAGGAAATAAAAGTTGAGCAGTTACAATCCCTTGGAGTGCTGGTCGATTTTCTTTGGAAAGCGGAAAATTGATGTTTTGGTATATATATATATATATATATTTTTTCTTTCTTTCTTTTCACTGGAAAAAACAAAGGTTACAGGGACGTTATAGTTAGGCTGAGATTTTACATGCACAAAACCATTGAAATACAGCAGTTATACTTAACTGAGCTAACTATATCTTACGTCACTTCAATGCACGGCTTATGACCTCACATGTTACATCACTCATGACATGGTCAGTGGCATCACTGATGACATCTCAAATGACATCACTGATGACATCACTGATGGCATCATCCAGTGATTGTGAGTATTTTCTAAACGTTTTTGTGGTTTAAACGTATATACTAAGGTACCACAAAAGTTAAATTAGTATACTTTGTGTACTACTGAGTGATTCCTTTTTTAATATAGTTTAGGTGAGTTGCGTATCTGTGTGTGAGTGGGTGTCTGAGTGAATATACAGGTGTGTGAGTGGATGAGTGGCTGTATGGGCATATAAATGGGTGTCTTAGTAGATGTGTGGGTGACTTAGTGACTATGTGAGTGGCTATATTAGTGAGGGAGTGGGTGTGTCAGTGGCTGTTTGGGTGGGTAAGTGAGTGGCTGTGTGAGTGGCTGTATGGGTGGGTGGGTGAGTGGGTGTGTCAGTGACTATATGGGTGAGTGAGTGGGTGTCTGAATGGCTGTATGAGTGAGTGACTAGGTGTGTAAGTGGCTGTATGGGTGAGTGAGAAGCTGTTTGAGTCAGTGTTTGGTTAAGTGAGTTGGTGTGTGAGTAGCAGTATGGAAGAGTGAGTGTCTGTTAGATTGGCTGTATGGGTGAGTGAGTGGCTGAGTGGTTGTATGGATGTGTGAATGGGAATGTAAGTGGTTGTGTGGGTGTGTGAGTAAGTGTCTGAGTCATTGTATGGGTGAGTGAGTGAGTGGGTCTGTTGAGTGGCTGTATATGTGAGTGAGTGGGTGTGTGAGTGGCTGTATAAGTGAATACCTGGGTGTGTCAGTAGCTGTATGGGTGGTTGTGTGGCTGTGGGAGTGGCTGTATGGGTGAGTGACTGGGTGTATGATGAGGCTCTAAGCGTGAGTGAGTGGGTGTGTGAGTGGCTCTATGGATAAGTGAGTGGTGTGTAAGTACTTGTATAGGTCTGTGAATGGATATGTAATTGGTGCGTTGTGCTGCACTGCTGTCCTGCTTGCCATGTGTGTTGTATTGTGCTGCTGCAACCCCTGATGTCTGCCCTGCAAGGTCAGTTTGGTGCCCCTGCCCATCTCCCTCCTGCCCTCTGTTATCCGAGTCCATGTCCCTACCCCATTCCTCCTGCCCTCCGGGATCCAATGTACCTTACTTGCCAACATTTTGAGATGGGTAAGAGGGAGATTTTGAAAAGAAAATCTGGGGAATTGATTTTCCCCATTGACTTACATTGAAAAAGGAGATTTTAGGCAGGTGACAGATAAAATAAAGCCCTTTTGTGCTTAAAAACATTGGGAGTCTCCTGCCAGAATTTGGTCTGTTGGCATGTATGGTTGCACTGCCACTGCCTCATCCTTCTGCCCTCAATGGTCTTTTATATTGCCACAGCCTCTCTTGCCTGTCCTGCATGGTTGGTTTGTTGCCCCTGCCCGCTTTCACCTGCCCTTCATGGTCTGTTGTGCTGCCATTGCCCCTCCCACCGGTCAACTTGTTGCCTCTGCACCCTCCTCCATAAGATGGTCTTATTCCCATAGAAATTATGGTTAGTGCTCTAAACAACAAAAATTAGGACATATTTTCTGAGTACTCAAATACAGGCAAAGCACTTTAAAATAATTTGCTATCCAGTTGATCACTTGATTATATGGTACACTTAAGGGAGGGGATGTGGCGTTACGGCCAGAGCTACAGACTTTTGCAACTGGGGAACCAGATTTGTGTTTTGGCGTCAGCTCGACATCCTGTGATTTTGTGCAAATTACTTAAAACTGCCCTTGTGTAATGTAACTGATGCTCATGTGAAGCACTCCAATCCCTTCGGGTCAAGTCTGTGCTATATAAAACTGCAAAAAACCAAAAGAATTAGGGCCTGATTACAACTTTGGCTGTGCGGTGCAGGATACACCCCCCCACCACACCCACAAAGCCATGGTTTGGCCGCCTGCCAGATTAGGAGTTTCCTCCTGTCTGGCAGGCTTTGTTTTTGACGTTACCATGGCAGTGCCCTGAAAATGGGCACCATAATGGGAACGCCAAAATCAGTTCCTGCACAGCGTAGACTGATAAGTCCATGCCGTGCAGGAACTGGGCTGCATGCATACATGTTGTGCCCTCCCTGCATGCACCCCTGGGCGCAGAGTCACAAGGGGGCCCTGTAAAGCCCCCTTTGTTTCCTCTCCACCAGGGTTTTCATGTAGGATGAACCGCCATGAAATGCCTATCTCTCTAAAGTCACCTCCTAAAAAATTTACTTTGTAAGGTCTGGGACAAGGGGGAAGAACCAACAATAACACAATAAGCTCCCCCACCAGACCTGTATTACTTCTTATAGGGCCAAGATTGGCTCCTGAGCTGGCTAAATGATGAACAAACCTATGAGATTAAATCATTGTTTCCGTTTATCAGTTTCATTTTATTTCTTTTATAGTTATTGACACTATCTCTTATTCTATTTTTTAATTATATGTCTTTTCATATTGAACTTTACTCGATAGAAAAACTATATAAAGTGAATAGAAACAATATATACAATACTGAGCAATTATATACAATGCTGTACAATGTAATGCAATCAATAATATCACTTCATTTTGTTACATATAGAAAGTGCCTTTTACTCAATCTTTGTGACACAACTGTTTCCATGCATATACTCTTTTTTTTTAAAGAAAACCACATTTTTTTTTGTCAAAATCTTTTTATTGGTTCTTACAAGAATACACAACAATTGTAGCTCCAACGAGCACAGTTCAAATGCCAAGATGTACAGGTATCTAGATAGGAAAACACAACATTTCCACAAGTTCTGAGCATAGTTTTGTTTTAAAACAAAGCCCAGTTATTATAAGCCCATCATTACCATGCTTCAGATATACAGCTTACAGGTTGCGGTTGTAGTCTGTGCTCGAGAGCCAACAAGAGAAAAAAAATAAGAGGATAAAACATAACTGTGAAGGAAACATAAAAAAGAAAAAACACAATTGAACATTTCCGTGGTGTCTAGTGTTAATGCACCAAATGGGGCTGGGGATGATATGGGGCGAGCGCCACCCAAGGACCTGAAGGCCCTAGGGGTCTCCCATGCAGATGCTAGGAGGGAGGACGGGACCACTCTCGAAGGAAGCATTGTTGGACTTGGGGGCCCCCACTCCCAGGAAGGTCATGGCTGAGCCATGTCTGTTATATCTGGAAGAGATGGAAGGCTCACAATCTGGGTTCACAGGCAAACAGGCATAACCCCTCTGAAAGGTACCCCACCAAGGGGCTCCAGAAGTAGTCAAAACCCTTACGCAAGTCCTCGACTATATCCATTATCTGTTCAAGGGCCAGAGCCCTCCATAGTCGGGCATGCCATTGGGCAAGGGAGGGGACCTCCGGTTTCTTCCATGCTGCGGCAATTGCCATCTTGGCCACCCCCAAACATAGCCACATAATGGAGCAATCTCCTTGAGTTTGGTACTTCAGACTAGGGTCCCACACCCCCAGGAGAGTGTGTTCTACAGTTTCCGGGATTGGGTATCCCAGAATCTGTTTGATTTGGGACACAATTTCTTTCCAGAAGTGTCGAATGGAGGGGCAGTCCCACCAAATATGACGGAAGTCTCCCAGAAGCCCACAGCCCCGCCAACAGTTGTCTGATGTATTTGGGAAGATGGTGTGTAATTTCTGGGTATGTAGATACCAGTCTTACATAATGTTGTAGTGGGCTTCCCTTAGAAACATGGAGCGGTTGTATTTGGCGATATCTTTGTACAGGGACCCCCACTATTTCTCCCCTTTGGGGGTGGGGAGCAGGGCGTCCCAGAACCGTCTGTGTCGTGGAGCCGACTGGGGACCCACCGTTAAAAGAAGAGAGTACAGAAATGATATGCATCCCTTACTCGTGGTGCCGGATTGCACACATTTCTCAATTGGGAGCAAGTCCCTTGTCGCTGGCAGCCGTTCCTGGGGTTGTTGCACCCAATATTTTAACTGAGAGTAATGATATTCTTCTGTGGGCTGCAGCTTAAAGAGGGCTGCGCATTCCGCAAAGGTAAGCAGGTCTCCCAGCTTTAACTCCTTAATCGCGGCGCAAATTCTGCCGCGGTGCGGGAGTTCTATTGAGTGGGCGGGGCCGCGTCGGCCAACGGACGTGCGCAGCACTAGCGAGGTAGTGCTCTCGACGGCCGTTGGCCGACGTGCGCACGGAAGGGGTTAAGAGATCAGATAGCATGAGGCATCCACCCTCCCTCCATTTAGGGACTCCATAGAGGTACCCTCTAGTAGTGCAGGGGGGGAAGGCCGGATTAAAATGGATGGGGATGTAGGGAGATGGAAAGGTCGTTAAGGGCAATGTCTTAGTGACGTTATTCCATATTTGAAGAGTTGTGGCTGTGGGGGTGATGAGGTATACATTAGGCAGTCTGTGTTGCCTCTGTCTCCATGGCAGGCCCCATATGGTTCTACCTGTCATTTGCCTATCCATATGGTGCCAGTGTTTATTGGAGGCTTTAAGGGACCACTCAGCCAGAACCCAGAGCTGAGCGGCTTTATAGTACAAAGAGAAATCAGGAAAGGCCAGCCCCTTCCCCCACAGGCGTGGTATAGTTAATAGTCGGTGAGATAAACGAGCCCTCTGTCCCTGCCAGACAAATTTGGTGGTCATCTTCTTTAGTTCTGCGAACAGTTCTCTGTCTACTGTGATTGGGAGACCCTGAAAAAGGTACAGGAGGCAGGACAGGACATTCATCTTGATTGCATTTATTCTGCCTATCCAAGAAATAAATGCAGACCCGCAATTTTTTAAGTCAGACTTGAGCTGCCGCAGTAAGGGGGGGAGTTAGTTTTATAGAGAACTGTTAGTTTGGGGGTGATTTTAATGCTCATGTAGGTGATTTCTTTGCGTATGCAACAGAAAGGAGACGTCTCCTCGACCGCTGCTATCATTTCTTGGGGCAGAGTCAAGTTAAGTAGAAAAGATTTAGATAGATTAACTTTGAATCCCGCTACTCTTTCAAAATGATTGAGTTCGGCCTGTATAGCCGGCAGTGAGACCATAGGGTCAGTGGTGGGTAGCAGGACATCGTCTGCAAAGAGCGAGATTTTGTGCTTATCAGAGCCAAACTTAACCCCTCAAACCTCATATTTTTAACACTATTTCACCCCCTCTCAAACAACTCTCATTCCTCAAACTCACACACATTCATTCCCTCATTTCGGCCATTTTTTATTTGTTCCAACCACTACGTTTAATCATTGTCTAAAGCAACAGGAAAGTGACTGTTTTCTCTGCTGTTGTAATGTTGTGGGTCAGAATCTGGTATAGTCCGGTCTGCGATCGTTTCGGTGGATAGTGTGTAGAAAACTCCACCTTCTTCAGGACTATCTAGTATAATACCTCACGAAATCGTGGTTAGGTTGGGGGTTAGCTTATAGGACCTTGTTTAATTTTTGAGCCCCGTACAGTTTACTAGGTATCCAAGGTTCTCGACATGTGGAAACCCAGGAATGGAAAGTGGATCCACATTCCAAGGATTGCTACTCTGCTTTGATTTTTTTGTTTTCTCTGTACCTCCTGTATATGTTGCTTTTCATGTATATGCCATTTTCTGTGTGTGAAGAAGAGAAATGTAGGCAATTGTTCCTACTCCTCATCATGTGTTTGTAGGCCAGCAACTGATCCTTCCAGCGTGGGGATCTGGCTCTCAGAAGTTTCAAAATGTCGAGCGGGCTCTCGTCCGTAAACAAGTTACATACATGAAAATTGACATTTACAAGAAGTACAGAGAAAACAAAAAAAAATCAAAGCAGAGTAGCAGTTCTTTGAATGTGGATCCAGTTTCCATTCCTGGGGTTCCATATGTCGAGAACCTTGGATACCTAGTAACCTATACGCACAGCACACGCTTTAGTCATGTTGCCAGGTCTGTCACAGTTAACAGCAAACAGTGTGAACCCTGTGTATCTTTGCTGAAGCTGTGAAACTGATCTGTCATCAGCCATCCTTGGACCTAGAAGCTACGTGGATCAATGTTTGATCTAGGCTGTTCTCCAGGCCTTTTCAACAAATGGCGATTTAAAATGTAACTGTCAAAGTTCAAAGGTCACAGTGAAAGATGTTGATCAACACTCTTCTAACTATTTACCAATATACTCAGTCACTGATTTGGAATAAGAGAAGAGCAGGAATCGCCACTACCACAAATCAAACACAAGGCACTGACATTTCGTGACATCATCTTTACTTCCAGTGTCAGGTGAAGAGCCTGATATTCTAGCCAAACTTTTCATATCTGATGCATGCTGCACACGTGTTAGCATCCTACTGCCTCCAGAAAGCCAAACCACAAAAGGCTAAGAAGTTCTAGTGACGAGAATTCATCTCTGCAAGTACTTTTAGAGTCGATTAAGAACAACAGCTCAAGGAACCATGGTAGGAATATAGTGGCACCCCTGCGACCTTTGGCACCCACCTACCTGACTGACTTAGCACGAAAATAACTTTTCCGAGGAGGTTCAAACTACTTCCACATGCCAACTTGTTCGCATTCAGTCTAGAACCTTAATCTCTTAAAGACTTCAGTTGAAGTGTAATTTGTAGTGCCCAATACCATCAACTTTAACAAGCCCATAAAGTAAACTATTTACATTATAACCCTAACCCCTGTTGGACAGCTAAGACTATTGTATTTTACCGTTGAGGGAATATGATGATGTTTCCTCTTATTCTCACCTTCAATTTGTTTGTGACATCCATTTGATACATTTTTTTTAAGTATTGTAGCTATGCCTTATATTTATTATTTTTCAACTGTTTTGCACTGATTGGGCTATTTAGTGTATCTCCCAGCATGTTATGCAGGAAAAGAACTTGAAATGGGCAAAGCCAATAAAATTAAGACTTTGAACCACTCAGTGATCCTTGTTTGTAGTGGATTCCACTGATATTTTCTCTCCCAATGCTACTTGGCCATTAACGTCTTCACATTATGGGGCACGTTTACTTTTTATTCACGCAACGCGGGTTAGCAAGGGAAGTTTCTGTGCTGCATTGCGTGAAAGAGAGAGAGCAGAAATGTGATGGGTCACACTGCATTACTTTGGATTTGATAAAGCATGCAAAAATACATTTGCACAGCTTAGTAAATGACAACATTGATTTTGCGCCAGGGTTGTGCCACAAAAGTGATACAGTCAGGACGTAAAATGTTTGTATGTCTGGGTCTATATGTGCAGAAGTACATGCATTTTTAATATAAAAAGGCATGTACTGTGACAACTGTTTGTGACAATAGTCAGACTTTGTACAGTCTAGAAATAGCAGCATTTTTTGAACCTTTTGGCTACTCCTCAAATTAGTATGGAACAAATAATTAACTTCTTTTGCGCATTTAAGCCGACTTACTTACAGAAACAAGCATATATAACCACAAATGCAAAAACTCTGATTCACAGAATTAGGATTTGTAGACATTTACACCTTCAATGGACTTTTCATCCATGGAAAGTTGTCCGCTTTACTAAGAAAAATGCTAGGAACAAGGGTGTCCCGCGGGAGGTCTAAGGAGTGAAGACAGTGACCACCTTAAAATGTGTAACTTTGTTGGTATCCACAAACTGTCTCAATGTTTTAATCCCATTTAGACATGTAAACTTTCACTCCCAAAAAGTTGGAGTAAGTGTGTAAAGAGGACAGAAATCTTCCGCACACTCACCCCATTTCAAATTTAGGTAGGGGAAACGATAATTCCACCAGAAAATGCATTTTTTTCAGAGAAATAAAGTCAGCTGCGCTAATGCAATTTCTCCCACAAGTACCTCTGTGTAACTATTAGCATGAAGACGAGTCAACATGTAGCAGAGTGGCTACTAGTATCTAAATGGCCTCTCCCTCGATGCAGTGTATAGGGGATGCACCATCACAAACTGTTGGCCAACAACCGAGGAGGCTTTTTTACTGTACAATTATTACTTAAGCGATTTTGGGCTGTTTAAATATTGTGTACATATATTTTTTTACTCTCATCTTCTTAATCCTAGTGATCTTCTGATGGTTATTACCTTAAATTTTTATGAATTTTTACTTGCACAAATGCGTTTTTAATATGAATGATTTTATCTAGTCTGTTGTATGTGACACTTTTGAAGGCATTTTTGCCGAAATAAAGTAATTTGACTCTTTTAGAGATCTGTGACGTGCTCAAATGGATTCATGTTACTTGGGTTTGTGTGACTCTCCAGTAAGTAGGAAATCTATTTCAAATAGGAGTACGCATGTGAATGGATTTCGACTTTAAAAATGACGGTGGTAAATCTGGCACTGAAAGGACATAGCACGACGATGTTAAAAAATTAACTAGCGATTCAGAGCTTCAAGATAAAGTCTGCAAGACGATATTTGAGCTGAACGACACATTCGGTAAAGGCAACAGGGAATGACTGCTTCATCGTCTTGCAATCCAAGTTTGATGGGGTGCTGAGGGTAATCCTTGAGCTACACACACCAAAGCCTGTGGTCGGTGGAGAATGTGTACCAATAAGAGCATAATGCAGTCTATTCAAATCTTGTGAAATTCAGATGTCATGTTTCATTTCACAACTGCATTGCTGCTCACAAACAAGTGGTGTCACACCCTGAAGTATTTATTCGTTGTGAAACCTGCAACTAAAAAGCTGATGAATAATGGCTTTATAGTGTAGATTACCTAAAAATAGGTGGAATAAAGCCTCTTATTGTATGGGTGCAGAAGCTGAGTGTTCAACTACAATGGTGAATGAAAATAAGATTTCTTTTACAATTAGGGTTGTATGCTTAGGGGTAGGCCAGCTCAATGCCTCTTGTAAAATGTAGTGCAGCTACTGTGGTGCCAATAAAAGGAGCATAGGATAACACATTTTGTTCAAATTTGTTTAGCAAGATCTCGACAAATTAAGTGGAAGACTTAGCATTGTCAGTGAGTAAGGCGCTGACCGTTGACATCTGTGGGTAACTTTAAGGTCACAAATTAGAGTACTTCCGGAGCTGAACCAGTATTTCATCTTTCTTGCGTCAATAAGGCAAATATCAATGTGATCAGCTACGCATTCTTTTGTTGCCCTAATCAATCCCTAGTGGCTCTAAAATCATACAAAAACTAAGGGACCCCTGTTGGACTTGGCCCTTTTTGCAGGTTCACCCCTAAACTTTTTGCATTTCTCCCAGCCTTTTTCTCTGTGTAGTGTTAGTGGTTTTAGGCCGCTGGGCACTTTAGCACTGTGGTCCAGTGTAAAGTGCGTGCGCTCTGTGTTACATTTAGTGGGAGTGAGAGTGGCCTGCCCTCCCATAGGAATGCATGGGGGATTCCCTGCTCCGTGTATGTCAGTGGTAATTCCTGTAATGAGAGTAGCAGTATGGTCAAGTCTGGTATGTATGAAATTGTGAGAATAAATGCTGTGCAATGGTGTGCGCAGATTTATTATGACTATGTGAGAAGTGCCACTTTTAGAAGTTGGCATTTCTGTGTGCTATGTGTCTGCCTGCCTGATGTGAATTGCATGTCTGGTTTTGGAGGGACAGGGCAGGCTGAGCCAGACGTGGGTTGAATAGAGAGATCTGCAGTTGGAGTATGGGGAGGGGTGACCCTTTGATCTGAGGAGGGCTATGCCTGGCAAAGTGAATGATGGCTCCACCTCCCACGGTGCGTCTGATAGCAGACCCCCTCTTCCTCAAAGGCAGGATGCAGCATCGCAAATAAAGTGCTCCGGAACGACACCAAACTGGTTCTGGCTGGGTTCAGTGATTTGCGACTTTTCTGAGAACAAAGTCTTTTGGTGGTATAAGTAAAGGGGCTGGGACCCCATGAAGTTGTTCAGTTCCAGGATGCCATGATGCTGTACTAATCCTGCTGGGGCGTGCTGCTGCTGGGGCCCAGGAGGACTTGCCATGAGGGCTGCCTCCCTGGGCCCTGCAATTCCTCCTCATCTTTAAGGGCTTATTCTCTTAAACTACAGGACCTTGGTTTGCTTCTAAGCGCCCTGGGAGCGCTTGACTTTTACTTTGAAGAGCACCTGGCTCTTTACTGCGAGGAGCGAGTGGGCTATCGCAGCGCTACGCTGCATATGGAGAGAGAGAGGGAATCCCCCGGCGTAGGGATTCCCCCAGTGATGCAGAAATGGCGGGTGCCCACCCCGCATTTGTTTGGTGCTTTGCGGGTGCCCACCCCGCTTACTGATCCTAGTTGCGGGTGCCCACCCCACATTAAGGTGCCTCTGGTAGCGGAAACCCACCCCGCTTTATATTTTCAACTACGAGGGAGCCTACCCCTCATCACCGCCGCAACCCGAGAGAAATCACCGCCGCGGCCCGCGCCGCAAACAGGAAGTCAGGCACCTCTGCCTGGGACATGGGCGGAGCCTGCGGCAGGGCCGGAGGAGGTCCCCGTGTTGTGCAGCAGGGCTCCGGGGAGCAGATGGGAGCCCCGGCGAGGAAAGGAGGACGGGAGCCTACCCCGCCTGCACGAGCACCGCTGTAACGTCCCGGGTCCCAGGAGTGGGCCCGGGTGAAGAGAAAAGGCGACGGAGGCCGCTGATGGCAGCATGGGGCTCCCATGGCCAAGGGAGAGCCCCGCGGGTTGCTGCATTGGAGAAGACAACGGCGCAGGGGGTCCGAGGCACGTTGTCGGTGCCTGCCCCCGTCGCGTGAGCAGAGCCAGAATCCAGCCACAATGGAGAGCCCGGTGAGTAGGGGCTTCTCCGTTGGGTGGTGCGGAGCGAAGCACAGGCTGGTCCTCAGATTTCGAGCGGCCCCCTCTGGCAGTGGGCCGTTCCCACGATGGTGGCATGGTTTAAGAGCCACATGGGGGTCCAGAGGGCACAGAAGGGCCGGGCCCCCCTTCTAAGTAATGTTACAGCTGCGCCGCCGTAGTGGGCAGTTGCCACATGGGCGCATTTGTTCGTAGGGCCCTGAGGGGCCCATGCCCATTTGGCCGCCTTGTTGCAAGGGAGTCCCTGAGAGGGACGTCAGAGCCACAGTGGTGCCAGGCCTTGGTTGCTGCACAGCTGCCCAGCAAGTAGTGGGCAGCTGCTACGTTTAGGCCACAGTTCTTTGGGGGCATTATGAGAGATAGGAGTGAGTTGCACTCCTCAGCCCCAGCGCAATGGCGCACGTGCGAACTATGCTGCACAGGCAGCAGCCCTGACATTCTGGACACAGGGCATTTGAGCCCCCTTTGAGAAGGCCAGTTGGCCAGGGGGTCAGCGATTTACATAATATTAGGAAATGTGCTGCTTTACTGTGACCCCTGCCTTTAAATGCGTTTGGGGATAAGATTATGTGCGTAATGTGTGTATGCCAGTGAGATTATTTCCTACTGTGAGTATACCCCTAATGTGAGTGATGCTTAGGAGGTTAGGGTCTAATATGTTAGACTGTTGAGGTTGGTGCACAATGGATTTGGCGCCTAATGTGATACTGTGCATAATGTGGTTTATGTGACAGGATGATGCGGAGTACAGTGGTTACCCGTGATTACTGGTTGTCGTATCTGTTGGGGAGTCCCAGTCGGGCTCCCCCCCAGGCACAGTGGTGCCCGTCCCCATTATGCCCAACAGCGGTGCCGCCGTTGCAGACCGCTGCCACATTTGGGCATGAGTATTCGTAGGGCCCCAGGGGGGGTTCAAGCGGCACAGTAGTGCCCGTGTTTCCAGGGCCGATCCCAGCTGTTCTGCGAGAGCGCAGCCAGCTGCAACGTTTTGGGGCCAGTTGGTGAGAGAGGCCCAGTGGGGTTGAAGAGGCACAGATGTGCCATGGCCCCTTCATCATGTTTATTCTCAGCTGCACGGCAAGTAGCGTCAGCTGCACCGTTTAGGCTGACATTTCCTTTGGGGGCATCTTTGTGAGAGATAGGAGTGAGATACACTCCCCTGCCTCAGTCCTTTCACAGCTGCGCAGCACTTAGTGCCAGCTGCAACGTTTAGGTCTGCGCAATTGCACACATGGATTCTGCTGCCTTGGCATCCGCCCTGACATTTGGGACATAGGGCATTTGAGCCCCTTTGAGAAGGCCAGTTGGCCAGGGGGACTGTTAGGTTTATAGGGCGCCAAGCCCTAACGTGATTTAGGTGGTGCTAGGAAATGTGATGCATGTATTATGCTTTACGCACCCTGTTTCATGCCTCTAAATGTGGTTTTATGTATGAGGTTTATTGCATAATGTGTTTAGGCTTATGTACTCTATGCCTAGTGTAATGATGACTGCATAATATGACTCATGATGGCCTAATGTGTTTTATACTTGCGAGGCCTATTGCCTCAGGTGATGATTAGATAAGGTAGTATGCTTGCGATGCCCATTGCATCTGGTGATTTATTCCCTACAGTGGTTTATGTTGTTTATTATGCTGCTGAGACTTATCAGCTAATGGGAGTTATGCTTAGGAGGGTGTCTAACGCTAAGGTAGTTATTGCCTCATCCCAGGTTATGACCTTTTAGGTTGGTGCCATCGCATCTTGTGATAGATCCCCTATTGTGGTTCATGGTGGTGATTATGCGGTTGATATTTATCCGCTAACGGGATGTATGCCTAAGGTGGTATGCCAACGAGGTTCATGCCTGATGGGATTTAGGTGCCCTATGTTTTATGTTACAAGATCTAGTTCTCCGTACAGTATTATGCCAGTAGTTATTGGTGGTGCATTATGTATGTGTTACTTGTGCATTTATGAAGGTTCTGACCGTGGCCCGATTGGCCCGGCCAGTTGTAAATAATCCCCTGTAAATAGTGCCTAGTGCCAAGGGGCACAGTGTATATTGTGTGATTACTACTCTAATGTGTTTATGTTATGTTATGTTATACCTGATTTATATAGCGCTCGTACACCGGATTGGTTTCTTGGCGCTGCTCGGGAAGGTGATGGGTGACAGTTTGTTCGAGTGATTACGCGAATGCCTGTTTAAAGAGCCATGTTTTTTGAAGTTTGCGGAAGGTCATGAGATCTGTGCAAGATCTGATCTCTAGGGGCATAGAGTTCCAGTATCTAGGGCCCAATGTGGAGAACCTGGATCCGCCAAATCGTTTCTGTTTAAAGGAAGGTGTTATCAGAAGGTGCATGTGGGCGGATCTCAGGTTACGGGTTGGATTATATCTGTTGATCAGACTGTTAATGAATTTGGGGTTTCTGCCATTCAAGGATTTAAAGATGATGCATCCCGTCTTGAAGGCGCATCTCTGTAATATAGGTAGCCAGTGTAGTTTCTTCAGAAGGGGGGATACGTGTTGGCGTTTGTTTTCCTGCAAAATCAATCTGGCCGCCTGGTTCTGTATCAGTTGGAGACGATGGATGAGATAGGCCGGGATGCCAAAATATAAGGAGTTAGCATAGTCAATATGTGAGATCACCATGGCGAGGACTGCCTGCAGTTTTGCTTCCTGAGTTAGGAACCTGCTGATTTTCTTTATTTTCCTTAATTGGAAAAAGCAGGTAGAAATTACAGATCCTATTTGGGTTTCCATGGTGAGGTCATTATTGACCATGACTCCCAGGGTTTTGGCATGATTGGATGGAATCGGGGGTTGTCCCAGTTCTCTAGGTCAGAACTGGGAACTCCAGGGGTTAAGTGAGCCTCCCGTGAGGATCAGTTCTGTTTTATTTGGGTTCAATTTCAGTTGGTTGCTGTTCATCCAATCATGGATGAAAAGCATTGTCGACTGGCATTCATAGATGGCGGCCGAGGAATTATTGATAGGGAGTACTAATTGGAAATCATCCGCATAGTTGAAGGTTTGAATGTTCCTTTCTTTTAATGCGTGGATCAGGGGGAGAAGATATAGGTTGAATAAGTGAGGGGAAAGTGAGGATCCCTGGGGAACTCCACAGGCAGTTTTAATCATGGGGGTCGTAAAACCGCCAAGATGGACTGCCTGAGATCGGTTAGTTAAGAAGGATCTAGTCCATTCAAGGGCTGTTTATGATAATACAAAGGCTATTTTTGATATACCCTTGTGTGGAGTTTCTTTTGTAGTGTGCCTAATGGGTTGCTGCTGTGTGTGTGTTGCGCAAACGCTTTACACATGGCCTCCGGGATAAGCCTGACTGCTCGTGCCAAGCTACCAAAGGGGTGAGCAGGGGTTATCTTTGGCGTGTTACTCCCTTGGCCTGACTAGAGTGGTGGTCTCTGCCTGGCTTTGGCGCAAGCCTTCGCCAACCAGAGCCCCCATTTCTAACAACCCCCTTATGTTATTCACAGAAACTAATATATGACATCATGCCACACTGAATATCCTAATATGTCCTACTGCTGTTAATAGTGAAAACGTTGTTTATTGCCCACATCCGGGTAGTGGACTTAGTAGCTTAATAGCTAATTTTCAGGCTTTTTTGAGAGGCCTCGGCTATGGGTGTTGGAAAGCAGGTTATTAGTACGGGGTAAGTATGCACTCACCACTAAGAATAAGGCCACTAATGCAGTGTAAGGTCCAGTAATGGTCTCAATAAATTAGTCTCTTGCTCAACCCTTGGCTACTGGCAGCGAGCAGTCGGGCCTTACTTTGGAGACAGGATTGTAAAGCTTTTAAAAGCATCAAAATACCAAAAAATAAAGACACCAAACACAATAAAAATTCCACACCAATTCATAAAAACAGGTCATATTTCTATGAACAAATAGACACCAAAATGACAAAAATCCAATATAGGGAACCAGAGATAATTTTTTTTGAAGAATTAACACTTTCTAGTGCTTAAAAGCCTATAGCGTCACTTTGGGACATCTGGTTGCACTTGACTGGGACAAAGTAAAAGTTTGAGGCTGACTGCCATTGAGCCCTGGTCGCATACACTAAGCGGAAGACCTCGGTCAAAATTTTACCTTCACACTTGCAAACTTTTCTGGAGCTTTTTATTCCGATGTCGACCGACCTTCCACAGCAGGTCAGATTCGGTGAGGGTTTACCTGCTTGACTTTCTGCGAGGCCCCGGTGAAATGCTGAAATTCGGGAGCTCTTGAGCTTTCAGTGGTATGAACCTGAAATCCTGCACAGATCACAGTTCAAGATAGTCTGCTTGACTCCCAACGTTGGGTTGGTTATCTTTTGGATCTTTTTCACAAAAGTTCTCCAAACTTCTCCAAACTTCAGGAGGTGCTTCCTGAAGGTATTTTTATAGGTTCCAAGTGTCTAAAGCACCAATCCAAAGGTCTCGAATCTCCTAGATGGTTTCTGGGATGTCTGAACTACAATTCCCACAAATCTATGGCACCTGGCCAAATCCTTAAAAGTCCACTGGATGCACTCCAGGATAGGGACTCTTGGTGGAGATGATGCAGCTGGGCTCTGTTAACCTGTAGCCTGCAGGGAGTCCACTTCTTAATCCTTCTTGAAGCAAGATACAGTCCCCAGGGCTGTAGTACCAGATTGTGCAGCAGTGAGTCAGAGGGCATGGCTTTGGGTGAAAATCCAGATTCCAGCATGGCAGTCCTTTTCCTTGTAGTTTCAGGAGGCAGAACTGAGAGACTATGCAACTCTCACATATTTACTCAGCGCTCTTGGGTGATACACGGGGGTGCACCTCAGTCTAATTAGATGCTGGGTGTCACTCAAAAGCATAACAACTTCCTCCAAAGTGTGGCATCTTCTTGTCCCACAAAGCACAGCACTTCCAAAATCCAGCATGAACGGATTCTCTCCAGAGGAGTAAGAGCTGCTAAACCAACCCACAGTGTGGCTCACTTCCATCAGCTCTCCTTCCCCTGACCTCTGCAAATTCCTGTCCTAAACCTGCCATCTTTCTGGGGGCACAGGATGTGGGGGTAGGTACGCCTGGCATTCTTTACTAATCTACTCTCTCTTTGAGATAAGTTTGATTTACTCAGCCCCCTCTTTGTGACCTATCCTCTGCAGATGCAGAGCTCTCTCCATCAGATAACCCCTGCTCTATGTGGTCACTTATCACCTCATCAAGGCAGCCTGGCTAAGCCTGTCAAGGCTGGCCAATCAGAGAGACTACTAGAAGGCTGGATTTTGGCTTACAGAAGAGAAAGTTCTATAACTTATTTTCTGTATTAGGTAGGATGTTAGGGGTGACTACGATGTAAAAATAAGGTAGATTATCATTTTTAGAGTGCCCATACCACAAAAGTTGAATTTACATTAAACTTACATTTAAAGACAGTCTGCAAAGAAAGGCTGCCTTTAAAATGACAGCAGGCACTCAGCAGTGCATACTCCAGTGCAGGAAATCTGCTGGACCTCTAAACCTCCATGCTCTATTATCTACTAGGGACCTATCGGTAGATTGAATCCCCCCTGGCCCTATTATATACTAGGGACTTACAGGGGTCTGTCATTGCCAATGGTATGTGTACCCAATTACATGTACCTTTTTAATCAGAGCACTGAGCCTGGGCCTGGTTAGCAGAGCCCAGGGCACAGTCAGAGTCAGTTGCCACCAGTACCAGTCAGAAATAAATGAGGGTGAACAGGGGAAAGGATGATGTTCTAACAATGGGGATAACCAAGTACTCACAAAGTGAGAATGCAAGAGCTACCTAATAACTAGGGCTCTGGCTGCTAAGTGTACGGTGGGACGTTGAGCTCACCAAGTCTCCTTGACTTAATGGGTAAACAGGGACTTGCCTGGATCAAGGGAGATTGTGTAGACTTCCCTAGCTACAGGACAACACAATTTTCACAGTTTGAAAAACAATATCAGCCAGAGTTGGGGTTACACAATAATATTTATTAAAAATATACAATATATTGACTGTATGAATGGGACGTCAGATCAAAGGAAGTAGACACATCAATACAAAATATGAAATGTACATGAAACAATGCTATAAAACGATATAGCAGTAAAACTAGTGTTTTTGGCTATGAGCACAAAATAAAGTTCAGAATCACAAGATGATAGCGGATGTAGGTGCAATCCTGCAACAGAGTAATCTGACAACAATGCAATTATGTAACCACTGAAACAGTTAAAGAAAGCATAACTGCCACCACAAGCTGTCTATAATCAGTACACTTCAAAATGGAGGATTTGCGATCCTCCCACCAATATAGCTAAGATGTTATTTGTCAGTAAAGTACAATGTTCATAACCATATTGTATCTGAACCCAAAACAATGGATGAACAATGTAAATTCTTTAGAATTGCAAACCATTGATAACATGGCCGTTTACCTTCAAATGAACTGGGTAGTCTCTTAAAGTACAAAGGGTGAGCCTATCTCCGAGGTTTAGTGTTCTTAGCATTGGTCAGTAAAAATAAGGATATGCCACCCAAATAATGTATACTAAGGGGGAGTCAACTTTGATGGAGAGTGGAGTGAGCCACTGTTTGACCCACAAAGTAGATTAAGACCCAACTCACAAAGAGTTATATAAATCATAAGAGCCCAACTCTTGACCTGGATAACAGGAAAGGAACGACGGCATAAAATAAGAAAAAGTGGCACAGAGAAGGAGTGTGTTTTACAGGTAGATTCTTCACTTATTTGCCGATGTATGTTTCTTAGGAAAGTTCTCATCAGGTCTCTGGTGAGGAATAGATGCCCGTAGCGAGCCAGAAGAGCCTGAGCAGTGGCCCTTAGGCTTTATCCAAGCCATGAGGAAATGGGTGGCACTCAATTCACATCTGGGAAGCACCAACAGTGACAGAGTCTGCACACATCCGTATCCATAAAGGTGTTAAACATGATGGGGGGAAGCTCAAGCTTAATGTCGAAGATGAGGCAGTTCATGTGACCTTCTGTGAATCACTGTCAGTATGTTCTGCAGTTTCAAAGGGTCCAATCAAGCAGGCTCAGGTGCAGTTTCCATCTCAGAAAGGACCCTCAGATGGTTCTCTCCACTGAGTGCACTGCAGGAGTTATTGCGTACATAGAAATGACCAGGTAAATGGAGAATGGGGTGGTTCTACGTGGGTAATATCCACCCTTCATCTTGTAACAAACATAAAATATTTTGTTTAGCTACTGGTCGGCTGAGACTGATAGAATTTGCAAAGTATTACCTGCAAGCACATATTCTGATTACCACATCCAATACTGCAAAAATTATTCTGATATTGTCTGTAAACTTATGAAACACACAAGAATTAATAAACACGAAGGTGGCCAAATTTGCCTAAAGCCTCTATATTTAATTTATATCCAACTGTGCACCCTCAACATTTTTGAATACCCTACCACTGGTCAGAGATCATGCACAAGTGCATCAAAGTAGGCTACATTCTTGTGACCACAGGATGGTAAGACCAAATAAGAGTCCCCGTATGCCAGTGTACACCAAAGGCTATCCAGGAAATCCAGGAATTAGGACCCAACAAATTCTGTCAAAAGCAAAAAAGTAGTGGAACATTTTCGGCAAATGTAAACTGTGGCCACTATGGCACAGTTGCTGTATGGCTCTAGACTTTCACCCCTAAAATATAATTTTGCTTTTTCCTGTGCCAGAATTGAAAATTATGCCAAGGTGACTGACTGTACTGCCTGACCACACTTGTAATTTGCAGACTTTCTTTGAAGTGTCCTGGACAATTCGAAAAGACTTAGGGCCTGAATATGAGTTTGGCTGTCTGATGAAACGCCAAACCTACAGTGGCAATGCGGCAACCGCTGCACCGGTGGTCCGACCGCCATATTATGACTTGAGCGGTATTATGACTTGAGCCTGCCATGAAAAGTGTGGTGGTGAGGAAACTAAGGGGGCCCTACAGGGCCCCCTGTTGCCTCAGGGCCATGGGTATGCATATGCATACAGGGGGGGCACATGGTGTGCCCCCCTGTATACATGTACCCCCAGTTCCTGCACAGCATGGACTTAACAGTCCATGCCATGCAGGAACTTGCTTTGACATTTCCATTGCGGTGCCCTTCTAAGGTTCACGGCCTGGGACCGACAAATCACCGCCCACTAGACCAGGAGAAAACTCCTAATCTGGCAGGTGGTCTGTGGATGAATTTCGCAGTATGGGTGCAGCGCGCTGGCGTAGCGGCCCACTCCCACATTGCCAAACTCGTAATCAGGCCCTTCGATTTTCAGAGCCCTTTCAAAGACAGTCAGCGTTTGGAACCAATGATGCACCAATGTTTTATAAAGGGATAGACCCTGGAAGGAGAAAGCCCTCCTTCCTTTATAAACAAGATTGGATGTTTTACATCTGTCAACTGCAGATCTTATCTGGCTGTTCAATAAAGCCCCAAGTCAAACTATAAACCACGAACGAAGAATTTTGATTTTTGAATACACTGAACTTTTTTAACCAAAAACAAAACGTTCTGGTGGATGAAGGGAAGATAGAGCTGATCTCCCTTTCCTGCCAATGAATAAGTTTTAAATGTAAATTGCTTTTCAACATCCAAAATTAGGCTTTAATAAGGACGTCAATTATGTCCAATACTACTGACATGTAATTGGAAGATTAAAATTCCCCAATACAACAAAGAACTATGCTGAGACAGTTTGATCTTGAAAGATACCAAAAAGGGAACCCCGAGAGACGTTATGAAGAACAGAAGGTAATAAGAAGCATTAAGGCACTAATACTACGATACTAACCAATACATTTATCTGAATGCACAGCAATGCCTCCCTGCTCACTCCCACTAAAAAGCACAGAGGTTCAGACATAGTTGAAAGGATGAGCAACTAGGGATTTTGTCAGATGTTCCAGGAAGCCACTTACTGCACCTGCCTACAGAGGAATCTTAGCCCCCCTTTCAAATGTAGGCCGGTTGCTACTGGACAGGGAAAGGTGGACCAGTGGCCTCAAACAGCCGGTTGTACTTAAAATAACGCACTTCTCACAGAACTGTGAGTTTGTAACTGCTTTTGGGGCAGCGCATTAATTGTAATTCCATGTACTAATTCTGTCAGTGCCCCGCGCACCCGTTGTGCACACAAAGTCAGTGTACCCTATCCATAACTTGGGCACAGTTACAGAAAACTCTACTGGGTTTGGCCCTTCAAACCATCTGTATTGATAAATGAAAATGAAGTCGTTTTGGGCAACATTCTGAAATTTTAGAATTCTTTTACCTCAGAAAGAGCTTTTCATTCTCTTTCAATTTTGATACTTAGTCAGATTGGATATACGTCAATAATCTTGAAGATTTAGGGCCTGATTATGAGTTTGGTGCTCCAATGGAATGCCAAACCATGGTGGTGGTGCGACAACCACCGCACCGGCGGTCCAACCACTGTATTATGACTTTGGTGGTCAAATTGCCATTGGAGAGCCATAACCGCCGGGGATCCGAGATCCCTCAGCGCTGGTGCGGCGGTCTGAGGCCGCGATATGTTGGCGGTGCTGCTGCTGCACCGCAAATCATATTACGAGTTTCCAGACCTCCACACTTTTCATGGTGGTGAGCCCGCCATGAAAAGTGTGATGGTGAGGAAACTATGGGGGCCCTACAGGGCCCCCTGTTGCCTCAGGGCCATAGGGATGCATGCTGGGGGGCACATGGTGTGCCCCCCTGTATGCATGTACCCTCAGTTCCTGCATGAGATGGACTTAACATTCCATGCCGTGCAGGAATGCGCTTTGGTGTCCCACTGTGGTAACTTTCTAAGGCTCACTGCCTGGGACTGCCAAAGCACTGCCCGCTAGACCAGGAGAAAACTCCTAATCTGGCAGGTGGTTGGCGGACGTGTTTGGCAGTGTGGGAGGGGGGCACTGGCATGGCAGCCCGCTCCCAAACCGCCAAACTTGTAATCAGGCCCTTAGCAGACATTTGTGTTTTTCCGACAGGGTAAGCCCCTGATCTTTGTAGGTGTCCCCAAACACTACCTGGGTACAGACTGAAAATTGTTTAACCAAGCTAATTTACTTACAGTCCACTACAGCCAACCTAATTTACTTACAGTCAACTACGTGACGGATGTGAATGAAAAATTGTGAGGTTGATGGTGTGCATTTGAGAAATAAGAAGCAAAGCAAATGGGTTCTACAAGAAGCATGGGAATATGTTGTATAATACAGGGGTACTATGCTCAAATGATCAATATCAATATTAATGTAATCTGTAGCAAAGATATCAGAAGTGGAGAAAGTATTATCTACTGGCGGTCGCCAGTAGATAGTTATAGTTACAACCTATTATCCATAGGAAATCCGCGACATTCTATTTGAAATAACTCTCTTGCCGGTTGACGTATCTTCGCAAAATTTTCAAACTTTGTGGGGCGCTCCGGTCCGCTCCTACCCTGAAAGTCTCGGGGGATTCGTCAAGCGGGGCCGAGAAAAAGGGGGTCCCAAAACACGTTTTCCCCATTCATTTTTCCATAGGAAACTTTAGACACGGCTACAGCCCGAACTGCTGAACGGAATTACACCAAATTTGGCAAAGAGGTAGTTCTTGGTTCAGAAAGAACCCTTTTGTTAAATGGTGTAAATCCGTTCAGTAGTTGCTGAGAAAATCAAAAGTAAATGTACATATATATCTATGGGCACGGAGGATCCGCGCACCCTGAGCGCACCCTGCGCGCACCGTCCCGATCACGAGCTGCATGTTAATTGGCTGTCAGCTGGCTGTCAACATTCCGATTCAGGAAATGTTGGCAGCCATTTTGTCCCTCGGTAGAACCGAGGGACAGAAACAAGTGCGCAAAGCGCACAAAGGGGGCAGGGTAGAAACACCCTGACCCCTAGGTCTGCTCAGGGGTCCCACAAGGACCCCTGGGCAAACATTTTTTAAAAAAATTTTGTAAATCGGCAGGATGCGCTCAGGGTGCGCGAATCCTGCCGAAAATCGAAGCGCGGTCTCCCGCGCTCGATTGCATTTTGCCCCCGGGTGGCCCAAGTCCCGGGGGCATGGTGGGGGTGTTCAATTTATGTATGGGGGCCTCAAGGGCCTCCAAGCCCCGGGGACCGCCACCCCCGGGGCTTTATTTTTCAAATGGTGCGGGAGGGCTCTGAGCCTCCCGCAGCCCCGGGACCACCACCTCCCGGGGCTTCTTTTATTTAAATTAAAAACTGTGTGGGGGCTCCAGCCCTCACATGCCCCGGGGACCACCACCTCCCGGGGCACTAAGAAAATTAAAATGGGGGTCCGTTTTGGACTCCCAAGCCCCGGGACCACCACCTCCCGGGGCTTTGAAAATGTAGGAGGGGGCCGCGCGGCCCCCTCCTGGAGCCCTTGATGGCCCTGGGGACCGCCACCCCCAGGGCCGGCTCCTGCAGTGTCCCGGGGTGCCTACCCCGGGACACTGCTGTTTGCTATGACAGGACGGAGCCTCGCGGCTCCCGTCCTGTCATAGCAAATCTTGGTTTGCATTTTGAAAGAGAGAGCAGGAAACCTGCTCTCTCTTTCAAAATGCAAACCAATTGCTTTTCCACACGGGGAGCAGCATGTTAGCTGCTCCCCATGTGGAAAGCCTGGGACTGTGGGGGATTGGGGACCCCCACAGTCTCCAACGTGAGGCCAGGCCCCGGGGGATGGGGTCCCCGGGGCCATAGTGGCCCGGGAGGGGGCCACGCAGCCCCCTCCCCAAAGTTTAAAAAAAAAAATAAGGGCAAGGCCGTCCCCGGGGATGGGGTCCCCGGGCCTTAATGGCCTGAGGAGGGGGGCCACGCAGCCCCCTCCAAATAAAAATATAAAAATCGAAGCCATGCCCCGGGGGATGGGGTCCCCGGGGCCAATACAGGCCCAGGGAAGGGGGCCACGCGGCCCCCTTCCCGTTTTTTTTAAATTTTAATTAAAAAGGTAGGTAAGGCCCTGGGGGATGGGGTCCCCAGGGCCTAAAGATAGGAAAAAGGAAGGGGGCTACACAGCTCCCCTTCAGGGGGAAAAAAACCAAACAAAAAAACGATCGGGCCCGCAGGCCCCGCCCCTTCCTTCACCACTCTGCAAACGCGCCCTGGCGCATTTGCAGATGGGGAAGTAATTCCCCTTCATACTGGGGTCTCTGGGGCCAACTAGCCCACCAGGAACCTCCAGTATGCGCCAGGGGCTGCCTTGCAGAGAGGTGTACAGAGGCCACGCCCCTTTTACACCTCTCTGCAACGCAGCTCTGTGGCGCTTAATGGAGGTAGCTGGTGGGCTAGTTGTACCCCAGGGACCCTAAGGATTCAAGGGGAGTTAATCCCCCGACTTAAAACGCACCACGGGCGCGTTTGCACAGTGGTGAAGGGAGGGGCGGGCTTCAGGTGACATGTGTGCAAACAGGCCCGTGGCGCGTTTTAAGATGGGGAATTAAATCCCTTCAATCCTGAGGGTCCTGGGGCTAACTAGCCCAACAGGTACATCCAGAAAGCGCCACAGAGCTGCGTTGCAGAGAGGTGTAAAAGGGTGTGGCCTCTCTACACATCTCTGCAACGCAGCCTCTGGCGCATACTGGAGGTTCCTGGTGGGCTAGTTGGCCCTTAGGGACCCTCATGATTCAAGGGGACTTAATCCCCAACTTAAAACGCGCCACGGGGCACGTTTGCACAGATGTCACCTCAGGCCCCGCCCTCCCTTCACCATTGTGCAAATATTCCTCTAAAATCTGCCGAACTACGAATTCCGATTTACTCACCTGTTATCAGGAGAGACCTCAGTGCTGTATCTTTCAGCCCAGTACTGGTCCTGAAAAGTAATTTTAACCGTACTTACCAGTAACTTGAATTTCCTTCCATAGGCTAACATTGACTGGTTTCACTTGGAAATTCTTCTAAGTGTGGAGTTTTGGAACTTTAAAATATTCCTCTAAAATCAGCCGAAATACGAATTCTGATTTACTCACCTGTTATCAGGAGAGACCTCAGTGCTGCATCTTTCAGCCCAGTACTGATCCTCAAAAGTAATTTTAACCGTACTTACCAGTAACTTGAATTTCCTTCCATAGGATATCATTGCCTGCTTTTTGCTGAAAAAGTTTCTAAGTGTTGATTTTTGAAACATACAAATATTCCTCTAAAATCAGCCGAAATACGAATTCCGATTTACTCACCTGTTATAAGGAGAGACCTCAGTGCTGTATCTTTCAGCCCAGTACTGGTCCTGAAAAGTAATTTTAACCGTACTTACCAGTAACTTGAATTTCCTTCCATAGGCTAACATTGACTGGTTTCACTTGGAAATTCTTCTAAGTGTGGAGTTTTGGAACTTTATAATATTCCTCTAAAATCAGCCGAAATACGAATTCCGATTTACTCACCTGTTATCAGGAGAGACCTCAGTGCTGCATCTTTCAGCCCAGTACTGATCCTCAAAAGTAATTTTAACCGTACTTACCAGTAACTTGAATTTCCTTCCATAGGATATCATTGCCTGCTTTTTGCTGAAAAAGTTTCTAAGTGTCGATTTTTGAAACATACAAATATTCCTCTAAAATCAGCCGAAATACGAATTCCGATTTACTCACCTGTTATAAGGAGAGACCTCAGTGCTGTATCTTTCAGCCCAGTACTGGTCCTGAAAAGTAATTTTAACCGTACTTACCAGTAACTTATATTTTCTTCCATAGGAATCCATTGTCTGGTTTTCAGCAGAAAAGTTTCAAAGTGTCGATTTTCACAAACTACAAATATTCCTTAAAAATCGCCTGTATGACTTAAACGCATTCTTTCAACTGTTTACAGGAGATGCACCAGTGCTGGAACCAGGATCCAACACTGAGTAAGAAAAAGTAATGATAACAGTTTTTACCTGCTAAGTGAATTTCCTTCCATAGGATAACATTGGTGATTCTATGAGAAAAAGTTTCTAAGTGTCAACTTTTAAAATACAATAATATTCCTTAAAAATCACGACTGTAACCAAAACGCTTTTACTCAACTGTTTACAGGAGATGTACCAGGACTGAATCTAGGATCCAGTCCTGTGGTTAGAAAAGTAATCCATAAAGTAACTAATTGCATTTAACTAGAAATTCACATTGAGCTGAATGTTGCATTGTGTTTGAAAATGTGTTGCCCATTGCAACAACTGTAACTACTGTACTTAAAAGTCTATTGCCTATGTGCAAAGTATTTAAACTAAAGTAATTCATTCTGAGAAAGTATTTTTTGTAATGTAATGTATAATGTAATTACAATGTAATTTAAAAATAAAATATGTAAAAGAAATTGTTTCTAAAAATGTAGTAAATCAGTATGAAAAAAATTAATATAAAAATTAATACATTTAAAAAATGTCATTTAAAAAACCTTTGAAATTCACTGAAAAAACCGTAGGTTTCAGGCACGTTATAGTTACAAATTAGCATTTAAAAACCTTTGAAATTCACTGAAAAAACCATAGGTTTCAGACACGTTATAGTTAGAAATTAGCATTTAAAAACCTTTGAAATTCACTGAAAAAACCATAGGTTTTAGGGACAGTTATAGTTACAAATTAGCATTTAAAAAACCTTTGAAATTCACTGAAAAAACCATAGGTTTCAGATATGTTATAGTTACAAATTAGCATTTAAAAAACCTTTGAAATTCACTGAAAAAACCATAGGTTTTAGGGACAGTTATAGTTAGTTGGACATTTCACTCGTACAAAACCCGTGAAATTCCCCCGTTATAGTTAGTTCAGCTAACTATAACTCGCGCCCCGCAATGCACTGCTGATGACGTCACATATTACATCACTCATGACATGGTCAGTGACATCACTGATGACATCACTGATGACATCTCAAATGACATCACTGATGACATCATCCACGTGATAATCTGATGCAGCTCCTCACACCCTAATATAACCTTTGATACACCCAATCTAAATTACAGACTGCCATTCGCAAAACTATAGACACTCCAACACCAATAACTACATACCCACTCACTGATTCTTAGGTCTACACACACACATCCACTCACTCACCCGTACAGTCACTCATACTTATGGTCACTCAGTACAGGACTGTCATATGCACTCTTACTCCTATATAGACACTCAAACACCGCCACTCATCCATAGAGGTACTCACACATCTAGTCAGTCATGCAAATAATTAAACACACTGCCATTTACTCACCTATACAGTTATACACACACCAGCTCACTTAATCATACAAATACTAGCACATTGTTACGCTCTTATACAATCACTGATACAAGCACACACTCATCCATACAGCCACTATCACAATCACTCACTCTCGCTTATAGCTATTTATATACTCCAACACACATATATACTGGCTTTCACATATGTAGTTACTCACACATGTACCACTGGGACATACATTCACTCACTAACACACTCTTACACACACTTACCCACCCATACAGTCTATCACAGATGCACTCTTGAAACCATCCACCCAGTGAATCACCCACTCACACATCTATGCACAGAGTCGCACACACCCCACCCACACAAACACTCAGGCACCCATACAGATACTCAGACAACCAATCAATAACTCATATAGACACTCATGTAGCTATTCACAAACCCATGCAGCCACTTACACAGCAACAGACAGACGGATACAGACATTCACCCAGTTTAGTCACTAACCCATGCATTCAGTAAGATACGTTAAATCACTCACTTATAGAGTCAGTCACGCACCTACTAAATCATCCATACAGACACTTACACACCCACTCATTCTTCAATACGTCTTTTCCTATATATATTAAAAATATTTAAACTTTACAGAAACACACAGTCACTGGATGATGTCATCAGTGATGTCATTTGAGATGTCATCAGTGATGTCATCAGTGATGTCACTGACCATGTCATGAGTGATGTAATATGTGACGTCATCAGCAGTGCATTGCGGGGCGCGAGTTATAGTTAGCTGAACTAACTATAACGGGGGAATTTCACGGGTTTTGTACGAGTGAAATGTCCAACTAACTATAACTGTCCCTAAAACCTATGGTTTTTTCAGTGAATATAGATATAAATCAACATATGTCTTTGAAGAAGACACTGAAAAAAGCATCGAAACATGTTCTTTGAAACAGGGGTGCCATGCTCAAATGACAATAGCCATATCAATGCAATCTATGTCAAAGATGGCAGACGTTGAGTATGGGTATAGAAGTAAATAACTATGTTTCTTGAAAATGCATCACATTATGGTGTCAGTGGTTTGAGTGTGACAACGAGGGGTCAATCAAACATCAAAGAAAATGTGACTCTATTTTTTAGTGTGAATTGCTAGGCTCTGTAAGTCTAGAGATGCAATTATATGAGTTGTAATACATTGTGAATCATTCAAGGTGTGCATGTGATGGTATACGAATGAATGGTGCTCCACGAAAGGCATAGGAAATGGGGAAATGTAAGGAAATGATTACCACAGTTTGCATTTATGGTTTTGGTTGCAGTATTTGTCCATGGCAATTTCCCCTGGCGAGCACAACAAGGTGTCCTGTGGTATCTAATGCTGATAGTTAGCACCTGCAATTGGATAAAGGACGGGTGGGAGAACAGGATGTTTTACCAGAAAAAACATTATTCGTACCGGTCACCCTCACATTACATCCATCACTGTTTCCTTATTGGTGTGTCCATTAAACGAGTCTTATTCAGCTACAGGTATTGAAAATAATTAGGAACCAGCAAAGAAGCTGACTACTAATCCAAGTGTGGGCATGGCTTGGTGTGCTATGTGTACATTCGGATTAAGACTAAAAGCTGACAATTTGCCTTAGGATTTAGTCTGCATGCGGAAGGGAAAAGTTAACTTGTGCTTCACAGACATGAAAAAGTATTTAGACACTCTAGATGAACATATTGTTAATCTAAGTTACATATCACACTGCTGTGGAAAAGGAAGCATGATAATATGTGCTTTGTAGGACTGAAGAGCAGAAGGCATAAATCTAATAATACATATTTGGACTTCATAAATGCCTGTGTCAGATGATGGTTAGCCATGTCTGGTTAAAGTCCAATGCTGATAGTCCATACAGATGTGTAAGCTTGGCTGAAAATTATTATGTGGCTGAGGTCAGAGAAAGGAAGGGGCCATATTAGCAGTCAATATTAGTTAAGGATGTGGTTCAAGTCCATCAGTCAGAACATGATTACATTTTATTGTCAAAAAATGCCACAATAAACGAAGAGCAAATGTCAAAAAGAAAAGAAGAACGCAGATTCAGTGTATTTCAGTTCCATGTTAGTAACATGTTTTAGTCCTTAATGTAAAATAGAGTCAAATGTACACAGTTCGAAGTCTTTGTTGAGACCCCAATTGTTATTGTTGAGACTCAGAATCTAGTGGGCTTCTCTTTTTCTGCATCTTAATTCACTGTCTCCAAATATGTTGGTTGGTTTAGTTTGTTCTTTTGGGTGAAATGTAAAGGTTGTTTTTGTATTGTACATTCAGGAGGAAGCAGTCAGAGAGTGACTGTCTTGTGTTCAGGGTATTGATTGCCCACTGTTATATTTAGATGTGAAACTTGTGATGTCTCTTTGCACTGACAAAATAAGCTAACTTGCATGTGTAGACATGTGCAGGAATCATGTAAAATACACACTTGATCTTACAGGTTATCCACTGCCATACTGGATATGAAGTTGCATGGAGGTGTTGACAATATTCGTGTTTTTTTTTTATAACCACATTTTTATCATGTCTAACAAGGCAAGCATCATTCATTGTGATACAAATATTGGTCCAGGATAATAATAGCTCCAGAGTATAGTCTCAAAATTGAGCAGTCGGATCGAATAACTTTACATTAAGCAGGTAACCCCTGATAAGTCCACCACTTTCCCCACATTTTATCGTGTTTTTGGGGACACCCTCGTGCTTCGTAAATTAGCTTCTCTTGGTGAGCACACCAGTTGACTCACCTCCTCCAGGCTAGCAGCGAGGGGGCGTAGGCTGTGTCCAGTAACAGGCAATATCCCTTTTTACCACTAAACAGGACATCCCTATAAAAATCCTTTTGGCGCGTGGCCCTCCCAGTACCTCTAAAAGGCCCAACAAGGCCACACAAGACTCAAATCAATAGGATGGCTGAGTACCATTAAAATCTCACGACCCACCTCTTACTAAAAGGGCCTAAAAGCTGGGCAGTCCCAAACCACAAGGAAGGAGTCTGCGTCAGGGCAATGACAGTGTGCACACACCACCTGGGCGGTACGGTCCACCTGTAAATGGCATGGAGATAGTTAATTTGGATCATTCTCAATCGTGAAGAGATCGCCACATCTCTGGGGGCTAAGTATGCTTCCCTCCAACCATCATTGTCTAGTTCACCCACCCAACTCTCCCATTTCTGTTGAAGGGAAGCAAACCCATCTGATGCATTGATCATCAGTGAGCAATAGATTGCCAATATGACCCCTTTACCTAAGCACCCATGAGATGTTTAGCCTCCAACGGACTATGGGGCATATTAGCAAGACCGGCGATAAAATTATCGCTGTTTTAGCGGCAGGAAACTGCCGCTAAAACGCGATAATGGGCTTGCTAATATGCGTTATAGAATTCCAATAGAAGCCCAGGTTAGATGTGCAGGACATCTAACCTGGGCTTCTATTGGAATTCTAAAGCGCATATTAGCAAGCCTCATTATCGCCGTTTTAGCGGCAGTTTCCTGCCGCTAAAACGGCGATAATTTTATCGCCGGTCTTGCTAATATGCCCCTATATTCAGGGATATCAGCATCCACAGGGATATAAGTCTGTAGGCACAGCACAATTGGAGGAAATGAAGAATTGTGTGTGAGAGAAAGCATATTGGTCTCGGGTTTACTGAAAAGGACATTAGTATGCCACCCCGGCAAACATCCCCGAGATACGTAATCCCTATTTGATCCCAGTGGACGAAACCCCCAAGACCCGACACCTGCCAAAACCAGGTGCCTAGCCAGAGAGGGGTCATATCCGTCAGATGGTGTTCCAATCGAATTAAACGTAAAGCAGCCCTCCAGCAGCATACAGCCACTTCGGTGCAGGAGGACACCACCAGAGGCAGCTGGTCTTCATGTAAAAGGCAGAGAAGCCCCTCACACCCCAGCAGGTGCAGCTCCAGACAGTATGCAGGGTCTTCCTGCCCTCCCTCAAACCATTCATTAATGGGGGCCAGATGGGCAGCAAGGTAGTAACCATAAATGTCGGTCATACCAAGGCACCCGTCAAATGGAAATTTCAGTGCCGTTGGGAAGGCTACACGTTGCCCTCCTGCTAAAGGCCATCAGTTTCGATGTCAGTTAATGAAACCTTCTCCGAGGAATTAGATATGGAAAGTTTGTTAAGATATATAAGTTCCGGGGGAGGAACAGCATTTTGAAGACTGCTATGCATTCCATCAGGTGGAAGGGCAGTTGACTCCACCTACGCAAGTCTCTGTCCAGGGTTGTGGCAACAGTTTGGAAGTTAAGGGACCAAGCCAATTCCAGAAAGTGTGAAATATGAATCCCCAGATACATAAAGGGATTCCAACAAACAGGTCATTCTGCGGTGATCCCCAAACAGGGATCCACTAGGGAGGGGTACTATTACAAAGGGGAGAGTCTCCCCTTCCCAATGATACCCATCTGCCTATGTGCCCTGGGGGCTGAGATAGCCGCGCGAGCACGTAGGCAGTGAAACTGAAACGAGCAAATCGGCTCATTTCACTTTTGTTTTCAGTGAAATGAAGTCAGCGCACTGTGCGCGCTGATTGTCATTTCACTGAGAACCCAGAACAGCCTCGGGAGCTCGGGAAGCTCTTCCCCAACTCCTGAGGCTGTTTTGGAAGAAAGGAAATCCCTTTGGTGCCAGCACCAGAGGAATTTCCAGTGCCATGTGCACAGACATGCAGGAGCTGCTCGACACACACGAGCACCGTTGCATCAGATGGCTCCCGCGCATCCTACACATGCAAGGGGTTAAGGCAATTGATTAACGATGACTTTTATTCATCTACCACATTCCATTTAAATTTGGACAGGTTCTTAAACTTCATATCGGATCTTATTGCTGAGTCATAGGGGCATATTCACAAGGACTCATCGCTGATTTAGCGGCACTTTACCGCCACGAAAGTGGCGATAGATTTATCGCCCCATTCACAAGCCTGCGCCAACAGCACATATCGTCAGTTTTCCTGCGATAGCTGCCACTAAAAACATCGCCAAGGCTGACAGCGACAACTAACGCTAATCATATGCAGAGTAGGCGTTCCCGTGCAAAAACTCACGAAAACACCACTTCGCAAAATTCACAACAACAAGCCAGACCAGCGATGCGGGCCTAAAACATGCGATAAGGCGCGTCAGCAGCAGGAACTTAAGACCTGCTTTTTTCTGGTCTTAAGTAGGACAAAAACCTGCAGTATAAAGGGAGCCCAGCCCAGAGCCACATCTGAAGACCAACACATGCCATGGAGCTACTAATCATGCAGCTCGGAGACCCAAGAGGGCCACAACACCCGCCGCCACCACCCCCAGGACCACCCCTGGACCAGGACCACCCCCCCCCCGGACTACCACCGAGGCAGCGCAGAACAATACAGCGGACCTTCCGAAAACGCACCAGCCTCAGAGACTTAAAGCCAGAGGATGACATTGCCCACTACAGGCTCAAAAGGACAACCATCCTCCGCATCCTGACCCACATTGCCCACAGGCTGACGGTACCAACACAGCGGACAACCAACATCCCACCGCAGACAAAGCTGCTGGCTGTGCTGCACTTGTTGGCCTCTGGTACCTTCCAAACAACAACTGCCAGAGTCGGAGGAGTCTCACAGCCAGCCCAATCAAAGTTCGTCACACCTGTCATGGATGCCATCATCAGCTTCATAACCCAGCACCTTCATATCCCACACATTGCGCAGGAACAGCTGGAGACCAAGCAAGGATTCTACGCCATAGCTGGCTTCGCGCACGTGTTGGGGGCAATTGACTGCACACATGTCCTACTCGTGCCCCCTGCCGACACTGCACACAAGTACCGCAACAGAAAGCACACGCATCCCATCAACATGCAGGCAATAGTGGACCACAGGGGACTCTCCACCAATGTCGCCACCAACTTCCCAGGCAGTGTGCATGATTCCTACATCTTCCGACAGTCCATCATCAACCAGCGCTTTCAGGATGGCACCTATGGAAATGCACTGCTCGTCGGTAAGTACCAACGGAACACACCACACACCTCAACTCCACAATCATACAACTCACAACTGTGGGAATGCACAAGTAACAATATCACATACAACATGCCAACCAACATGCCCACCTACCAGACACGACAACACAAGGCACCCTGGTGACAGGGGCCAGACATGTAGACAAACCATCCACAAAGGCATAGCCCCTCTGCCACACAATTGCAGAATGTGGGGAGAGGTGGGAACCAAGAATGTGCGAAGGAGGCAATGGACCCATGAATAATAATGTACACAATGCCAAGTGTGGCGGTGATGTGCTGGACAGCCTTGAGTATGCAGAGCACAGAAATGTCCATGTGGACATATACTGCTGGTGTTTGCAGTTTTGTGGACAGTGGACGCAACCATGTTACCTCAGGCAGTGGTGAAGACCTTGGACATGTAGCCATGTCGCCCCCCCTGGAAGCAGAAGCGTAGTGGGCTGGGCCGGCGTACGCCAGTGCAGCGTAGGAGTGTGAAGAAATGGCCCGGGGCTCTGGGCGTGGTTCATTCCTGGGCTCTGGGCGTGGTTCAGTTCCGGGCTGGCCACAAAAGTGACTATGTCGTGTGTCTCTGTTGAGGTGTCGGCGCCACCCGGCCCTTAATCGACAATGTTGCAATGTAGTGTTGTAGG
Organism: Calotriton arnoldi; assembly: GCA_963921515.1. Classification (NCBI taxonomy): domain Eukaryota; kingdom Metazoa; phylum Chordata; class Amphibia; order Caudata; family Salamandridae; genus Calotriton; species Calotriton arnoldi. The sequence goes on along the minus strand of CAWUFW010016035.1, from coordinate 81,976 downwards.
GATTCTGCACATACACAGAACTATGCACAGCAATGCAGGACTTCGGTATATAGGGGCTACGCCTTCCTACAGCCTTAGTATCCACGAGCCCACGACCGGCTAGCTATAGTGTCCCACCTGCCCTCCTATACACAGATAGAGAAACAGGCGTTTAGACAACCCAGAACACAACACTCCCCCAATCACTCAGGGATCGTGGTAACAGGTCATTCCCTTTCGCTCAGACTCCCGTACTCATCCACAACAAGAGATTGACAGAGTCACTGAGTCACTTCAAAATGTTTATTTCAACTAACATGCTTTAAAATGCAGTATACGAGCCACTACTAAAATCGGAATGCATAACACAAACATTGTCAGCATTGTAGCAAGTCCATACATCATATAAGGAGAAATCATTGTATATTGATTCTGGAGCCAGGACTATAAAACCTACTCTCCCTCCCCATGGACGGGAAAAATAAGATGATATCATAGAAGTTCTCTGGGTTTGTATAGCAGACCCCATACCTCTAAGACATAGATCGTGTCTCTTCTTCACAGCTCCATACAGCTCTTCATTCTTGAAAAGTCTCTCCTCAAGTGTGTCTGCGTGTAACATGCATTCTCCTAATATAGACAAAAAGGTGCGTGTCCCACAAACAGCAGCTGCAGGGTATGTTTAGCCTATGTGCTAGGGCCTGACCAGATATAAATAACAAGGGACGGTGTTGTTTGACCTTGCTCACGATGTTCAGACTAAACTCCAGGAACAAGCAGGGAACCAGCGCAGCCAGCGGGTCGCAGGTGACCAGCGAAAACATTCCTGCATAAGAATAAGCCTGTAGTGTTGTGTGCAAAAGCAGCATCATGGCCTCCGGACCCATTCTAATCTAAAGATGCCAACGGGGTACCCCAAATCCACATGAGACCCTCCCCCTGGCCAGGTTGCAGAAGGATAGAAAAAACAAGGTCCAAGTCGCAAGCAGAGTCAAAGCACTGAGCATAGCAGGGGCAAAGTTCCATAAATCAAAATCATCATAAGGATGATTAGTGGTAAAATACGAGGAGAAGCAAAAACATAAAAATGTCTTGTTGAACATTAATCATCGGAATCATATGATCCGTTGAACCTTGGAAGGCAAGGTGTTCCAAAAGACGGTCCCCCTCCTCAGAGACGAGGAGGGACAACATCCAATTCAACAACTCGAAGGAGCATATGTGCTCATCATAATCCATAGCATCAAAAAGCATGGTCGTACATCCTGTATCGTACTCAATGTAGCTGTGGTGCAGCAGGCGCGACGCCCCTTCACAGATGTCCCATTGTGCCAGCACTCCATTCACGGCTGCCATCAGCATGTGGGTACCAGTTGCACATGATTGATCATGACGCAATAGGGGCCACAGCAACAGGTCGTAATCAGGGCAAGGCCGTATGGCGTTTGAGAGGCACAAAGCCAAAGCCCAGGAAAAAGGACAGTCGCGGCACCAAAAAACTGGATGGACGCATGTAAAGTATGCGTATCTGTAAGCCACATTGTAGGCTGCACCCACAACAGCCATAGGCAGGCAACCAAGGAATTCCTGCAATAGGCTACGGTACAGCTCCAGCTGGACCGGATGATCGAGTACCACATGAAGGGCAGCTGTTACGAAGTAGTAAAACAAGTACCAGGACAGCACCAGCGAGCAAGAGGATCAACGGCAAGCCACCAAAAGCGCTGGAAAAAATGGAATGAATGAAAGCCGGAATCACACCAAATATGGTTTGAAACGAGGACACAAGACCTCAGCCCACCAATTAAGTAAAAGGTGCAAGGCCTTCTGTGTCAGAAACATTGAATATTTGGTGTATCAACTCCCCAAAATGTAGTGGGAGATTGGTATTTTATAGGGATTGAATTTCACTTGATGTCCGAGCACCTGTAGCTCGAATGTTTCACGGGCCGAGGTCAAGGCAAGTTCATGTTGGAATAACAGTGCTTTGAGCCTACTTAATTGGTTGAAGCTTGCTTTCATAGCGGGAACAGAAGGCCACAGAGAGCTATCAGCAATGCCATGCGGGGGCGGAAACAGGACGTTGCTGCAAGAGGGACATCGTTGCCGATACACCGGCGTGCGCCGAAGCCATGCCCTCATGTGCAGCTGTGATCAACCATGTCTGCGGTCCTCGTTGGGAATCAGCGGATCCCCAACAGAAGGAATTGTTACTGTCGGAACTTGTTCCGGGGACAATTGGTATACATATTTGGACGGAAACCCCTGTGGGTATTTCATCCCGTCTCTGGAAGCCGCTACGGCTGCCAGTATGCCGGTATCGACTTTTGTCATAAACCTTGCGGACATGCGCAGACAGGCATGACAATGGTGTGCCGTAGGAGTGCAAGTGATGCAACTGCGCAGCGCACACAAGTAAATAGGCTCGGGTGAGGGACGAGCAGCTGTAAGGCTACGTAATACACATTGATCCTGCACATTAGCCATAAGCAATACATGGCAAACATGAATCCCAAAGTCGCACAAATCACACACCACAAAACTTGTAAGTCTGCCAACACAGCATGTTGAACCACCAATTTACACTAATCTCACTTACCTCTCACAGGTGAGCAAGGATATGGACTCTGCCTGTGGATGATGACACCCCTCCGAGCCCCGAACACCCCGGCCCAGAGGCAGCACAATGTGGCCCACAAACACACCAGGGTCATTGCTGAGCGCACATTTGGCATGTTGAAGTCACGTTTCAGGTGCCTGGACATCACAGGTGGAAGACTCCTGTACAGCCCGGAAATAGTGTGCAAGATGATCATTGCATGTTGTGTATTGCACAACATATGTGTACGCAGCAATGCCCCATGGATCCAAGTGCCAGATGCACCGGACGATGATGAGGAAGATGAGGCAGGTGGACCACACCCCACTGCAGCTGCAGCAGGAATAGCCCGAAGGAACACACTCATTAGCAATTCTTCGCATGAGCATGTCACATTGTGACTGTCCTTAGCAATCATGGAACAGTACAAAATGACCACATGGACAGCATGTGCAATTGAATTCATTGCAACACACATTCCCTGTGTGCATGTCAGTCCTCTGTATTAGCACATCACTCTGACAGGTGTAAGTGCAACATTAAGTGCTAACAATCTCACAATTAGCACATAGATGGTGGGTATGTCACCTCTGTACAGAGAGGTTGTTTAGGGTGTCACGTATTCGAAATGCCATTTCAGGGTGTCAAATGTGGTACGTAATCCCACTCATCAGCGTATCACTTGTGTACAATAACATGACATGAAGGCTGTCATTGGTGTTCAGAAAAAGACAACATGGTGTCATTTGGGGTCCAATATGGAATTGCGGGTGTCATTTGGGGTCCAATATGGAATTGCGGGTGTCATTTGGGGTCAAATATTAACCACCCTGATGCAGAGATGCACCCTGTGACTCAGGTCCCACAACATGTGCAACATGGACGTAAGGGGGATGGGGGCACAGTGAACACCTCAGCAACATGGGAGATGCACACCAGCCAAAGAGCCAGCAGGAATACCTTGCGTGGAACACACCAAGGTGTCCCCTGGACATATGTGCCATAAACAACTCCTGTTTACCACCAAACAAACGTTCTACGCTAACCGAATTGATTCAGCAAAAACTCGGCAAAAGAACTTTTAGAACAGTTTCTAGCTTGGCATCTCCACACCCAGCTAAAGTTCAGTCGAGTCAGGAACTTTGCAAAGATATCGCCAAATTCTTCCTGAATAAAGTGGAGGTCATTTTTTCGGCGTTCAATGGTCCAATCGCAGCTGGGAGGGCCACGGTAAAAGAGGAACATACGCTCTTTAAAGTGTCCCCCCATATCCTTGACAAGTGTGAGCCATTAACCATGGACAATACTTGTAGCATGCTCGTGGCAGCAAGTTCAGGGTCACCTTATGACCCATACCCGGTTGCAGTGGCCAAACTAGCCGTGGAACCAGTTACCCTCGCACTTACGCCCATTTTTAATACTATGATTGAAACAGGACATTTTCCCAAACTCTGGAAGGTGGCTTCGATTTTACCCCTTCTAAAAAAGCCCAGCCTGGACCCCAAGGACCCAAACAGCTTTTGTCCAATTTCGCGGCTCCCATTACCAGCAAAAATTATAGAAAAAGCTATAAATGTACAACTTAGTGCCTTTCTCCGAGAGACCCAAGCCTTGGATCCCACTCAATATGGCTTTAGAGAGGGACATAGTACGGAGTCAGCTCTCATCAAGGCCACTGATGAGATTAGGAAAGCTGTGGATCAAGGTGGCAAGGCCGCCTTGATCCTACTGGATCTCTCCGCGGCCTTTGATACGGTCCATCACGATCTTTTGATGGACCGTTTAAGGGCATGTGGGATCCAGGATAAAGCATGGAAATTCCTACAATCTTTCTTAACAGATAGAGTACAAATTGTATCTCTGGGTGATCACCATTCAAAACCTTTTGCTTTGCCTTGTGGAGTCCCGCAAGGGTCATCGCTGAGCCCCACATTGTTCAATGTATATGTCGCATCCTTGGCCCCAATCATTAGTGCCTTTGGCTTTGGTCTCACCTCCTATGCGGATGACACCCAAATTGTGGTGTCTCTGCTTCCAGGACAGGAGGTGGGCATGGATAAACGTTTCCAGGATTGTATGGAATCAGTTGGCAGCTGGATGGCGGAAAACTGCCTAAAGCTTAATTCAGGCAAGACGGAAGTTATACTATTTGGGAATGACGCCAATTTCTGGAACCCAAACTGGTGGCCGTCCTCCATGGGCTCTCTTCCTATACCCATGAAAAAAGTGAAAAACCTAGGAGTAATTGTAGATGACAGACTTAATTTCGGTGACCAAGTAAATGCAGTCTCTTCTTCAACTGCGTATGTTCTTAAAACAGTGAAAAAAATATTGCAGTTTTTACCAGCTGACAGTTGGCAAACAGTGGTCACCGCACCAGTCCTATCAAGGCTGGATTATTGCAACAGTCTCTATTTAAATATTCAAGAACGTTTTATGAACAAACTCCAAAGGCTGCAAAACGCGGCTGCCAGGCTACTTATGGGTACGCCCAAGTTTGACTCAATCTCCAAAGGAATCAAAAAATTACATTGGCTCCCGGTGAGGAATCGAGTGCGCTTCAAATCTCTTTGCACCGTATTTAAAGCACTTCAAGGAATAGGACCCGATTATCTACAAAAACAGTTTAAATGGTACATACCCAAAAGAAATCTTTGTTCGCTAGGAGCCAAGTTGGTTACAGTTCCAGCTACAAAAAAAGCAACGTGGGGAGGCCGAAGCTTTGTCTTCGGGGCAGCTAAAGCCTGGAATGACCTTCCTGTCCACCTTAGAAATGCCACAGATCTTTTAGCCTTCAGGAGGGGTTTGAAAACATGGCTTTTTGATAAGTAACTCTGCTTTTGCTGCTTTAGTTGAAAGGATAGGTAACTAGCGACAGGACACCCTTGGGTAACTGTTGTGCTCTAGAAATATCCGTAACATAACATAACATAACATACAGATCACATGTGTACACGGACGTCATCCATCAATAGTAGTGAACAGTGTCAGCTATTGTTGCAAGGTGAGGAGTCACGTGCCTCCTCACAGCTACCTGTACACATCACTGTCGGACTGCAGCAAAACACCACTGCTGCATCTGAGCATGCAAAATTGACCGTGAGGGCACGTACATGGCTGGTTAGGGTTCAACTGTGCCGGGAGGCGAAACAGTGACATCCCCCCCCCCCAAACCACATCACTTTTTAAGATTGCAAGCAGATGACAAACTAACATTAGGGATGTAAGCACCTTTGTCTGGACTAGAAGGCGGTAGCACATCTGCACCTCCGACCTTGGAATTGCACGCGCCCGGCACCCCCTGTGAGATACCATAGCAGCTGATGTCGACTCCCACACTACGCACAGCGCTAGCCAAAGACCAACGTATACACACCCCACACACAGAAGTCCTTGCTCGCAGTACTCTTGCATGGAATGATCTTCACACTTACGCACAGACCATCCCAGGAGTCCAACTGCTGCACACTGAAACAAATCAGTGCTCCGAGCTGTGGCATCCACATAACTTAGACTTAGGCTTTTTTACACACAGCCCTATTTCCTACATTGACGTGGGTCTAAGTTGGGAAATTGCGAGATTGTTGTTTGGGAGCAATGAGGCCACAGCTAGTTCACACATTCCCAGTCATCTCACTGCCTGTCTGGGTCACGGTCAAACATGCGCATTGTTATCAGTTCCCAGGGAGTACCTTTTTTTGGAATCACTGCCCCTACATTCATCCATACTTTCATACTTGCTTGATCATAGACATGACACATCTGTGTGAATTAGAATGTTTTGATCCCATTCGGTGGATTGTTGAAGCTGGACCAGTACATGGCCATGCAAACCCCACTTTGCATTGTTGCCCCATGGAGGGCCAGCCTTGTGCATGTGCATGAGTTTGCACGTGCATGGGTTTGTTGTGAGATTGGTGATGTGTGGGGAGGGCCCCCTCTGGGCACATTGTCAATGGGGGCCTACTTGCTGTTTCTATGTGTGCTGCAGTATGCCAAGGAGATCATGGACATGATGCATAGTCATTGTGGGTGTGCACTGTGCTATACATAATTGTGCATGTGTGCCATTGTGCCCATCTCCCCCCGTCCCCCCAGTCCCTGGTCGTTACTCACCCTGTTGCTGTTGGGTCAGGTCATGTTGAGCAGTGTCTGGTCCCCCAACTCCTGCCACCGTCTCCCCACTGATGACTGTGGGAACCATTTCCTCCATCTCATCCAGCTCCTGCTGTGGCGCTGGACTCCCACCTCCATTCTGCATTGCTGCTTTCCGGTTGTTAGCGAGTTTCAGCTTGTTTTTGCGCTTCACATCATTCCAGCGCTTCTTGCAGTTGTCCACTTCCCTTCTCTTCACTCCAACTGCAGTCACCTTGGCCAAGATGGACTGCCATATTGCATTTTTAATAGCCAATGACACAGTGGAGGTGATGAACAGTTGTTGGTGGTGTTCTATCACCTCCGTAATCAGGAATTTATTTTCCTGCGGACTGACTCGCGGGTTCCTCTTCTTCTTCTCCTTGCCCTCCTCCTTCCCCGAGGTCCCTGGCTGGTCCTCCGGGGGGTTTGTGGGGTTCTGGTTGGCCTCTGTACTTGCTCCCGCTTCCTCCATGGTGCTTCTCATTTGTTTGTCTTTGTTTAAATTTTTTTATTGCCAGTTTTTATGGTGATTTTTCCCGCCTGACGTAGGAATAGCAAGCCTAGCGCTGCTTCTCACTGATGTTTTTATCGCTGTTGGGCCCATCGCCACTTTTTTCACGATCGGGTTTCATTTTCTATCGCCGTCCCGGTTATTTTTACGCGGACATTTGACGGGTTATCGGGATACTATCGCCTGTTGCCGGCGTGTTGAGAATACGCCGTTGACACGGCGTTAGTTTCCCGCGATAGACGGCGTTATGTAAAGTTTCGTTAACCTAGGTTGGCGATAATTATCGCCCGTTCTTGAGAATATGCCCCATAGTATGGCCCAAGAGACAGCTATGGTTTCTATTTTGTTCCATCTTTCTTTGACATCAAAAAATAACAGTAATAACAATGAGCCTCTGTGAAAAGGAGTTTCTAACCACGAGTTTCTGAAAAACAATAAGCATCTTCAGCTAAGCCTACTTGATATCAGTTATCCAAATAATTGCCTACAGGGCACACTTGTGGGTCTTTTCCAAATTGATAAAACTTTCCGTGCCCAAATGCAATGTGATTTGACCAAAATATTGGCTGCGTTCAGAAGTACATAAAATGTCTGTCATTCACTTTGTATTTCTATTGCTAAACTATTAACACACCGTTAGTGGTGTTAACACTGATAGCATTGAGCAAAGTAGACTAAGATGGCATCTTTGATTTATGAGGGATCGTTGCTGTGGGACCTGAATTTGGACACTGAATAGGAACACATAGAGCAATCTATATGCTGAGGCAAAAGCAATATTTGTCATAATTTAAGATGCTGTAATATCATTTCCTATATGAAACTTAAATGATGAGGGATATCACGGCATATTAGAACCCTCAATAGTGCATGTCTAATCTACAAGCAAATAGAATAATCTGCCTGGGCCCATTCGAATCAGAGGAAAATGATAGGAAACGTGTGACCAGAAATATTGGGTGGAATCAGGGCTGGACGGGGAGCCCAAAGCAGCCCTGGCAATTTTGTACGACCAGCACTCCCACCCTCACCCACCCGGTTTGCAAGTGGGAAGCACTGCTGCTTTTGTTACTGGGAATCGATATTGCAGCACCGCTGCCAAACCGGCCCCCAGTAACAAATAAACAGTCCCCAAAGCTGCAAAACCGGCCCCAATCCTTCCAGCCTCCCAGGGAAGCGCCCAATGCCCGCTACGACCAGTCAGGCCATGGGTGAAATTATAGGTGCCTTATAAATCCTCTAAAACCATGAGAGCTGAAATGTTTCATGTCCTGGTCCTCATTCTCCTGTGTCCAGAGAAACAGCACAATAATATGTTTGCATAATTTGGGACAAGTTTATGAATGAGTCGCCAGCATATTTGTTAGCGTCCACTATCCTCAGGGTCAGCGCGAGCCTCAGTTGGTCCACCTGCAGGAGACACCAATTCTGAATGATACGATAGCACAGAATATTGATGTGTCCATGTGGGGGAAATAGTGCTGGGAAGGGGCCAGGGAGACCTAAAAGGAAAAAGACAGACTGGTTATCACATTTCTATGAACTCCTGATAACTCTCCCCTTTCCTACTAATAACTCAAAATATCACCTGTAAGATAAGATATGGTAGACTTATTGGTCTATTCCTCTCCACTAAGTAACTCTGTTTTGTTTTTTTAAAGAGCTGTAAACACAGAAATTCGTGATTACTCTTATGTTGCACAACCAATTATACGATCATTGGCTTTAAACATAGATCACTACAACCAAGAACATGCCACAAATCAGAAAGGCTCCTTCCAACTGTACTACAGCTTGAATTAGCAGGAGAATCCTTTCAGTTGTTCATAGTTCCCAAAGATCACAATGTATCTCCGTGGAAGAGACTGGATGCTATTTAAACCTTCCAATGTTATTATTTCTGTTTGCAGATGAATCCCCAGTTTCTTTAGCATATTCCGTCACACTTTGTAGATTTATTTTTTCAATTCGTGAGAATTCCATTTTAATTCAACAGTTCCAGGTCTTTTCCTTTCCAACTCTCACCTTGTCGATTGGCTTCTTTAAACATGGACTCAGTTTCTATTCAAAGGTACTTGCCCCAAAGCATCAATTTGTTTTTACTGGAAAGTTGCCTGAAAGTAACGCAAACCAATGCAGAGCGATGCTTTGTGTTAAACTGCGTAAAGGGGTGTTCCATAAGTGGTACAGCATTACTTGAAAGCAGGTAAAAAAATTAGAAATGCTTTTATTTCTCTTAACTTGTCTAACTTTGTATGGGTGCTGCACAGTAGAGCACACATCCTGAGTGGGAAAAGATTTTAGAGTTTGTCTATGCATAGTATTTTGTACTGGAAGGACACTATTCCAGTACAAAAGCAATGCTAGTCTCATGCAGACACCATTGCACTATGGCGCATTTGAGATGTCATGAGATGTCATAAATGATGTCATAGACCATGTCATGAGTGATGTAATATGTGAGGTCATAAACAGTGCACGGCGAGGGTGCAAGTTATAGTTAGCTCTGCTAACTTTAGCTAGTGCATTTCTGTGTTCTTTCAGTTTAAAACATTAATGTCCCCTAACTATAACCAGGGCCACTGGAATTATGCGATTGTGTGGCCACTGCGTTTTTGCAGCTATGGATTTGCAAATTTGCCACATAATCCATCATGTATAATCTGTAGATTTTAACAAATAAAAATTGTTCCTAGGTCAAAATGTTCAAAAGTTACTAATAATGCAACAGCATGTGTTCACACTCAGTGGAAGGTCCTTTTTAAAGGTTGACTGCTCACCTTTCTGTTGTTTATTGCTTGATTTGCATGGTAAATTGGTACTAAAGAGGTGCAACCAATACCCAGACAGTGTTCATAAGTATAAAAATTACAAAATAAGGAAGTAATACTATCAGAAAATGTGCCACATCATGCCGCATAATTCACCTTTTCTTGCCACATGATTTTCTCAATCCTGCTACATAATTTGGCCCTGCCCTGCTGCTTAATTCTTGTGGCCCTGACTATAAAGTTACTTTAACGTTTTTTTTCCCAGTAAATTTCAACTTTTTTTTCTAAACAGAAACAGATCTTTTTATAACATTTAACTATAATGTTACATTAACCTTTGTTTTTTCAGTGAATTTCTCGTTTTTTAAAAATCAAAAAGTACTATTTTATTCCAATACTTGAAGGCGACTCCGCCACACAGAGCCAACTTCAGCCATGCACAGCATAGGGTTGGCAGCCCACCTGGAGGCATCTGACACCCCCACAGGTAGCCAACCTCATGCTGTGCACGGCCTTTGTCGGACATGGCATGGGGTTGGCCGCAGGGCCTAACTTGCAGCCAGACCAACACCCTGCAGGCTGCCAATACCATGCCCTGCACAGCCTTTGCTTGTGCATTGCGTGGGTTTTAAAAGCAGGGCCTGTGTTGCAGCCAGGCTATGCTCCAACTTTCCGCAGGCAGCCAACCAACTCTGTGCATAGCCTTTGACCTGTGCACAGCGGGGGTTGATTACAGGGTTTGGCCTGCCGCCAGGTTCTGTGGCCAAACCCCCAGTAGGCTGCCAACCACACAGCATGTACAGCCTTTACCATGCGCAGCTCAGGGTTGGCCTTCGAGCCCCGGGGACCCTACTCGCTGGGGCCAAAACACATTTATTAAGGGGAGGGAAGAGCGCGGCCCCCTCCCCGACCTTTAATTGGCCCCAGAGACCAAATCCTTTGGGGCCAAATACAATTATATAGGGAAGTAGGGCATGCTGCCCCTTTCTCTGAGCCTTAATAGTCCCCCAAAACCACACTAGCTGGAGCAAATACAATAGAAAATGGGAGGGGGGTTATGAGGCCCCCCTCCTCAGGCCTTCTTGGCCCCTGTGGACCCCATCCCCATGGCCAAAATCTAAGGGGAGGTAGCATTTAGCTCCCCCCCCCCAAGCCTTATTAGACCCCGGGTAGGGGGCCGAGCTTCCATCCTCCCTGAGCCTTATGAGGCCTTAGGCATCCCATCCCCCAGGGTCAAACCAATAAAAAAGGGGATGGGGCCATGTGCCGACCTTTCCTGAGCCTCATTATGCCCTAGGGACCCCATCCCCCATAACGTATGTATTTTGAATGGGAGGGGGCCACATGGCCCACTCCCCTAGCCTCATTAGGCCCTTGGGGCTCCATCCCCAGGGCCATATTTTTTTAAAAGGGGTGGCCGGCCATGTGGCCCCAACCCCTAGTCTCATTAGGCCCTGGGGACCCCAAACCCCCTAGGGCTTTTTTTAAGGGTAGGGGGCCACATGGTCCCCCTCCGCAAGCCTCATTAGGCCCTGGGGACCCAATCCCCTATGTATTTTAAAGTGGAGGGGGGCTGTGTGCCCCTCTTCCCGAAGCTATTAGGCCCTGGGAACCCCATCACACAGGGCTTTTTTTAAAGTAGAGAGGGGCCACAAAGCCCCCCTCTGCAAGCCTCATTAGGCCTTGGGACCCCATCCCCCAGGGCCTTTTTTTTAAAAGTGAAGGGACCGCGTGCCCCCCTCACCGAACCCATCAGGTCCTGGGGACCCCAAGCCGCAGGGTCCTATGTCTTTCAAAGGGGAGGGGGCTGTGTGGCCCCCCTCCCCAAGCCTCATTAGGACCTGGGGACCCCATCACCCAGGGCCCTATATATTTTAAAGGGGAGGAGGGGACATGACCCCGTCCCCGAGTCTCAATATGCCCTAGGGACCCCTTCCCCGGGTTAGAAATTCAATAAAAAAAACCAAAGGTTACAGGGACGTCATAGAGTTACGTTCATATTTTACACACACAGAACCACAGAAATGCAGCAGTTATAGTAATCTAAAGTAACTATAATTCGTGCCCTAAGGTAACTATAACTCGCGCCCTCGACATGCACTGGTAATTACCCCACATATTACATTACTCATGACATCATCTATGACATCATTGATAATATCACTGCAACATTTGCAGTAAAATTATTCATGAGAAAACTGTGCATAGCATGTTAAACAAGTTATGTGTATACACTACATTTTCTTTAATTGGAAAATATTTAAATACAATTTTTTGATTGACAAATAAATGTAACTTTCTTTTTTAAAATAAATAAATAAAAATATATTCTATATATAACTTCTAGTAATGCTAACACATAATATATGAATATTAACATTTCACTGTAGGTGGGATTTTTTTAATTACTCTTTAAAAATACATTTTAATTTTATTAAAAATATTTAAATTAAATTGATATTTATTTCCAAATTAACGTAATAGTTCTGTAGCATTATATTTTGTTAAAAATTAATATATAACATTATTTTAAATTAATATTTAAAACTTTTGCTTTAAGTTTATTAAATTATTTTACTTTCCCTATGATTTACCATAGAGATATCTCCGGCCCAACTGTGCAGATCTATGCCTACCTGGGAAAAGTTACTGGTAGGAAATTTACACTTGTAAATTAGACACCACCACCTGAATTCAGAAGGTGGAGCCCTGCAAATCTACACTTTACAGTAAAGATACATTTGTAAATGGTGAATACCCAGAAGAAGTACATTTACTACAAAATGTAAGACTAAATTTACATATATTGATTTACTTACATGTAAATTTACTTTTGTGAGTGGTCCTCTATGTGTCACAAGGTAATTAGGATTTTATTGGTATACCAACAAACAAGGTAGGGCAACCCAAAGAAGACACTTCTTTCAAAGTCACCAGGAAATTGAAGTCCGTGGAATCTACATAGAATTTATGTTGCTGACACCCATAGTAATTCACATCTTCCGAAAACCAACAGGTACTAAGATTTATATGCCACTAGTTAATCAGGTGTCTAGGACGTTCACGTAAAATTTGTGTTGGTGCAAACAACAGAAAGATACAGCTTCCAAGTTCTCCAAGAGAGCTGAGCCAATATGGAATTCACCCAGAACCAGCATAAGTGTGACTCAAAGGACGGCACAACTTTCAAAAACCATAAGGAACTTAGGGGCATATTAGCAAGACCGGCGATAAAATTATCGCCGTTTTAGCGGCAGGAAACTGCCGCTAAAACGGCGATAATGGGCTTGCTAACATGCGTTATAGAATTCCAATAGAAGCCCAGGTTAGATGTGCAGGACATCTAACCTGGGCTTCTATTGGAATTCTATAACGCATATTAGCAAGCCCATTATCGCTCGCTTTAGCGGCAGTTTCCTGCCGCTAAAACGGCGATAATTTTATCGCCGGTCTTGCTAATATGCCCCTTATTTCTATGTGTTACAAGGCAATCGGCAGTCTATAGCATGCACATAGATGTAATAAAGATGCATCCCACAGAGCGACATAGGTTTCAAAATCCACCTAGAGAGTTAAGAGTCTCTGAAGTAACATCACCTCAGTATAATGGAAGACATAGATCCCCAACCCCACCAGGAGATTTAAGGGGCATATTAGCAAGGCGATTATCGCCACTTTAGCGGGACTTTTTTCCGCTAAAGCGGCGATAATATTATCGCCTTATCAACAAGCTGTCGCTAACTGCTGTTAGCGACAGCTTGTAGGCGATAGCGACCTGGTTGGGTGCCGCTTTGCATGCCAGCGATATTTATCGCTAATGGCATGCAAAGTAGGCGTTCCCCACCTAACAGCGACTGGAAACAGTCGCTGAGGTCGCTAACGCCTATCAGCGAGGCAGGGGCGGTGATTAGCGAACCAGCGCTAAACACGTTTAGCGCTGGTTTGCTAACACCTGGTCCCACCCTGACTTAGCCATGTCATCCAATGAGAGGTGGATTACATGGCTAAGTCCCCTCGCACTATCAGCAAGCAGAACTGGGGAACAGTGTGAATATCGCCTGTTTTCAGGCGATATTCACACTGCTCTTCAAGGTTTCTATCGCTTTGGAGATTAGCATTGCTGATTGCACGCTAACTCCGCGATAGAAACCGGCGATGCCTGGCGATAATTATCCAAGCGCTAATTGCCCTAAGTCTTTAGATCCACCTAGAAGCAGCATAGGTACAACAACAGGAACACCAAGCTTCCAAAAATGACTATTTGCTTAGTTCTGTGTGCCCCAGTGTAATCTGGAGTCCAGAGATTCCACCTAAAAGCAGCATAGGTTAAACTTTCAGAAAGATACAGATTCGAAAACCACCAGGAAATGAAAGGATTTATGAGATCCACTCAGCAGCATCATAGGTGCAAAGCGCAGGAAGATGCAGCTTTCAAAATCACCAAGAAATGTAACAGTCTATGTATTCCATATGGAATGTGGGTGCAATTCATGGGAATACTAAGCCAACATTTAGAGTTTGGCGGGCGGCCCATCAGCCCCTGGGTGCACTTAGGTAATTACCTCTGCTACAATGAAATCCATATTTAGAGATCTCTACCGGTATGGTGCAAATCTCTATGCCTACAGAGGAACTGCTACAATGGTGCATACTCTGAAGGCAGTGAAAGTTTGCTGAGTGGCACCATGTTTAATGCAACCTCTTTGCAAATGTTTTTGTTTTATAAAAACAAACTTCCAAAGTGGAAGTTTTGTTTTTAAACTAATGGCCTGACACTTGGAAAATTGCTCCTATGCTGTGGGGAACAGTTTGTATTTTTTCTGTTTGGGACCACCAGGCTCTAACTTGTTGTCTAGAACAGGAAAAAGTAAGTCTGCTCTGAAAAGGGCAGTTGGCCTGAGGAACTTAGACCAACATCCAGATCTCCTCTGGGGGGTCGGCGTAAGATTTTCCCTCGCAGGGGCACCACAAGCAGAACGATGATGGTCTGTCTGACTCTAAATTTAGCAGGTAGATTACCCCAGATTAATCATAGGTAAGGCTCTCTGTTTTCCGTTTTTACAGACTTTTACAGATAAATACAGAGAGAAAACAATGTGTTTTCTATCTGCATTTATTTTCAAAAGTGGATAAATACAGAAAATGTTCCTGCTTTTAAGTGACACTCCGTGCTGTCTTTCATGAATTATAGGTCAACACATTCCTTTAAATAAGGGCATGTCAACATACATATATAGTATAATGCTAGTATTTACCAGTGGATGTATTGTTATGTAATATTTGGCAGCTTAAATAGCTAAAACATGACAGACATCAAAGTATGAGTGTGCGTCTATCAGTTAAATAAATATGGAAATGTTTATTTATACAACTTCATTTATACGCAAAACACAAAATAAATATGGATGAATACAGATAAACTGGCCAAAAAATAATTATGGATAAATACAGACGGAAATGTTAAAAAATAAATACCATAAAACCGGGAGCCCTAGTCATAGGTGCAACATACAGGAAGATGTTGTCAGCCGCGGTCTGTGCAGGTAACAGCGGTGGGGCGGTGGGGCCGCGTTGGGGGGATTTCGAGGGACGATGCAGAGGGAAAATTAATTATTTGTTTCATTTTCCCTCGGCATCGTCCCTCGAAACCCCTCCTCACGCGGCCCCACTGCTGTTACCTGCACGGACCGCGGCTGGATGTTGTGTACAAAAACCACCTGATACTTACATCTATACATCATAAATAATTTAGAAATCCATGATATCCATCTAACAACAAATAAGTAGCAACCTAAGAAAGACACATTCAAATATCCACCAGGAGAGTTCATATATACTTTAGAGTTAACACGTAAGCAGCACAGGACACCCAGGGGAAGACACAGCTTTCTAAACCACTAGGAGAGGTCATAATCTATAAAGTTCACCCACAATTGTCACTGGTGAAAGACATAGGAAGATGCAGTTTTTAAAAACAGGAAATTTAAGAGTCTATGAAGTACACCCAGAATTGGTGTTTGTGCAACACACAGAAGGGCAAGCTTTTAAAGTATATCCGATCACCATTCGGAGGTGTATGATTCCCTGTGGATGGGACGTGCTTGTCAGTTACCAGCTTGCCAGTTATGTAAGGGTACTACATGGAGTGGATTGAAATGTGTTAAGAACTGTAAAGGAGTCTTCAGTGGTTGTGAGGGAAGTACATGAGTTTGACACGCAGCTCTAACCCCTTCTGGTCCAAATCGGACCGATGAGGGAAGATGCCAACAGAAGGTGCCCTTCCCCATCCCATACTTTATCTGAATCCATGCAGACAAGCCTATGCACTGCACCCCACTTGCAACCTGGGGTCAGAAAATCTGTAAGGAAGGAGCAGGCATAGAGCAGATGCAAACACCTAGGTATGCAAGCGTCAGGCCGAACAAACAATGTACAGCCCTGCCTGGCAGGTAAATACAGTAAAAATGCAAATCATAAGAAAGTGAAGCAATTCGATTTGTACTGGAGGTGGATGTCAATCACAGGTGCAATAAGCTGGTAATCCACCTGTGTGATGCTGGGCAAATAAAGCTGAGGAATTAGAAATGTGTACAGGGTGATGTGTGCTTTATGATTCAAATGTTCGTCGCATTTTCGAATCCTCTTTTCCTGTCAAGCAATGTTTCCCTCCTCTGTTGGGTGGCAGAGACATGAAGGCTATTTTTCGGGTGACCATGAGGAGTCGGAATCTGGAATTAAATCAGGCAGGCAGAGAGCAGCTGCAAACGATTACGTACATAGGTGTCATGTCCAAGAAATGATGTATACCACTACTGGCATGCAAATGCTATAAACTTTTCATTCAAACGCGAATGAGGAGCAACTCTATGCGGACTGCTGAAGGGGGAGAGGAATCTCAATCTGATGCTATCAACTGGGAATCTGCTTGTGTGTTGGTAGGCCAGGGCTGGGTGGGTGGGGTAGTAGGAATGTGCCAAGGCCAAGCGTGCCTGATTGTTTAGGTGTTCAGGTCACAGTCAGGGCCTCCGATCGAATCAGGCGATGGTGCCTTCCACTCCCCCAAGAATATGGCAGCGGAGACTAGAGAGTTCACAGACCTCGGGCCCTATTATGTAAAGGGCGCACTTTTGCTGTTTGAGTATGGCGCACCTTAAAACAGGTGCCCAGGGCGCAAACAGAGAAAGTGCACCCTATTACATGGAATGCGCTGCCCACAGGGCAGCCGCAAACTCGCGCTGTCATTCCTGTGAAAAACAGAGCGGCTGCTTTGAAGCTGCTCTGTGATTTCACAGTGCAGGCAGCAACCCGTCTGCACTTTTAAAAGGGATTTGCGACCCCTTTGCAGGCAGGTGCAGTCAGTGACAGCACCCGCCTGCAAGGGGCTGTCTGGTGGGTCCATGGGACCTCCTTTTCCCCCCCACCAGAGGTCTGCCATCAGGGGGCGCACTGACAGAGCGCCACCTTTTTAGGAGGCTCACGGTCAGTGTACCCCTCGACAGCTTCTTTGCCTCTGCGCCCGCATCTGTAATATGGCAAGGGTGCAGAGGCAAGGAGATTCCCTCATTTGCATGGGGCACGCTCCCATGCAAATGAGAGCACGCCCCTTGCAAATAGGGCTGGAACTTTATGTGCGCCAGCGCTACCGGTATTACAGAAGGGGCCACACAAGCGTCTGCGCCCCTTCTGTAATTACAAAGTGACCCGGGGCGCACAAAGAAGGCGCAAGCCCTCTTGTGCCCTTTGGGCACTTATGTAACACGGCCCCTGGTGGTGTGGGAGTTGCAAGATGGCTCTTGAGTCAGGTGGCTGTGGTGATGCAGAAAAGGCTAGCCCTGGACACAGCTAGCCAGCACGACTGCAAGGTGTTAGAAACCGTTAAGGAAAACAGCAGACAGAGACTATTATGTTAACAAACACGTACATGAGAACAGTGCACAACCTCATCTGGAAGGTAATGCAGTAAACAACAAATTCATTCAAATCCGAATCATGATTCCTGGTGCAACGTTAAGTTTCCCCGTTTTCCTCAGCATTGCATGTGCAGGCCTTCGTCAGCGAGACGACAACAGTCGTTCAGCAGGCTCACTGTAGAGAAACTGGGTAAAGGGGATTGTACAGTTAGGTGAATGTTATCCCTCACTGTAAGTGGGGATTTCCACCCATGTTTCATGATTAGCTTATCATGTCCTGTGTTTTTCTTTGTATTCTAGACTTTTAATTGTGTTTTTCCTTCAGAAGAGAATGTAAAGTAAAAGGACAAATACATTGCTTATATTTGACCTGACACAAACTGAGACAGGCTGTCCTTTCCCATAACATGTTTGCTCCTGAAAGCCCTGCTGCCTGTTCTCTTTGGCCTTGCTTATGGCCTAGCACAGAATTCAGAAGCTGTCAGGTGGGTCAGTGAAGGGGTTCAGGAGATCCACAGGCTCAAAAGCAGGTGTTCCTGCCAGGAAGAGTGGAAGTAGCAGCGTCTGTGGGGCAGATTTACAAGCCCCTTGCACCACTGGTGCGTCACTTTTTGTGACGCACTGGCGGCGCATTTTAGTGCCCCATATTTACAAGGACAGGAAAAGCCACCCTGCGTGACTTTTCCTGTTCTTGTAAATATGGCCCCTTTGCACGCAGCACTTTGCGTGAAAGGGGCGTTCCATGGGTGTTGCTGTGGGTGTTCCCACGCAACACCCATGGAACAAGACACATTTCCAGATTTATGAGAAATTGTAAATCTTGAAATACGTCTGAATGCTACGCCTCCCCAGGGGATGCGTAGGGAGGCGCAATGAGGAGAAATGTATTGATTTCTCCTCGTTTGTTTCCTCTTTCTATGTATGCTGCAGCACACATAGAGAGAGGAAATCACTCTCTGGTGATTGTTTATGTACAGGAAGGTGTCCCTTCCTGCACGTAAACAATCAGTAAAAATGACATTTTGAAAGTTCTATGTGTGCTAATGCAGCAGACATAGAAGTTGAAAAACGCCATTTCTGATTGTTTATGTGCAGGACGGGAACCCTTCCTGCACATAAACAATCTCCTCACGACGCAGGCATCCTTACACCATGGTGCAAGGGTGCCTGTGCATGGCAGCAGTTTGTGCGCCAGCGCTGGGGAAGTACAGAGATGCAACATATTGTTGTAAATATGTCTCATCCCTGTGCTTTGAAAGTGACTCAGTGCAGCGCAGCCAAATGGCTTGCGGCACGCTCTGAGTCTCTTTCCTTGTAAATTTGCCCCTATATCTTTAGGCCCCACAGCTCCACCAGCCAGTATAAGGCAGTTCCGGCATGTCAGTGAGGGGTGTGTAGGCCTGTTCTGGCTCCCTCCTTTTGGGGTTGAGGTCAGTGACGTGGGAGGAGGAGAGCCCTCAAGAGCAGTAGCATCGCCTCTCCACTGCCTGGAATGCTGCATTGAGAGGTGAGGCAGATGGGCAGGCCGGTACTGAATTTCACATTCTAGAGAATCCACAGATGCCACCTGAAAACATCAGTTTCATTTCTTGGAAAAGGTCGGAAAGTGCGGAAGACGGGAGCCCTCAAGTAGTGTGTTGCAAGGGTACTTGATGCATTGGTATCACTCCTTTCTTGTAATAGGCTATTATGAGCGAGTAGTGGAATATTTTTTCTGACAGGTGTGTTCTGAAGTGAGAAAGCAATTGTAATAAGAAAATGAAGTTCAGCAGGGTACAGTGAGTTTTCAGTCTCCATCCACCTTATTGTAATAAGGATATGAGCCTGCAACAGCAAAACAGCGGTAAGGGGGTCTGCAAGATGTTTTTACAAAGCCATTGAACACCATGGAGAATAAGAACCTTATACCAAAAGGGTGTGGCATGACAATAATAGTGGTTATTTTTACTCAAAAGTTACTTCCTCAAAGCAACTGAGCACTGCATAAGTTGTTCAATATTGTGTGTCGGGTCAAAAAAGGAATTATTTGCCAATATGGAGGGACTGTTTCTAAATCCGCTTTAGTTCCACTGATTACTTGGAGAAACATTCAGGAACCCTGGGGCATATTAGCAAGACCCACGTTAAAATTATCGCCGTTTTAGCGGCAGTTTCCTGTTGCCAAAATGAGCGATAATGGGCTTGCTAATATGCGTTATAGAATTCCAATAGAAGCCCAGGTTAGATGTCCTGCACATCTAACCTGGGCTTCTATTGAATTTTATAACGCATATTAGCAAGTTCATTATCGCCGTTTTAGCGGCAGTTTCCTGCCGCTAAAACGGCGATAATTTTATCGCCGGTCTTGCTAATATGCCCCCCTGTTTCTTAAGTGTTTTATCCTTTAAGTGAACAATGACAAAGAAACCTAGGCCTGTTAAAGCTTCTTGGCTTCAGACTGTAGCCACTTGATGGTGCTTGGATTTAGATGCTGTGAGAACATTCATCAGTTACAACATATCATTCAAACCTTTTTTAGAACCAATGAACCACCGTATGAGTAATAGTTATTTACAAGTATTTTTACACATGCGTCACAGTTCAGTGCTCATGTCTACATATTAGCGCCCTAGTCACACAGTTAATTTCTTTCGTGAATCGATTTAGAAACTATAAAGTTGTGCAATCAAAACTAGCTGCACCTTAAGCCTCGTTTAAATTATTTGGAAGCCAACGCCTCAAGTACACACAATAATACTCGACGAATAAAAATATTGAACATTATTTCCAATTAGCAATAGGGAGAATTGTACTTTACATTGGCCAGTTTAAGTAGCATACTTGTATTTGAATATGTACTTTTAGATATGTATTTTTGTTTTTGACGTCATGATAATTTTACTGATAATACGTTTTTTTTGCATATTTGCTTCGAGCATATCAAAGGGCATTTTCAAAGTTAGTAGAAGAAAATGCTATAGATGCTGTCTATTATTCTGTGCTTGTAAATTGTTGCAGTCTACTGTATATGTTAAGTATTAATTTAATTGTAGTTAAAATAAAATGTAGATATACCTTACTTCTAGCATTCCATTGTAGAAATGGCAATAAAAATGCACAAACAATATGAAACTAGGTACGTGCAAAATACCTTTCGTTAACTGCAGCCGGGGTAAAAATTAGGAAACTTTAGGTACTAATAATGTATCAAAACTTCTGGATGCTTGTAAAAATTTGCGCATACATCACTGTTCGAATAAACCTTTTTCATGAAGACGACTATGTATAGTGCTATTTCAGCAGCCGCCGCCGCAAAATGAAAGATAGTACAATAATGTCCCCTTGCAGTAAGTGGTGTGGGGCAATATTCGGGGAACCCCCCCCATTACATTGACCTACCACAGCAGTCCCCCTACTATAAATTCTATCATTATATGTCAAACATGAGCTATATAAAAAAAGGTTAAGGGTACGGGACATTTAATTAAACATGGGGTAAATGCACCTTAATAAGACATGGGGGTACGTGGAGGGGCTTCCACCTTCTCCCCACCCCCCTTCGGTACAATATAATAACAGTCAATGTAGTGTTAAGTCCTTGTCGTCACAGAAGCTGCACCTATATATATATAGCCATGCTCAGCCTATTTTATGTCACATTTTAGCTCATACGCCTCTCGCATACAATGTCTTAGAAATTATTATTAGTCGTCATTACTCTATATAGGCCTCTATTAGAAATGGAGAAGAATAGAAGTGGTAATTACGTCACCTGATAAATGTACTGGTTGTTATTAATAGCTCTGATTACCCTCTATTCTAGATTTTTTAGGTCAGAATTTGGCATACTATGTGGAATGAATTGCACCAATTTCCATCTTTTCACTCTTTTCTTGCTGTTTTGCCCTATATACTTTTTGCCAAATTTTACTTCCATACTATATCAGGAGAACATTGTGGGTATTAGCAGTGGTGGCCGGCACAGGTAAGCGTGGTGGGCGTGGCAGGGCGTTGCAGGGGGGAAGCCGACAGAAGATGGAATTGGTATTATTTATTTATTTATACCTATTCCGTTGAGTGTTGACTTCCCCCCTCCAACCCTGCTCCCGACCCGCCCCCACCGCGTTTACCTGTGCCGGCCACCGCTGGGTATTAGGATGGGAGTGTTCCCTTCATGGTAACAAAGGCATGCAACTGCTGCTCTGCGTAACCCTGAAGTACGCAAGCAAGTACTGTATGGAATTCTTGAATTAATCTCAGCCACTGGTAATTACTTGGGGCCGCAGCCCAGTCCATCATTATTTTGCACACTACGCCACCTCAGTTTGGGCCCAGCCACATGCAATCAGTCTTGAATCTCCTACCATAGATATAGTCCATCCTGAATTTCCAAGCAGGTAATCGCTGTATCAGAACACAAGTTATCCAAGACCGGTTTCATCCTGTTAGGGGCTCGTGAGTCAGGTGCAGCTTAGTTTCATGGGCACAGTGAGCATGGGACTCACATTTGGGCATACCAGTCGCACTTAAGGCGTCCCCCTGAAGTATACAAACAAACGATGGCTGGAATGCATGAATTGAACTCAGCCACTAGGGGGCCCCATCCCAGTCTATCATTATTTTGCACACCATACCATCTCAGTTTGGACCCAGACATTTTCAAACCAGTCCTGACCCACCTGCAATATGAACATTCCATGTCAAACAGCAAGGCTAGGTTCTCAATGAATGGAAACGCAAGCAGCCCAAAACAATTTCGTCCTGATTTGGACTCGTCAGTTGAGTGCCGCTTGGTTGCAGTGGCACAGTGAGAATGGGACTCATGTCTGGGCATACAGGTCGCACTTACGGCGTTTCACTGAAGTATACAAACAAGTGATGGATGGAAACCTTAAATTAATCTCAGACAGTGGTAATTACTCTGGGCCACATCCCAGTCCATAATTATTTTGCACACCATGCCACCTCAGTTTGGACCCAGCTGTAGTCAAATCATTCTTGCCTATGCTCCAATACGAACAGTTCAACCCGAACTTCCAGGCCAAGTCCCACTTGAAGGGGAAAACAGGCAACCAAAGACCAGTTTTACCCTGTTTGGGGCTTGTCAGTCGGGTTTCACCTTGATTAGGGTTCGTCAGTCAGGTGCAGCTTGCTCCCAGTGGCACGGTGACCACAGGACCAAAATCTGGCATACCCATCACATTTATCTTGCTGTTTTGCCCTAAATACTTTTTGCTTGAATATTACTTGTATGCTATATCAGGAGAACATTGTGGGTATTAGGTGGGAGTGTTCCCTTCATGGTAACAAAGGCATGCAACTGCTGCTCTGAGTAACCCTGAAGTACACAAACAAGAGCTGCATGGAATTCTTGAATTAATCTCAGCCAATGGAAATTACGTGGTACCGCAGCCCATTTCATCATTATTTTGCACACTATGCCACCTTAGTTTGGACCCAGCCACACACAATCAGTCTTGAGTCTCCTTCCATAGGAATAGTCCATTCTGAATTTCCAGGCAGGTAATCCCTGTATCAATACACAAGAATTACAAGAGAATTCCAAGACCGGTTTCATCCTGTTTGGGGCTCTTGAGTAGGATGCAGCTTGGTTCCAGTGGCAAAGTGAGCACAGGACCAACATCTAGGCATGCCCATCACATTTAGGGCTTCACACTGAAGTATTCAAATAAGTGACAGCTGGAATGCCTGAACTTAGCTAAGCCACTGGTAATAACTCAGGGCCACATACCAGTCTATTGTTATTTTGGCCACCTTGCCACCTCAGTTTGAGCTAGGCCATATGCAAATTAGTGTTGACCCTGCTCGAATATTAGAAGGCCAGCCCAAGCTGCCAAGCCCTCACTGAACCGGAACACAAGCCACTCAAACAAAAAGACGATGGATTGACATGTTATCCCAAGCAATTGCCAGTGGCTACACTTACTGCAATTATTCCTCCCATAACTTTTTTTGTGTTTTATGCCCTGAGTAACCCAGCTGTGCAATATCTAGTGTCTTGACATGCTTCTTTTGGCCTAGTGCACACAACAATCACGCAAGCAAATATGGCATAAGTGATTCTATTAGATGTGAAATCCAGAGCCTGTGTGTGGTCTGGAGGGGCACACAAAGCATACCTTTGAACTGACATGAGACTACTGTCTGTGTCTTCCTGCGATCTTTACTGTAAGCAGTGGTGCCAGTGTACTACATCATTTCAAATCAATAGTCTGTAGCAGACCTTTTTACTGTTTCGGAAGAGAGTAGTGCCTACCACCTCACCCAAGTAAAGTTCTGCTTTAATGTAGTGCCCAGAACCTGCAATGAAATCCAGAATAAATGTGCATGTGTACTGTGTGCTTTTGGTGATGTTAGCTGAGCTCCATGTCAAATGTGAGTGTATTGTTGGCCAAATTAGTGGCATCCATTTTGAATGGCCCCTGGTAAAACCTAGATGGAGGATGTTGCTTAACCTCCCCAGACAATAAAGTGTTTTACTGGCATTCCTAGATAGGGGGGATCTACCTTAGACACTGAGTTTTAGGAGGATGAAAACATTGATGCTTAGAAATGGAGCATTGGCCATTTGGCAGAGGGCATCTGAGCATTTGGTTTCACTGCTGATAGTGTGAGGGGAAGGGGGTTGTTAAGTCCACAGGCTATCTGGGGTAATTTAAATCTTTCAGGCAGTGCCTGCCTTTTTGTTTCCCTCCAAGTATGACTCCCAAAGGGCTCTTGACAGCCAGGGGCAAAGCTTCACACTTCATCTTGCTGCTGTTGTGAGTGCTCCAGCTAGAGACAACCCTTGTCACTATCTTCTTCAAATGTCTGCTTCTTCCACTGCATTGTAATACACAAAGAGAAGGAACAGTGTCAGACTAGTTCCTGGCCTTTGATAGTGATACCTACATGCCCTGTCTGGAAAATGCCTGGAATATAACTATAATAGAGGGACTCTACTTGGTTCTAGTATTTTTCCTTGATCAAAAGGGGCAAGGGGTCTGCAAAGTGCTCTAAGAATCCGTAGATCCAGAGCTGGTGTCTCACACAGCCAGCCTCCCAGATGAGGAGACATCACCTGAAACCTGCAATCTTGCTATCTTGCTGAAGGGAGCTGTGGCTCTGTCTGTTACCTTAGAGCTGTTGGCATACTCAGAGCAGGGAAGGAGTGACTAGCCCTTGCAGGGAGACACCTGCCAAGGAGAAGAAGCCCAGCTGCTGTGCTCAGGAGCATTGGGGAAGCCTCAGAAATCACAGACTGCCATTGGGAATGCAACCGCCGCTGACCCAAATCTTAAGTGGGTCTTCCAGCTCACTGAACTAACTTCAAGTACCCTCTTCATCCTGCGAGATGGGCAACCACTGCTGTGATGATCCACCAGTGGCGGCTGTTGTGAAACTCCAGTGGGGGGCGGAGGGTGGGGAGGCTAAGGGAGATAGAATTTTTTTTAAAACATAGCTATCCTGCCTTAGACGAGTCGGTGCTCCTCTTCTCTCCTGATGGTGTCCCAGCGGTCTCTGGAACACCAGCACAGGCTCCCCACCCAATCCCGGGGCTGCTCTCAATAGCATGAGAGCAGCACCAGAATTGGTCGGAGCGGCTTGATTTGCTGCTCAGACAGTGCCTGGGACTATATTCTGTTTTGCCAACCCGACTGTGCAACACACCTAGGTTGGAGAAACCTAAGTGCATATGACGGTTTGGCCGGCCTAAGAAGGCAAGCCAAACCGTCATGTGCACTTTACAGTGCACACTACCAATCCTCCTCCCTGCCATGCCCGGCCCTGTCCCATCAAGACTCCCTGACTTATCCAGTCAGCAGAAAAAAAAATTATAATATTGTTTTATTATCATTTTATTTTTTCGCTGACTGTCCTGCAGCAACAAGTGACGGAGACCTGAAGTGCCTGCAGCTATGAATCACCATGATATGAAGCACCAATAGTTATGAGCAACTGTGACCTGAAACACCTCCAGCAACGAGCAGCTGCTCCAATACCCTTTAAAAGAATCGCAGACAATGGTTGAAGTGATTGGTGCTGACTGCTGGCCAGCACATTTTCCATTCAGCATGTCCTCTCACCAATGGAGTCTCCAGGCAGGGCAGCATGGAGATGCTCTTAGAGAATCAGAAGCTGGAATAGGAGCCACTGCATCTAAATCAAAACCCCAGGCACGCGCTCATCACATGCGTGCGTCAAACCAAAGTTAAACCTGGAACCGCTGAACTCATGTTAGTACCTCAGGCATTCAACTAAAGTGGGTTGGGACAATGCCATAAGTTTAAAGACTCAGGGGCATATGTACAAGCTCCTATCGCCACCACAACGTCACTTTTTCCGACGTTATGGTGGCAATAGGGGCTTAGCCTTATTTACAAGGTAACATTAAGCCACTTAACGTGGCTCAATGCTGCCTTGTAAATAAGGCCCCCTTCCACACTATGCTTAGCGTGAAAGGGGTGGGCAGTGGGTGTTGCGGTGGGCGTTCCACCGCAATACCCATTGTTTTTGACGCTACCCCCTATGTACAAGGGCAGCGTACATAGGAGGTGGTGCTAAAATTAAGACCAGGGAAAACCTGGTCTTAAGTTTGCGAAACGAGGAGAAATGCATTATTTC
Source organism: Calotriton arnoldi (assembly GCA_963921515.1). Classification (NCBI taxonomy): domain Eukaryota; kingdom Metazoa; phylum Chordata; class Amphibia; order Caudata; family Salamandridae; genus Calotriton; species Calotriton arnoldi. The sequence continues at coordinate 55,465 of CAWUFW010016035.1, read as the reverse complement.
TCCTCGTTTTTGCTTTTTCCATGTGTGCTGCTTTGTGGAGCACACATGGAAAAAGCAAACTACCATGGATTGTTTATGTACAGGAAGGTGTCCCTTTCTGTACATAAACAATCTTTAAAAAATGCCATTTTGTGACTTTCATGTGTGCTGCATGAAGCAGCACACATAAAAGAGACAAAGTGGCATTTTAGGATTGTTTATGTGCCGGAAGGGACCCCTTCCTACACGTAAACAATCCTCCCCTGCATGCAGACACCCTTGCACTATGGTGCAAGGGTGCCTGAGTTGGCGCTACACTGCTAAGTGTAGCGCCAGCGCAGGGGGAAACACAAGCCTGCCCCATATCCTTGTAAATATGGTGCATTCTTGATTTTCCGAAGTGGGGGAGTGAGGCGTTAAGCCATGACGGCTAACGCCTCACTCCACCACTTCACTTGTACATATCCCCCTCAGTGCTGGGGCATTTTAAGGACAGACCTATGGGTGACAGAACCAGGAAAGCTGCCGGCACAGTCCAGGGTTAACCTGCACCTACATCAGAATGGTTTCAAGTATTTTATTTAGCACAGTTACTTAAAACCATTGCTACAAAATATCTCATAACATTTCATCAATTTTAAAAATAATGTAAAACAGTTTACTAAAAATCAGTTTAAATCAGTGCAGGCTGATTGATCTTTGCAATACATTGGTAAAATAAGCATTTATTTAGCAGCGTCCGACTTTTACTTTTTAGCTATATTGCTGTTCTAGCAGGAGATCAGCATCTCGATATTGTGGCATTTTCTTCTCCACTTGTCTCAAAAATTTTACAAGGCGGCAGTTCAACTGCGTGTCCTCAGGTGCAAAGCACGCCAGCACAGCCTGCCTCCATGTGCGGATTCCTCTCTGATTAAAAAGTGGTTTTACAAGATGTTTCCTTTCCTGTATTAGTTCTTTGCACATACAGAGAAGGTGCAGCATGTCTTCTTGCGCTGCACCACACAGGCGACAGATGGAATCGGATTGGTTTTTCAGCCAGTGCGGAAAGTGCTTTGTACATGGTAGCAGGCCAAATCAGTCTTTTAAGAATTTGATTTTAGTGGATTTGGCCAACCCCAGAGCTAGATATTTCTGAGCAGCGAGGGAGGAATAGGAGCTTAAGATCATCCAGCCGTGCGACCTTCTGGATAGGGCTGCCTTGTCTTCGATCCAGGATTGACTCTTTACTGTTTTCTTTGTTATTTTTTTGAGAAGGCAATGACTTGTAGAAGTTTCCCAAAGCTCGATGAGACCTAAAGTGGTCAGACTAGCTGTTAAGTATTTTGCCGCTGGTGATGATTTTTTCTGTTGTAGTTCTGACCACAAATGCCAATTTAGGGTTCCTGGTTTTGATTTTATTACTTTGTCCCAAAAGATGGCTGTTGCGCCTTTTCTTGCAAGGGTCTGTTTTTGAACACCAAACTCGAGCCTAATCTGAATGGATTAGGTTCTGTGTAGAAATCCCATCGTATATGAGTAAAACCTTATGCCTTCATTATTTCTGTATGAAGTATTATTGCATTAGCGTGCAGTAAAGCTCTTCAACCTTTTTGCAAAACAAAGCACCGGGCTGGAATTCATTTCGTCTGTGCTGAGGAGTGTACCTAATGTTCTGTTTGCAGAACCATAAGTTAAGGCCCTTCAACCACAGAGGTAAATGGCCCCTTCCTGCCACAGGACCCCCGAACTGGTTCTGAAAGCAGGAGTCTGGTCATTACTACTGAACTCCAAATTCTAATCCATGCACAAATGTCCATTTGCGTGAGGGATCAGCATTTCTCTCTCTCTTCTTGTAGCCAAGGCCATAGTACTGTGGACATTCATTTTGAAAAAAGAAAAGTTTACTATAGAGGTGGCGCCAACAACCTCAGAGAATGGTCCTGCACCTCCAAAAGACTACGAAAGGCAATACCCCGTAGGTTCCACATTGTTGTTGCTTAAAATTAGTTAAAACCACATTTGTATGTGCATTTTAGGGCTTGAGAAGTGTTGTAGCAGATACATCTCTCTTTTGCATGAGCACTGAAAATCTTGATATTGTTCCTGTCAAGCGAACTTGCTCTCTAGGACCTGTATTTGCAGAGAGGAACCATTCACCATTTACTAGACTGCACGCCAGACACTACACAAAACATAGAATCATTTAGGGCTCAGGGCGGATCCCACATGCTCCATAGCTGAGCGCCGCGGCCCCTCCCCTCTCCCGCTTCCGATGCTTGCCGGCTGGTTGGGACGCCGAGCTCCGTGCTAAAGAGATTTTGTCTGCTGTTCTGGAGGGGCGGTGTCGGTGGCTTGGTGGTGCTGACTGCCCCCTGCTCTGAGGCTTCACTTCCCTGGCCTCGCTGGAACCTGGAGGGTTTGGAGGAGATTGCGATATTTTGGGGGCTGAAGGCTGGCCTCCTGTAGCTGCCCTGGATTGTCTCCATCTCCAGCAGGCTTAGGCGGGCTTCCTGGTGTTTGCTGAGGGCGTGGCTGGAGCAGCACAGCAACAGAAGGAACAATTTAAAAACCTACTTCGTCTGTTTAAGGATTGGGAACTGCTGCAGAAACCTTACTTTGGCCTTAATCCATCGGATCCCTAGGTTTCCAACCGGGAAGGGTAAGTGCCTTTTTTTTGGGGGGGGGGGTTTGCGTTTTTTCATGAGGCACTTAATTACCGCCCGGTTGGGGTCACTGGCTGGGTCTATAGAGTCGCTGAAAACAACTATGAGGAATCACTCCAAGGCATCAGGTGCCCTGGCGAAACCGGAGGCTGCCACATTAGGTCAAAGGGCTAAAAAACGAGGAGGGCAGGCAGTAGCTCGAGCTAACCATACCTCCCTGCTGTGTAAGGAACTAATGATGGCTACAAATGCAGGCCTAGGTATGGGAGACAATGAGGATAATTTGACATCGCCAGATGCTGCTGAAAATTCAGATCCGGAGACGCCAGAATCTATAGAGCAGACAGAGCATACAATTTTGGTGTACCCAGAGGCTTGCAAATCTAAGTAGGGGACTAGTGAAGATACAACAGCAGCGCTGCTAAATCATGAATTAGATCTAGAACAGCACACGGTTATACTCCAGGAGCATCCCCAGTTTCAGAAAGCTAAGCCTATGATTGCTGTAGATACTTCTAACGTTTCTCAAATAAATTCGCTAAATTTAATGCCGCCACCTGCTTCTGATATACCGGGAGTGCAGGCTTATCTTCAAAATTCTTCACAAAGCCCTCAGGCAGCGGCTTTCAGGTTTCTGCAGCCAAAAGATCTGGATGGGCAAACAGCGGGTACGGGAGGAGATAGAACGCAGCAACTGGCCTCCCAGCAGCTTACGGCAGCTCCTCCACTCCAAATGGAAGTCAAGGACATGCTTAATCTTATCCTTGAGGAGATAAGGGAATTGAAGCATTGGAAACTGCTGCCCTCCATGCCAGGTTAAATAAAACTGAGGAAGCAATGCTGCAGCTTCCTGAGAGAGTAAAAGAGACTGAATATAGGATTTCAGAGCTAGAAGATCAGCTCACCACGACCCAGAAAAAAATTGGCCAATTTCTCAAGCAGCAGGCCCTACTAGAAAATAAGATCGAGGAGTTGGAAAATTACTCACGTCGTTTCAATCTTCGTATTGTTGGCGTACCAGAGGGCTGTGAGGGCCAACAATTGCTTTCGTGGGTGGAGTCATTTATTAAATCCCACGTTCTGCCAAGTTTTTCTGGTGACTTAACTTTAACGAGAGCTCATCGAGTCCCAGCACAGCGCTCTGGCACATCGAAATATCTACAAACAATCCTTATTAACTTTGGGGATTATCGAATTAAAGAGATGGTTTTGTCAAAGGCAATACAGCAGAGACAGTTCTCTTCATCAGAAGTGCCCCTGTGTCGGATTTTCTCAGATTTATCCGCTGCTGCATCTAGTCGCAGAAAGGATTTTGTTAAAATGCTTCATCTTTATAAGGCACAAGGGGTACAGGCTAGCATTGCCCAGCAGTCAAAATGAAAAGTTCTCTCATAAAGGCAGTTTTATCTGTTTAAGGTTTCAGAAGCTCAGGAGTTTTTGGATCAGATTAGTAAACAGTAGGGATTTCTCTTTTTTTCCCTCTTTTTGGATGCGGTTGAGGGGGGCAGAGGGTGAAAGGGTGCAAGGTGCAATGTCATGGCAGCATTCTTAGGTAGGTTCGCACTGGGAGGGGTATGGTGGGCTCTTCTCCTCATGGATGGGGTGGGCAGTCAAGGGTGGGTCAAAAGCGGGTGGGGTAAGCAGAAAACAAATTAGCAGGACAAGAGCGAATTCTATAGGAGATATTGAGATACTGCGCAAAATATTTTTTGTGACAGATGGCAGAAAAAAAGCTAAGAAGGGAGATAAATTCCAGGAGAGGTCGAGGTTGAGATACGTTTGCAAAGATAGACCAAATTGACACAAAATATAAAAGTAATTACATGTAATGTGAATGGTCTGTTGAATCCACGTATAAGCTGTGCATTTTTAAATTGGTTAGCATCCCTCGCCCCTGAGGTATTATTTTTACAAGAAACCCATTTTAGGACTGATACTCCCCAGATATCCCTACCTAAAAATAGGGTTTGGCATATTTTTCGTCCGCTAATTTAGCAGTTCGAGGGGTCGGGATTTTATTATCAAATACAATTGATTGTCAGGTCAAGGAGGTTTTTACGAGATGGGAAGGTTAGATGGCTATGGCTTAAGGTAAAGGTTGAGGAGACAGTGATAAATGTAGTGAATTACTATGGTCCCATAGATGATGAAATCATAGCACTGGAACAAATCTATGAAACAGCTGTGAATATGGAAGGTATACTGATTATGGGGGTGATTTTAATTTTATTCAAAATCCGACACTTGATACCTCGAATAAAGAAAAACGACAATTAAAGCCTAAAAGGCAAAGCTAATAAAAAATATGACAATGGATTTTGCTTTAATAGATCCATGGAGGCAAGGGCATCCAGGCTTCTCTCAATTCACTTGTTACTCTTCTAGATGTAGGACAGCATCTCGATTGGACTGTTTTTGGTAGATAAATTACTAGCTCATGGCAAGACAGAGATACTGGCCAACTCTTTTTCCGACCATTCTGTAGTTTCTTTTACACTAATCTTAGGGATTACCCCAAAAAAGAAACTAAGGTGGCAGTTCGATAAATCTTTATTAGAAGATATTACTTGGCTGAGGGAAACTAGAATTTTTATTAGGGAGTTTTTCTAACTTAATGAAAATACTGCCTCAACCTTCATGGTTTTGGAGGCATTTAAAGCTGCTTTCAGAGGGCAAACTATTTCCTATAAGTCCAGGTTGAGTAAACAGCGTAAGCAAACAAGACGTAAACTTAATGGCAGAGGAATATACTTTTATGGTACAACAGCAAGAATTATTAAAAGCTAAGGAGCAATTGAAGGATTTTTTTGTTGGAAGAGATTTTGGGAAGTAAGGCATACCAACAAAAACTTTATGAAGAGAGTCAGCATATTGGCAGATTTTTGGCTTGGACCGCAAAAAGTCAGAAAGCTGGACAAGTAATAAGTCAAGTTAAAAATCTAATTACTGGACAATTAAAAGAAGATAAACACACAATTGCAGATGTCTTTCTCACTCATTTAAAAAAAAAAATGGATACCGAATAACAGGTTATAGAAGAGTCAGAATTGACATCATACTTAGTAGTTTAATAGCTTAATAGTTCCATAGAAGTTTTAGAAATTTTGACAGTATTGAAAAGTATGGCAAATTCCAAGGCCAGTGGCTCTGATGGGATCCCGGTAGAAGTGAATAAAATGTTTCAAGAGGAATTACTTCCTTTTCAACTAATTTGTTTAATCGAATAAAAGACGGGATAGATATCCCCAAAAGTTTTAAGGAATCAGTGGTGGCAATCTTCCATAAAAAGGATAAAGATCCGCGAGATCCTAATTATTACCACCCTATTAGTCTGTTAAACACATATTATAAAATATTTATGAAAATCTGGGCAATGAGAATTGCTCCATGCTCCCAACAGGTGGTTCATACATATCAAAATGGTTTTCTTCCAGGACGGCTAGTGGCCACTAATACATATTTTTTAATGCAAGCTATTGACTATTTTTCGACAAATAAGATCAAAGCAGCAATTCTGATTATGGATGCCGAAAAGGCTTTTGATTTGGTACATTGGCGTGCTTTATTTTTTATTTTGGATAAGTTTGGTTTTCCACATCAGTTGATACGTATGCTGAAGGAAGTATATAGCCTGGCAGAGGCCAAAATTATAATTAATGGGGCAGAAGCTGGGATGATAAATATCAATCGCAGAACTCGACAGGGATGCCCGCTGTCCCCCCTTCTTTTTTCCCTGTTTATTGAACCCCTAGCTGCAAAAATTCATAATAATTTACTGGTTTTGCCTCCCATTGAGGGGATGGCAAAAATGTAATTATATGCAAATGATATAATCCTATACCTTAAAGCCGGGGGTTCTAATGTACAGGATGCATTGGAAAAAATCCATAAATTTAAGAATATGTGGGGGATATAAAGCGAACCAAGTAAAAACGAAAATCCTCACATTTAATTTGGAGTTTTCAGAGATCCCGTTTTTTTACAACATCGATTACTACACCCAATTAGATACATGGGTATCTTTGTTACAAATGAATATGACCAACTGTTTTCACTGAACTATGTAAATATGCTTGCGAAAGTTAAACAATTGCTAGATAAATGGACTCTTTTGCATTTATCACTGATAGGACGGATTTCGATGGTAAAAATGTCAGTGTTCCCATTGTTTTTGTTCCTTTTTAGTAATCTCCCCTTAAAAATTCCCAGTTCTTATTTTAAAGAATTGGATCTAATGATTCTGAAGTTTGTTTGGAATAATAGCAGCCCCGGGTAAGACTAGCCACATTACAATTAGATGTAGCATGTGGGGATTGGCACTCCCACATTTTGCGACATACTACCAGGCCTTTCTGATTAACTTGTTTTCACAATTAGGAGAGGAAAATTCAGTTTTTGATAACTTCCTTTTAATTCATATGTTAAAAGAAAGTGCCATTAAATTGCCAGCTTTTTTACAGTTAGCAAATCTTCCCAAAAGGAATAGCTATAAGGTGGTATTGGCGTTAGATGTTTTTTAAATCTCGAGATATTCCAACATACCATGCTTATACTCCTATTCAAGATTGTGCTGCAGGAGGTTTAATGTTGTCCAAAGGACTGTATCAACTATGGCAAGAATTAGGTTTTGTTCGGCTTGGGGATTTTTACAATGATGATAGATTAATTACATGGGAAACAATACGAATGCAATCCAATGACCCAAGCGCTGCCCTTTATATGAGTTTCCACCAGGTGGTGAATTTTCTCAAAAACAATTATAGTATGCTGAGCGAATCTGCATGTCAGATCACTAGGCAGATGTCGAACAAAATGGTGGGTGTTGGAATTTGGTATCATTCGCTAGATCAGAAGGCTAATAGAGAAGAGATTATTATGAAATGGCTTCAGAAAATTAATTCTGAGACAGGGTGTAAATTCAACACTAGAGAATGGCAGCAGCTTAGTGAGATAAGTAATAAAGCGCTGCGAGGTGCTAATTTCAAAAGAATGAATTTGTTATCCAGATGGATGGCATATTACACCCCATTGAGACAGCATAAGATGTTTCCAACAAATCAGAACCAGTGTTTTAGTTGTAAAAAACAGGATGAAGGGGGTTGGGTACACATACTTTTGGAGTGTATTAACTTACAGCAATTTTGGAAGGATATTTTCATCTCGATTACTCGCTGATTGTCTATAACAATTGTTCCATCCTGTATGCTGGTTTTATTTGGTTCATCAGGGGAGGAAAATGTCTAAAAACTACCAGCAGTATTTTATAGTAATATCTATAGCAGTTGCAAGGTCACTTATTTTGCAAAACTGGAGAACAAATAAACAACCAATGATTGGACATTGGGTTAATAAAATGTGCAAGACTTATAGATTTGAGGAGGCCTATGCAAAGCGTGTAGGAGCCACTGTAAGATTTAGAGCTATCTGGGCAAGTTTCTCTTTTTATTTTATAATTTAGAGGATTATATTCCAATTGAATAGCACTGTCTTCAGGGATTCAATTTTTGCACTTTATTAAAACATTTGCTGCTAGTTCTATAGGCCCTTTAAATAATTTTGATACCAATATGACAGAGAGAAGTAGTCGTTGTATTGGTTTCAGAATATTAATTAGGCATTAATTGCTACTAGTAAGTACAATGTATTGGTTTTCCCTGAATACTGCCAGGGGGAAGGAAATGTCTGGTAGATTATGAGAATACGGTTTAATGTGGGCCAGTGATTAACATATTTTATATATTGTATTCTAGTCATACATTTTGGAACTGGCTTTAATGTATTACTCAATGATGGATGATAACTCTGGTCTTTTTATGCTACGCAGTATAATGTATTTTTCGTCACTTGATATTTGGTATCTTCTATTTTCATCTTTTTATCTGTTCTGTAATGTTTTTTATTCCTGCTCTAATAAAAATATTTTTAAAAACACATACAAAAAAACCCCCATACTATTATTTAGTAAAGTGAATTATACTCAGCACATAGTGCATAAAAAGTACTCGTTTAGTAACTGGACCTCCAGTAAAAATATAATTTGAAATCTTGATAAACTCCCTACGGAAGACAAAATACATGTTGCCATAAGTGCATTTGCTCATTGTTTATTTTATTGTATTGTTTATTGTAATTAGGAGTTCTTCCGCAAACCTATATGTAATAAAAGATGATAAAGTGTTTATACCTAATTAACCTCAGTGGCACTATAGAGTTGAGATTCAACTTTCTCCAAACATTAAACAATCATTTACAGCACCAGGGATATAGCAAGCATATTCTTATTTGAGCTGTCCCATTTCTGGCATGTCTATATTTGAGCAATTTTGAGTTTGATCATTTTAGATTCTGTGCCGTTTTTACTGTGCAAGTGAAAGACCTCCCCTACCTATCTTAATTTATTCACTTTTTTGTACAAGGCAAACAGACGTAGGTCAAGGACCTTCCAGATGATAAAGTCTGATTCAAAATTGCACTCGTTTACACTTTACACTTGTTCTGACCTCTGAGTAAGTGCAAGCGCAATTGAGAAAAATGTAGTAGGAACATGCGCAAAACTTGCACAAATATCCTTTGTGCAAATTCGTACATTTAATGTAAGAACAGCATGTGCATAAATGCTCTATTCACGTGTGGAGTGTTCTGCCTTGATGTAGGACACGGATCCAGGTGTCCGGTATGCCTGTTCCTGGATATGAAGTCTAGGCATGGAACATTTATCTTGAAATTTCTCATTCAGGAATTGGACTCTGGGATTGAAAATACAAGAAGGGCTCTAATCTGGTACCCTTGAGATACTCAATGGACCATTATCAATAGAATCTGAATGCCCTGAAGAAGTCCACAGCTGTGGACCAAGTATGTTTGGCTGAGACTGTAACATTTGGAATATGAAAACCAGTGGCGGCCGCCACATACAAAAAGTGGAGGGCCGGGGGAAGGGACGTGGGGGTCAGCGCAGGGGAGAGCGTGAGAGGGGGCGCGGGGAGGGGGGAGGAGGAACTGAATTCCAACAAGTCAGAGGTACTGCTAGTAGGAAAGGACCATGGTCGGTGGAGTGAGCGCTGGTGGCCAGCCAGCCTAGGTACCCCCCCCCTTCTCCAAAGCAGGCAGTAAAAAACTTAGGGGTTTGGCTGGACTCTTCTTTAAACTATCAGGTCCAAACAAAAAAGACGGCAGGGACCTGTTTTGGTCTCTTACGAGGGCTCAGACCCTTGCTGGTTTTTTTTGACGCATCTACACGTCAGGTCATTACTCAAACGACGATTATGTCGAGACTTGACTATGCCTGTTCGCTCTATCTAGGGTCCAATAAAGCGGAGGTCTCGAGGCTGCAAAGGGCACAGAATGCAGCAGCAAGAACACTCCTAGGTCTGCGTAAATCTTGCTCTGTGTCAAATGCCATTCGACGTCTCCACTGGTTACCTGTGGCCAGACGCATTGAAATTAAAACCCTATGTATTTCTTTCAAGATTTTAAAATTGGCCACGCCCCCTATTCTGGCTGATCTTTTGCTGCCATATGCCCCTACTCGACTCCTCCGCCCACAGGGTCAGCATTTGGTGGTGGTTCCTCGGACATGCAGAGTTAGGGCTGGTGGCCGCTCTTTTCGTTTCAGAGCCGCCACTCTCTGGAACTCACTCCCTGGGCAGATTCGTGGCCTTGTTAATTACTTAGCATTCAGAAAGGCCATTAAGACCTATCTTTTCTCTGCATCTTAGTGCTTGCCGTTTCGTATGTTCCGTCAGTCTTTCCTGCATTAGCGCCGGGACGCCCCTTCGCTGGGGCAGCCGTTGCGCTCTACAAGACACCATAACATAACATAACATAACATAACATAATAATAACCTTACCTGCTGCCGGCCCCCTCCTGAGTCGAGCCTCGGTGCTGGGACTTCCTTGTCCCAGCAGAGACTGTGGTGACTACGTCACAGACTTCCTGTCCAATCTCCGGGCTGCACGGCAGCCCTGGCATTGGCCTGAGCGGCTGGAAAGACGCTCCGCTTGGTCATGGAGTCTGTGGGGTTTCTCTAACCCGGCTGTTCAATACAGCCGGGTTAGAGAAACCTTAGTGCGCATGTGTGTTTTGGTCGGCCTGAGACGGCTGGCCAAACACACAAGCACTTAGAGAGTGCATGTAGCACTCCTCCTCCCCCCTCCCATGCCTCAGCCCTGCCCCTCCCTGCACACACTGGCTGAGCGAGCAGCTTAAAAATAAAATGATATTGAAATATAATTAAATTTTTTTGCTGCTGGCTCTGAGCAAGTGGGGCGACGCTCCTCCGCCATTGCGAGGGAGACGCCCCTGATGAAAACACATGAGTATTTTGGAATATACAAATAAAGAAGAAACATAGAAAACTGGATGATCTAATTGGACTTTGTTCTTTTCGATATTGTCCTATTTTTGGGTGCACCACTACATTTATATAATTTTGGGGTCTACATGGCAGAAGTATCCAAGAGCGGCGGATACTGAGTGTTCACTGTATATGTATATATTTGTGGGGATAAATGAGAAATAAGGAGGGGAGATGCAAATCATTTTGCTACCACTTGTTGCATTTGTTGAGATGTGCATTAATGACCTGCAAACTGTAACCACATTCTTGTCGCTAAGGATCATAGTATTATGATCAGTGAACAGAGATTTACTTGCATCCCGTAAAAAATTAAGTTGAAAGTTTGACTGAATTTTAACAGAAGCTTCGGTATAAGAGAAAAAAATATGAAATTCAAAAGTTAAGGTGCTACCTTCACCTCATGTTCACAGCCCCACCATACAAAGTCAGACTTAACGCCCACTCAGAATACACTCTTCACAATGTCACACACGTTTTCAAACTAAAAGTAACATACTGCACAATATAACACATTACACGTCAATCCAACCACCATCATGTGGCCATCCAACCAACATTATATATGACTGCACACCCCCATTATATGTCTGTACAACCATCAGTATTCTGCTTTGCACACCCTATTAAACAACAACACAGCAATGTTGATACTTACACACCCTTCAACACATGTGCACACACCACAACTAAAATTCCACACAGTCACAATTACACCCCCAGATAGGCAACATCCCACGACAACACACCTATGTTCATCCACTAAAACACTCACCATAGAACACACTCACTACCGAACATTCACCTTCACACCCACCATCATATGCCAATAAGCCAAACCCCATACATTCACACAGCTGACATTAATCAGTGCTCTACAGTGTCACTCCAAGAAGTAATTTACTCTATGATATATATTTTTACACACTCACAGACATAATTATCAATTTCCCACACACATCACATTTCAATCTTTCTCCAATAGTTACAGGATTGGGAGATGATGTTGGCTTAGTATGGTGGGGATGACACAGGAGGTAAAGACAGCAACCTAATTCCTTAATTTCACAACTTTTTAATTTTTATGTTGAAATCTTAGTTGACATAATAATCATCCTTAACACATTTATGATTTTTTTAGGGAATTGTAAGGGTTGCTTGCATTTTATAATGGGAATTGTATGGATGTAAGATGGTGGGTGTATTTGTCACATGATGTTTGTTGTGTGGAATTATGATTAAGGTTGTGTAGGTTTATGATGCTAATTTTCTTGTCGTATAATGGTGGGTGTGTTAGGGTATGATGTAGGTGGTGTCATGTGGAGTTATTTGGCATTTGTATATACGCACTGGTGTAGTATGGTGGTTGTGCTAAGACCCCATGCTTTCACCACATGTGTCCCTTAACTCGGCAGACCCCTCCCTTTGTGAACCTTGCCGCATTGCAGCACCTATACCACCAATATGTACTCCAGTACCCCCAGAGCCAACATAAGCCTTACAGGTTTCCTTGTTGAACATTTGTGTGCTCCTCTGCCCCCCTCCAGCTCCTCTCTGTTCTGCAGACTCTCTGTGTGTTGCCCTGCCCCACTGAAGTCCTACTTGTGCCCACAGCAGGACCTTTGTGTGCCCCTTCTCACGTAAGTGCACCCATTCTCCTTCAGCCCTTGTGTGTGTCTCAGTTCTGCCATAGCCCTTGTGTGCTATCCTGCTTCTGCAGTCTTTCTGCATGGTTCCTGGACCCCCTTGCTTCCCTCTGTAATCCCCACCTTTCACTTCCTCTCTCATTTTCTCCACACCCACTGCAGCCCCTCTGTATGTCTCTGTCTTCCTGCAGCCTTCTGTGTATCCCTGCCCCACATGTTCTTGCTCTCTCTGTACCCTTTCACCACCTACAACCCATATGTGTACCACCCAGCTTCCCATCTATGTGGCCCGTCCTCCTGCAGCTTCTGCCTGCTCCTGACTGCACTGCATTCATTGTGTGCTACTGTGCCCTACTTCAGCAGCCCCACCTGTGTCCTGCCAATCCTGCAGACTTGTGTGTGCTATCTGTTTGTCCTGCAGCCCTAAAGTACATCCTGTCACCTCTACAGATCCTTTGTATGCCTTCTTTACCTGCCACATAGTCTCTATGTGTTCCCCCTTCCCCATGTGTCCCCCTGCTCCACTACAGGCCCTCTGTTCATGTCCCTTTACTACCCTATGTGTCCCTGCCCTCACTGCAACCTTGTGACCTGCCTTGCCTCTTCAACCTATCTGTGCCTTTGGGAGAGATTTTTATTTTAACACCCCTTAATACCCAGGCATATCTTTTTAATGTCATCTCATCTGAAGATCACAAAGTTAGGGAGACATTTTAAAAACATGGTGCTGGAGGAGGGAGTATAATATAAACAAATCCACCTGGGTGGGAGGTATCAGAGTGTTGCCCCTCACCACCCTTCTGAAGAGTAAGGGGGCCTCAAAGAATTTCTACTCCCACCTTGAACAATGGTGCATCTAGTATCTGCGTCACATTGTCCAAGGTTGGGAGGAATAATCTTTCCTCTTACCCCCACTGACAAAGTGGAAAGGAATTTGGTTTGTAATCCCCTTCACCTAGCTCATGTGTGAGGGAGACCAATGTGACCCTTTGCCTTATCAAAGGGCAAGAGACAGCTTAAATCTAAAAAATGGGTGCTGGAGCGGCATTGGCAGTCACTCCTACAGCTTATTCACAATAGGCACAGGCACACTGTGAGAGGACCTTCTCCTCTATGGGCTCGTGACCTCCATCATTGTGATCAGGGTGCAGAAGCAAAAGGAAATGTACCACGCTCTTCAATTCAATTTATATATATTTAGGCCCCCATGGCCTTTGGGCAAGGTGACATGGGAAGGGGGCACATTACCCATCCTTAAGCAAAATGAGAGGGATAAAAATACATACCCTACACTTCAGCAGTGGAGGTGGGTGTAAGCAGATTTCTCCCCCTCACCGTTGGGAAAGGTGAGGGAGATTTGATGGAATGTCCTTCTCTGCATGTCTGGGGAAGGGTGCAGTTTCCCCACTCACCCTTGGGCAAGGTGAAGGGGTTAAAAAAAGAGCCCCTCACAGATTGGCATTATCAGGGAACAAAAGGAGAGTGACATTTTTCCACTGTCACCTTTTGCCAGGGCAAAAGGATTAGGGGCATGATAGGTCAGCTCAAGACTGCCTTAGTGTGAATGTACGTTATCCTCCCTTTCCTGGGCAAGGTTGGAGGACATGGTTGGTATCCTGCTCTCCATTACTGAGGCAAGGAAGGAATAGATTGTGAATATTCCCACCTTTACATAGCCTGGTCAAGAGGTGGATGGCAAGGGTCTTGTTGATTTAATATTTATGTGGCCTGTCAAATAGACCAGAAAAGAGATATTCATGAATGGCTGCCAACTTATGAATAATGCAGTATTGGCTGCATGCTTCATTTATTTCTTTTGTTTTACATTTCTTCTCAATGTCTTGCGAATGTTGTGAGCAAACCAATTCAAAGTGCCCAATGTACATGTACAGCTCAACACTCACATTTTTCTTCTTAGCTGCAAAACCACTGGACAGAGTTTAACCAAACCAAGAAAAGGCATTGAATGCCTAAAAGGCAGCTGTAAAATAAATTATTTGGTTACCACCCATTCACCAATTTTGCAGTTATGTATGCTGAAAGTATTTCTTTGGCAAATCTCATTATAAGGGTATTTGAAAAACAATTTTATGACCCACCCTTCTAACCTTTGAACTGTTTGGCAGATCTCCATCACATTTTTCACATTTTTAGATGACTTCCAATGTATTTTGTTCCACTGCTTTGGTGCAGATTCTTCAAGGGGTGGCCAAAGCTACTAAGGGTCCAAATATCGGATTTTCCATGGACTGAAGTATCAACCTTAGGTACAGAGTTGCAGCTTCTCCTGCAAGAAAGGGCCCAATATTAGAGATAAGGTGGTAGGGCTGCTCTCCCTCCTACACATGTTCCAGCTTTACAATCCCAATGGGGCTTGCCACCTATAAAGGGGCACTTTAAATGTGGGAGATATGTGGCATGTAAATATTATTTGCAGTCCAAGACTTTTGAATATGAAAATCTCAAAATTGAATAGTGTACTTTTTCTAACTGTAACACGAGTGGTGTAATCTATGCTATCTGGTGTCCATGCCAGACAATCTATAGTGAATAGAACATCGCAAGCCCCACTTGTGGAACACTACAAAAAACATGGACACTCTGCGTACGATATGAGATGGCAAGTCATTGCGGTATCCAAACGCAATCTGAGAAGTGGTAATCACCAAAACAAACTTTTACTGCAGGAATGCAAATGGAATGAGTGCTTGAGCGCAATGGAAAGGGGCCTGAACTCTAATGATGAGTGGAGCCAATTAACAGTGGTGTTGTCGAGCTGATTTATGGACATTAATCTTTCATTTATTTCTAGAAATGTATGATGAGGATTCTAAATCTCTCTCTCTATTTCCACACTATTTTATTTGCTTTTATTCCATCTATCAATTGATCCTGTCATCTATCAGGGGTGTACTGACACATTCTGAGAATTTCTATGACACTCCACCCTGGTCTCCAAGTCGAGTTTGTTTTTCAGTAAGCGGCAGCTCTAGTTTCTTTTGATTTAGTAATCTGCGTTTTCTCTTTATAGGCCATTCATGTACATTTGTAGGGCATTGGTCGCCCACTTATTCTCTTGACATTGCATTGATGTTTAATCCTTTATGGGTTAAGGTGAGCAACAATATGGTTTCTTCCGCTTACTTTCACCCATTTTCTTTTACTTCTCTGACTATTCCTCTGTCCTCTTCTAGTTTGCTACTTGTCTTGAGGAAGACCCCGTTGAGTGTTGATTAGGAGTCGAAACGTCAACTTTTCAGTCTTAACCACATTCTCATTGGCTGCTGGACTCTGAGAGATCTATAAAATGTTTTTATGGGCTTCCTCGTTGTAAGTACTGTTCCGGTGGTTAAGACATTTTTGTAATTGTACGCACTATCTTTGTTTGTTATTTGCACATTGTCCTCTTATTTTACACTCTCACTGCGCCGTCACTTGTAGCACTTTTTAACACATTGGAATTGTCTGTTTATTCATGATGATATTGAGCAATTACATTTAAGAATCTTCTAAAACATTGATTGTGATAGCAGGGTCATTGTATAATTCCTGCAAATGTACTAAATTCTCTTGAGTGTTTCCCTTTGGAACATGTTGTACATATGGCTTCTGTGATATAGAGAAGGTAGGATTGGTGAAAGTCTTAGAAGCTAATCCTTGGTGTTTTTAGATTGAATCTTTCATTGGTTAGGCATCTACACCAAGCCAGGAGTACAAGTGTACAGGAAATGCAAAATTGCTTTGGACAACATTTAATAGCAGCTTTAAACTGCACTGAGCAAGCATGAGTAGTGAGTGAGTCCAGTTCTTTCCATGGGACTATTGGTGGGTGATCACCTGTGGGGAATATTTAGGCAAGAAAGGGGTAAACCATTTTATTTTACAGTCAATTTATCAAATACATGGTTTATAAAACAATATATTTTACAAATAGCTTCAAAAGAGAACAACATATATATTGAAGGGCCCCACTATGTATTTTGATTCTCTTAGAGAAGAGGCCAAAAGTAACTGAGAGATATGAAGATATACAATCAAACAGCATCAGAGTTCCACCTATGGGAGAGGACCTCAAAATATTTGTAGCCCAATTGGCAGGAACAGATGTGACAAGCCAGATGAGTTATCCTCCAGTTCTAGAAGGACAATAGGGACAGATATATAAAAGAGTACAAAATCTGGCAGAATAACAACAAATAGTCATGGATTGATAGGATGCCACCCTTGACAGCTCCTTTAACCACCCACCAACCCAAGGCAGGCAGAAAGAGCTTCATTCCAATGATACAAGATATGTTAACCACTGTCAGCACTGTAACCAACCATTTCTTCCTAGGTTAGAAAAGCCCTAAACCTCAAACATGTTGTGCAATAAAGCTAGGGGGCAGAGGGTGGAATCCTGAGTTCACTAGTGGAGGATAGAGTGTTCCAGACATCTTGCTAGTAATCAGTGATTTGTGGGTAACCCTTACAATATCTAACATATCACATGAATTTTTCCCACATCTCCAGAAGTCTGAAGGGGTAGAAGTCTGACTTTGAGGAGTCTTAGGGATATCGACTACCAGTTCTGTAACAACTTGACATATAAAAATTTGGGGCGTGCCTTCTTTTTATGTTCTTAATGGTCCCTAATACATGAGATGATAAAAGTAATAAACAACTCTCTTCATTTAGTGAAAAATATATGCGAACATAGACGGACGATGGGTGCCAGTGACAGTGGTGCTCTTTTTAGTGTGATACACACTAGTGAATTTAGTGATCAACATGTGTATCATATAAACAAGAACACGGTCCATTTGATTCAAATATAACAATGTAAATAAAGTCTGTATTATAAGTCAATTGCATTTCAATCCTTTTACATGCTGTGAGATCATCATCAGGACTCTGAGAATGTTGAGTCTGAGAGGTGAGCTAAAAATCACACCTCCACATAAATAATAGTGAACAGAAAGGAGTTTACATTATATGCAATATTTACACTATTCACATGGACCAACAAAGAAATATGAAAAGAGGATCTGAAGAAATAGAGAATGTTACCCACACAGGTAATTAAACTCCACAAGAAAAAGGGGAGAGGTACCCCCAGGGCACCAGAAGGTAAAAGGAGTAATGGATGAAAAGAAGGACCAGAGTCAGGTCCGTTATAGAAGAAGCGAACTAGGAAGGTGACTTCACAAGGGTCAAATCTCCTATACGTAAATGAGAGGTCCATAGATAAAAAATGGACAAGGCAGGTGGATAACCTGTATAGACAAGAAGGGAGGGGGGTTTAACTTAGTGCCAGTAAGAGATTAAAAGAAGAACTACCCTCCCTGTTAATACCCAGGATCTTGCTTATTTCCATTTTTCCCAGGTATATGCCACTTATTAGGAGGATGGCTACTTCTTCTTGGTGTTCCTTGTTAGGAATCAGGACTATATTGCAGGCAAAGACGAGTAGGGGTGAAAGCATGTCACATAAAGTGGGGCCCCTCAGGGCTACTTGAGCCTCTACAAAAATCCAAGTTATAGCCAGTTGTGTCTTCTGGGAGGTGTTAAGGATTATTACATGACTCCTTTAGGCGGCGCCATGCAACCTAACAAGCGTACTCTGGATATAGGGGATCAAGTATCATAATCAACCCGTTGGCGTGGACATGTATATGCCAGCAGCCCATTCTGAGAGACTAGGCAGGGTTTTCCAAGTGAGCAACAATTCACCAAAACCACTTATTGTAGTCTAATCTAAAAAATAATAAAGCAGTGGGCACTAGAGGGCAAAACAGGATACTAACAGCTAGTAGCGCATAGAGTATAGAAGAGTCTACAATGAAGGTTAATCCAGGCAATTGTCTGACCATTCAAAGTTCATTTTGATTTGTCTCTTTCCCTATCTCTTTCATTTTCTAGACTTTATTTGACCTTTCTTTCACCTAGTGGGGACATTCTCGATCTGACACCCTATGAGAAGAATTCAGCACCTGGGTTTTTTTTTGCATGCTGGTGTGTAGGAAAGGGACATTGGTGGGCCTTCCAGTGAGCATTTTTGGCTATGGATTCTGACACCGCCTCCATCTGAGCAGAATTAAAGGAATCTAAGAAGTCCTCCAGAGCATCAGGTTGTGTGTATTCTCTCTCCCTTCCTTTGATCATGAGGGGTAAAATTGCAAGCTTGAGAAGGCCATATTTTATTTCCCCCTTTTATTTTAGGCGAGTGCCAGAGGAGCAATAATTTCTTCCATTTAATGTTTGTGTCATGGGAATATGCAGCCAAGATACGGATTGTGTGGCCATTGAATGACATCAGGCCCATCTCTTTTTTGTAGCAATCAAGATGGAGCATGTGTCTAGGTGACGCAGTATATATGTTAGAATCAGCTGAGGTTTGTCGGAGGGGTGATGATTGTGGGATCACAGATGATGAACCTTCTGGAATTACAGCAGTTGAAAAAGCTAATCATATTTTCTTGTTTCCCTTTTTCAGGAACTTCAAAGAGTCATATGTTGGGACAAGAATGGTCATTTAAATCTGTCACCGTCCAGCTCAGATACCACAGTTTCTCACCCGAGTTTGGGTTACCATCCAGTCTGTCTCCCATATCCCCGATCCCACCTCACGGGCTAAGTCTAAATTGCTGTGGAAAGATGAGAGATGCGGGAGGGCAGACATCAGCTCTGAAGAGACATCAGGGACTTTGGCTTTTAAGGAGACTATCTTTGTGCCAGTTGCAGAGATCTCGTAGAGTCTTGGGTTCAAAGCAGTTTCTGTTACCTCGTTGCTCCTAGCTGGTGATGTCTGCTTACCCTAAGCCTGGACTTAAAAAAATAACAATTGTCAAGCCAACCAATGAAAGTTTATGCGAGCTGTCAGTGAGAGCCAGTCAGCTGAGGAGGGGCTTGAGGTGCTTCAAAGTACCATCATCGAACAAAAGGAATGCATCCTCTCAGGCCCAGTGGCAGCAAGCCTCCCTGTAGAAAGTACTTCAATGCAAGTAAGCAACAGTTTGCATCCACATCTGGGGCAATTGGTCCTGCACATGTATGTCACCACTAAAGCACAGGGCCTGCTCACCACCAGTGGCCACTCCTATAAGTTATTTGGTCATGGTGACAACATTCCAGCAGGGGCCAATGCACAGGTGCATACAGTAATTGGAAGACAGCTTCACGACTGGGGAAGGGAAACGTGAAAGTGATGAGTCTTGAATTGTATGCCCGGTCCGCTGTTACTTCCTCTGCCATGTTTGCTATATCTAGACCCTCAGAAGACTCACTCCTAGAGTACTGAAGTCACACTTCAATTCAGCACCCCATTTTGTGCAGGGGTGTGCCACTATCCGTATCATTATCCAGGCAGCATGGTCAATGGTCTCTTTCAGGGAAGGGAACAGTCTTCAGCAGCATAGAGCCTCAGCATGTTGCAGCTAATGATCTGGGCAGCACAGGTGGGTGATGTCTCCCACGCCCAGCCATCAACCACCGGTCGTTTCTCAATATGGGTTGTCACGCTGCTCAATGACAGTTGCTCTAGGTGTGTCGATTCCAGAGCATGTAGGTTGGGGAGGGGCTGCAATCAGCCTCTGGCGGTTCGTCTGTACCCATGCTGCAGTAAGATTGTACCTGGTGCCTCTGCTCCTGGACCTCCTGGAATCCTCATCAGGTTGAAAAGAAAATTCCAAGTCCTGGAAACAACCATTCATAAGGGGTTGCTGGCGGAGTGTTTCAAAGAGTGGTCATCTTGCCTGCAGCCAGGCTCCGTCCTCTATCATGAGCTTACCTTGCATCAAGCTCCCATATTGCCTTTATTGTCTTGAGGAATGCTAGTCAGCTTCCAGAAAACAACTGCTGTAGAATATTGATCTGCAGAAAAAACATTAGTCTGAGGTCCTTCTGGCTCTTCATAAGATCTAAGATCAGGGCATGGTATCATTATCACAAGACTTTCCTAGAAAGTAGTAAGTTTGGAAGAGTGGCAAATTTTTCCCTGTAAAAAAATGTGCTATGGAAATCATTGGTTCTCTAGTTCTTTACGTTTTTCTCCATCATTTCCTATGACTGTCTCTCTCACTCTCCTTCACTCTTTCATCTTCTCTCTCTCTGTCTCTCTCTCTCTCATCTCTTGGTCAGCTTTTTCTCTTTTTCACTTTCCAAGCTAATTTCTTCTCTCACTAAAGCCATTTCTCACTTCAGCTCTTTCATCATTCACTCTGTTTCTGCCTTTACTTAAACTCTTTGCAGTCCCTTTTTCTTTAGCTCTTCTGCTTTCACCATTTTCTGCTTTTTGCTTTTGCTCTTTTTCAGACGTTTTTCTCTTTTCCCCTGTTTCCTGCCCGTTGTTCTCTTGTCTAAGCTCTTTCAGTTGTCACTCCTTTTTGCTCTTCAGATCTCCTCCTCTGTGCACTCTTGCCCTACAGACCCTCCTGCACCTTTTTCCACACTACCCGCCTCCCCTGCTCCTTAACTGCTCTCCTGATTCTTCTTTCTGCTCTGTCATGCAACCCTGTCCACCGAGCCTGTCCCCCTTCCCAGGACTTACTTAATGGCAGCTGCTGTTAGATGCCTGTGAGCAGGTGTCTAGCCCCAGCCTTCCCCCTTACCTGTAAGATTCCCTAACACTCCCCTTCCAGCTCTCTCCCTAATCTAATTAAAGGTGGTCTGTCTAATCCACCCCCACCCTGCCTTGTGCTTCTGCAGCTGCAGTTCTCCACCCACAGAAAATCCTTTGTCTCTGTAGAAGGCCACTTCACACCTCATTAAGACAGCTTGGCTCAGCCTGGCAGAGGCTAGCCAATCAGAGAAGGGCCAAGTTGTTGGATTTATCATAACTATCATTTTAAATTCTTGAATGACATTTTTTAGCTCACTCCTGTCGATATTTATACTTAAATAAAATATTCCAACGTTAGCCATGAAGCTAATTATCTACAATGGAGGGGGAAACAAAATTGTCAGTTTTTCCCTCACCAGAGCTTATAAAACATCTTTCCCAAGGCACCCTACCCCTGGGGCACCTAGGAGAGACCTTACGGGTGACATACGTAAAAATAAGGTAGATTACTACTTTGTAAGTCCCTTTAATTCCAAAGTCGAATTTGTATATAATTTACTTTTAAAGACAGTCTGCAAATCATTGCTGCCTTTAAAATGACAGCAGGCAACACAGCAGTGCACACTCTAGTGCAGGAAATCAACTGGGCCTCTAAACCTCCCTACCTCATTATATGCTTGGGACTTGTAGGTAGTTTGAATCCACTTTGCCTTATTATATACTAGGGACTTACAGGGGTCTGTCACTACCAATTGTAATTATACCTATTTACCATGTACATATAATCAGAGCACAGGCCCTGGTTCTGGTTAGCAGAGCCCAGGACACAATCAGAGTCCGAAGACCAGCACCTCATAGTCAAAAGGGGGGCAAACAGTGGGGGGACACTGCAAACAGGTCCTGATTTCTCACAACTTCCACAACCCATCAAGACACCTATGCTCTGCCTCACTCTCACTGGCACACATACCCCAAATTCACAGAAACATAACATAACATAACATAAGAATATAATTGGTTGTTTTTAGGCTGTCCAGAAAGGCATCATGAGATTGGCTGCCCTAGTATCACCAAGAGATCTGACTGGAATATTTACAAGAGTGAGCTTCCTGAAAGAAGATGCTTCAGGTACAAATTATATTTCAGCTCACATAAAAGCTATGTTTGATATGCTTGAGGTAATTAACACATTCTATATATCCTTTTTGCCCCGGACTCCAATGGAAAATTGAATAAAACCTGAAAATGCATGGTTGGTGTCTTGACAGAGCTTCTTATGAGAACATGGGACCTGCATTTATTTTTCATATTTGTACCTATCAAGACACCTATGCTCAGCTTAAATGAAGGTATAACAAAAGCAAAGAGACATGTTTCCCTTTTTTCTGTTTGGTATCCAGTGAGTTGTCCCTTTGCTCTTGTGCAAGAAGGTTGGAAGACAATCCTAGGAGTCCCTTAAATTACATAATGAAATATGTGCTTGGGCTAGGGTGCACTATGACAGCACAGAAAGTGGGTTAGCCTGAACCTGTAAGCCAGTCAAGAGCTGGTAGAAAAATTGCAAATGGAAAAATGTGGAGCCTGTTATAGTCCTTTACAACATGTGGAATTAACTGTATTATGTAATAGAGAAGATCAGCAATGCAAACTACCTCATTGATTTAAAGACCTGAAGGCAACCACAATGGTTCTTTCAAGTCAACAGACTAAATGCAAGGCATGGTGTTGCTCCTTGTGAATGTAAGAGACGGAGGAGGGTGAAAGAGTACAATAGCTGAAAGAGTGTTAAGCAGCTCAAATTCCAACCTGCTGGAAAGACGCTAGAAGAATGACTCTTTGGAAGGAATGCAGTCTCTTTCCGGCAGATATCAGAGCAGCAGTTATAGAGTTGAGTCAGAAAACAGAGTCTTTGATTACTATGTGAGACTCAGTCACCTACCTAAAACTAATGAGCTTGTGGATGAATCAGGCAATTTAATAGGTTGTGGGTCTTAGTGCTAGCATCCTATTACCCCCAAGAACTGAGGACAACCTCCCTTAGAAAAGAAGCCTTGAGAGCACATCTCCTCTCTGTGCCCAATCCAGGATGAATCCTCTGTGACTTCTAAACCGAGACAATGCACTGTACAGGACAAATGTCAGTTCACAGCAGTCCTAAAACACCAATGAAACAAATGCGCAGAGTGAGCGTCCACCAAAACAACAAGGAACTGAAAGCAGTAACTCAAAGTATCCCCTTTAAACGAGGAACTACACTCTCACTATTTTCTTGTAATGTTGCATAAGACAAATTCAAAACATATGTAGTACCATGATCACAGAAGATGATGCAGAGTGTTCGCAGGCCTTTATACAGAGTTTGATAGTATCTATACTGTAAACTATTTATACTTAAAGCAAATGCTGCCTTATCTCTTTTCTTATAAAATTATAAAACTGCCTTGGCAATGACTTATTGTGAGTGAAGGTCAATGTCCTAAATAGCAAATACTTGGCAAATCAGTTAGTTCACAGTGGTATCTGGCTTCCGATGTTCTAGGAACAACAGAAATACATGTCACAAGAATGTCATAGTTCCTTTTGAGTTCCACTGCACCAGAAGAGTATCCTGACTATCAATAACACAAGACTGTAGGGCTAGATCATGATAAAGAGGCTAATTATGACCTAGGCGGTATTACCGTCTGCCCGCCGCGGTCCAGAAAACACTGGCAAGCCGGCAGCATCCCATCCGCTGTATCATGAGTTTCCCATGGGGCCAGCGGTGTGTGTGCGGCAGAGTCAAGGGGGCGGCGCTCTTAGGCTCTAGTAATGAGCTGGAAGCCATTGCCGGCCATGCTACAGTGCCTCCAGCCAGACGAGCTCACTGCTTCCTTGCATTATGTTGTGCAAGAGAAACAGTGTGTACACCGGACCTGAAGGCAGTGGAGGGCACCAGTTACACTCCACAAGGGCACATTTGCCCTCAAACTAGTTTTTCGCTCAACTCTCGCATTGGCAGTGTCCCCGCCAGGAAAGGGTCGGCAGAAAGGCAGGTCATGAATAGCCCGGCGGGAAGCTTGGTGGAAACCCCTCCATGGGCCTTCTCTGCCTCTCCCGCCGCTGGAGCAGAAGTATCGGTGGTGGCGGGGGTCTTGTGGCAGTGTCACTGCACAGATCGTAATTGGGCAGTTGGACTGCCAAAAAAGCAATGGCGGGACACATCCCGCCGTCATTGTAATCAGGCCCTAAGTCTATATAAATTGTCTTGGCTTCAAACACATCTCATACCCTGTTTGTTAAAGAATCCTTTGCCAAAAGTGTCTCAACAGGGCAACCCATCTCACGCTTGTGTAAAGTGTATTTTATATTATCTCTTAACACCTTCAGACTGCTTTACTAAAAAAATCTATGCTGCAGGAGTGGCTGGAGATGGAGTTTGAAAATGGGTTAAGTAGGGTCAACCTGCACCTACCCATCCTTACTTTCGGTCTGAAGGCAAAACACCGGCTTATTCTCCACCTCAAGCCACATACAAAAGAAAACAAAAGCACTCCCAGGCACATTTAAAAAATATACTCAAAACAAAAGAAATAACATTGCTTGCAGATTTAGCCATTATAACAGAAAAGTCAGTTTTTTTGCTAGAATTAAATTACACATTCATCACCATTGTGCTAATTAAGCCTGTACTCCACCCATCTCATTTGTTCTCATGAAACCAGCAGCAATATTGTGTTATACTTAATCCCATTAATCTATCAAACATTTTACTTCCCTATAAATTCTGCAGAGTACAGCTTGAGACATCACCTCAAGCTTCCTGAGGCAATTGCAGCATACTGACTGAAGACAGAGGTAAGGATACTTCCTTGTGCTTCTTGTTTTTTATGAACTGACAGTCGGTTTGTGCTTGAACATTCACACCTCTCTAGGTTTAGATATCATTAATTTATTATTTAAACCACTAGCATGAATACCATGAGAATATGAAAAAATATAGGGTAGATGTAGTCTGTTCTGCTTTACACAACGTTTCTTTAGAGTCCAGCCACTGTGCGCAAATATTCTTTCTTTTATCTAAACATTTACTTTACAATTAATAGTCATTATTATTTCATAATTTATTAGAGATATTTGATTAGAGTGGAACTAGCTGCAAGGGAAACAAAGTGCATTCCATGCTTTCATATATATAAGATTCTGAGTCAACTGGGTTTATAGGGCAGTGCTTAATTTGAGCCCGTGATTCCTGTCCCTGGCACCGGCACTTCAGTGTCAACACCGGCACTTATGACAGATTGCCACGTGGTGGCGATGTTTGACTAATTTAGAGATGGGCAGACAAACAGTGGTTTATTAATTCAATATACATTACACTGACTAATACCTGCCTCACAAGCCACTCTTGTAGCTTTAAGGGCCTACAATAGTGTGAACTGTCACACTTGTAGGAGTGTGATGGATAGTAGTTGGGCTGGTGCAGTCATTGGCAGTCATAGGCAGCACTGGCAGGGGCAGTGGATGGTGCAAGCTGCAGTGGCCTCCTGGAGAGGGCCCTGGCACTTAATCTTTTGCAAACTAAGCACTGGCAGGAGTGAAGCGATAAGCGGCCATTCAAAAGGTAGAGAGTGATCTGCTAAGTCAGAAGAGCAGAGACCAGAGCCTTTCTTGACAAAGGGGCAGATGTATCAAGGATTGCATTTGCGATTCCTTAATAGCGAATTTTAGCGAATTGCTATTAAGGAATCGCAAAATGCTATGTATGTAGGAATCGCAATAATAATTGCGATTCCTTAATATTCCTTAATTGCGAATTGCAAATTGCGATTCGCAATTAAGGAATACCTTCCCATTCATTCCTATGGGCGTAGAGGCCCATAGGAATGAATGGGAAGACATTCTCAATTTGCGAATCGCAATTAGAGAATCGCAAAATGAGAATGCAATTTCAAGGGTGCCAGGGTGTCCTTTTGACACCCTGTTGCACCCCTGAAATATGTATGTGTGCACATGTGGCGCACATAAGGGCATGTATGTGCGCCACATGGCACTTTGAAAAATGCTAAAAAGTGCATTTTTCAAAGAAATCGCCTATTACCACCAACTTGAAGTTGGTGGTAATTTGCGATTCCTTAAGGCCAAATTGCACTTTTTTGGTGCTTCTTACATTGGATTTAAGGAATCGCAATTTGCGATTCCTTAAATGCAATAGCAAAATAGGGAATCGCAAATTTTGCGATTCCTTATTTTGCGAGGCAGTTTTGCCTTAATACATACCACTAAGCAAAATTGCGTTCGCAAACGCCGAAATTTTGGAGTTTGCGAACGCAATTTTGCTTGATACATCTGGCCCCTAGTGACTTAGCAGATCACTCTCTACCTTTTGAATGGCTATGCCTTCAGTCCATCCATCAGTACAGCAGATGCACCGGAGGCACAGCAGGTTGCTAACTAGACACCGTTTTTGCATTAAACGTGAGAGCTTGTTTCAGTAAAACAATCAATAGACCTGCACACATGGAGTTCTCAATGCAATGGTTTTTTGTCCCTGACCAGGATCCCTGTGCTTCATATTCCAGTCCTGGGCAAGGCAAATCAGTGCCGGCGGCCTCACTGCAAATAGGGCAGCGTGACCTTGGCTGTGACCTTGAAGCCCAGCGACGGGCAGGCGAGTCAAGGGTTCCCTCTGGCACAGTGATTGAAAGGCAGGGGATAGCAAGCTTAGTAAATTAGTCCTTCGCCATTATTTTGTGAAAATGCCCCACATTCTCCCACCACTAAATGAGGTCCTTAGGACAGACTCAATACCTGACTTTTCAGGTGTTTGCAGGAAGAGAACAGATTGACGTGGGACTGGCACATTTGTATTAATTTCAACTTCACATAACCTGAAGATATGTGTTTTTCAGAGACGTTTTAAGGCATGGGCAAAGTGGGCTCTGGCCCAGGGCCCCAGCATTTTAGGGGGCCCCCTGATGTAGGTAGCTCTGTTCTGCAGAGAGTCTTGCCCTGATGACCTTAGATAATGTCTAAACAAATTGTTTTAAATACCGTTTTCCTTTAAATAATTTTATATGTGGGTGATGTGTGAGTCTATGACAGACATTTTGAAGAGAAATGTGTTTATTTCATGCAATATTCATTAAAAAAAGTTTTTTAGATCAAAACCGGACCTCACGTTTGCGAAATGGGAGGGTGTCATAGAGATTATTTACAGTAGTATTATTGAGCTGCTGCTGTGTTACAGTATTGAAAACACACATCACTATCCCTGAATATTAGATATAAACACATTTAGAATTTGGACCAGTGTGTCTTTGCACTGTCAGTTACCTGGCCAAAGAGGGCATGAAAGACCTGAAACTGGATTATAAATTCAAAGCTGTTCCAAACAGGGGCCCCCAAAACACCTTTGGCCCAGGGCCCCCAAAATCCTTAAGATGTCCCTGGTGTTTTTTTAAACATTTACAAATAAAAACTAAAAAGAAGCACACGTGAATATTTGGAATTGTTCTCAGTTGCTAACATAAGTGTATGTCCAATCATTAAAGAGCTGTAAAGTGGGATTTTACAAGAGCAACCAGCACTGCCTAAATTAGGGTAAAGTGCACCAATCAGATTTAAATGCTTATGTTTCGGAAGGGGTTTAATGCATGGGGCTGTACAAGGTTTTATAAGAAAATCAGTAAGGAAACAGATTTTTTTTTCTTTTGATATTTTCACCCCTACATAAGTAAGTTATGAAAAAGAAAGTGGTAAATTATTATGATATAGGTGTTAAGTCGGCTGTCTATGTTAAAATAATCATTTTCAGGAGATATTTTTTGCATGTGTAAGTTATGCATTTTTAAGTGCCACAAGAAAAGTTAGTCAGTTAGCAAAATGGTGTAACTTACTGACATGAGTAGACAAAAATAACGAAACATCCCTCTGATTCCATCTAAAAACCTGGGGTAATGCATGTAAGTGTTACTGCTGAGAACCCAGAGCGAAGCTCACTAATCAAAAACTACTAAACCAATTACCAACCTTGATTTCTGGAGGACCGTGCTGCCAGCCATAAAGTGCTTCAACACTTCGTCACCTGTAGTAATCACTACATAAATAAACTATATTAGAACATTGGCATGTGGAGAGCTCCATTGAATACAATGGAGTGCTCCGAGCTTCTACGGGCCGGTAAAGGCCGGCAGAGCAACATTCCAATGTTGCTTTTGTTCACTGCTATTGCTGTGAACAAAGGCCTCTCGGGGCTCGAGGGGATTTAAACCCCCTCGGGCTCCGAGAGGCCTTTGTTTTATTTGTTAGAACATTCTGCCCTCTAGTGGCAGAATGTTCTAATAGCCTTATAGCCCTTCGTAGCTGGGCTATACCGGCTATTAAAGTCCCGCTCCCTTGTTAAAGGCCCTCGCCTTCGGCTCGGGCCTTTAACGCTGGAGCGGGCCTTTAATAGCCGGTATAGCCCGCTACAGCGGGCTATAAGGCTATATTAGAACATTGGAATATTGGGAGCTCCATTGAAGACAATGGACTGCTCCGGGCCTCTAATGCCTTGTAATATCCCGGAGCTCCAACATTACAATGTTTGTCTTTCACAACTGTTGGTGTGAACAAAGGCTTCCCTTCGGGCTCCCTGAGGCCTTTGTTTTGTTTGTTAGAACATTCTGCCCTCTAATAGCCTTATAGCCCGCAGTAGCTGGGCTATAACGGGCATTAAAGGCCCATTCCCTTTAACGCTGCAGCTGTCCTTTTATGGCTGGTATAGCCTGCTAATGCGGGCTATAAGGCTGTAATAAAGTACAATACAATACTGAGAATGCTGGAACTTTTTCATGGTTCCTTTACTAAAGGTGCTTCAGGATCACAACAATAGAATAACTATGGGGGTGGGGGGTATGGAACAATGAACAGGATTCATTATGTGAGTTTCTTAGCATTAACTGTGCACAACTTTTTCAATGAGTATTGAACCTCTGAAAACAGAGGGAGACCCTTGCATCCAATGTTTATTCATGAGATGAACCTCTAAGGCCTGTTTTGCACATTCCTTCTATCATGCATTTGTCTAACAATTGCTTTTCTATTTTGGGATTATAGAATTATAAAGTGAACAATGAAGACTATCCTTGTTCTTTCGTGCATTTTGGCCCTATATGTTTGCATCTGTGTAAGTATCAATTAAGCATTTTTTCACGGCGCTTAATATGAATGTGAGGGAAAAAAATGACATTTCTCAGTGTAAAATTACAGAAAATGACCCATATCATGTCTTCTATTAACAATGACAAAAATGCACAATACTACAATAACATCTATAAACTGAGTAGTAAAACTGGTTATATTGTTAAATCTGAAGCACATATGGGCAGTTTAGTAGACCACTTCCAAAACTTCTAAAATCAGGTCCAGGGACATCTTAGAAAAGTTTGGAGCTCACTCTACAGCAACCGACAGTGGGCTTTACATTGCCCATAAGAACTGACCGCGACTTATGTCTGACTCATAGTCACAGCTAGGATATCATTTTTCCTTCTCTCCTTGATTGCTCATTAAGGGTAAAGACATCATGATATTTACCCGTTTACTACCCGGTTTACAGATATCTATGGATTTCAAGATTGTAATGTCTTGTCAAAGTCTGTCAGAGGATAAATAGGTGTTGGCTTTTAAATTGTGAATGGTTGTGCCAGGTTTATTTGTAGCAAACTCCCGTCCAGTTGGTAATAAATGTGCTTGATTTAAAAAGAATTGCCAGTTTTGGGCTTGCATCGGTTACTTTATAAGGGATTTGCACCTGACTGAATGTCTAGATATTTGTTTTGGGATTCCATAGTGTTGTGGCACAACTGGTGTAGCCGAACGTCCATCCTGTTCTACCCTATAAGCTACTTAATATTTGCATGTAGTTTATACAACATACTATCTAGCTGTGTATTGTGCGTTGTTTATAAAGGCTGTCTCCTTACTCCTTATAAAGGGTTACATTTTTGTGAAAGATTTGATTAAATATAAACTCCCACACATGATTGTAAATCGGAGTCACCCACTGGATTCCATCAATAACTAACGAGCCAAGACAATATCAAATTTAAGGGAGATGGCTGCTCTTACGCACACACCTTGCAACCACTGAACAGGGAAAATCTAGAGTGGAATTTCAGATCATTATAGGAAAATGTTTTTTAAATAAAATATATAACTAAAGATTAATGTTGAAAAGAATCAGTCTTGTGGTCCTTAAAAAATAAATGCAAATCTCCTCTTTTTATAACTTTGTAAGAATCCTTGCCTACTCTCTGTGGCAAGTGAATTAATGTGTAACTGCTTTTTTTTTACTACTCACTAATTTATTGAGCTTTGACCATGGCCTTTGAAATATTCAACTTTGAGCAACAGAGCGTGTACTTTTTTGCTCACCTGATAATGCCGTGAGTGAGGGAGTTTCCAATGTTCTGCTCTCCCTTTATCCACAATATTAAATTAAGTATGATGTGTTTCGTTCTGATGTCTATTAACAAGTACACTAAAACATAACCTATTCAATCGACTCGATTCAAATGTATTTATAATACTGTCAGTAGCGGCTCCTCGAGGGAGTGCTGCGGGGCGGTGGGGGCGGGGCGGGGTAGGGGCAGGGTGGGGGGTAGTAAACTCCGGAATACGGGCGAACGGAGTTGAGTAACTAAATAAATGAATGAAACAAATTACATTGCGCGCTGCATCGCCGATTTGGCGTTGCAGCGCGTGCAATGTAATTCATTTTATTTATTTATTTAGTTACTCAACTCCGTTCGCCCGTATTCCGGAGTTTACTACCACCCACCCTGCCCCTCCCCCGCCCCCACCGGATTCCCTCTCATGACCTCCAATACGCCTCTTGGTCAATGTGTAATTGGTAGAAACATAAGTTTAGGGGGCAAAGATTGCCTTACGGGCCCCCATCAATAGGTGCTACTACATTGTGTGGTTGCAAATACCAAGGCTGTCAACCTTAGCCCATATTAAGCCATTTTCTTCCCACTCCCTACACTTCCTGACCCTTTATCACCCAAATGCAGCGTATTTATCAACCTACTTTCTCTGTTTTCCTATCTTTCTTTGCCTCTTTTTGTCTTCCTTTTCTGTCTTTCTCTTGTGCTGGTCAGAGTAGAATGTGAAAAAAGTCACCATCGGCTAATGTGAGTGTCAGCCCCACCCACTTGCAACCAGGAGCACAATTTAAGCCCTGGCGAGTGTTAGCTCACTGTGCCATCATGATTGCTCTTTTTTATTAGAAAAGATCTACAATTTTTTCATCTGTTTAGAACTTACATTTCCCTTTTCTTTTCCTTCCTAAACTAACCAGAATATTAAGAGAATAATTTCTAAATGTACACTGCAAAAGCCAGAAATCTGATTTTGTAGAGTTAAATCAACTTTGAGAGAAGTGTTCTCATTTTTTGACGATTCACAAGGAACCCCTGAAGTCAGTGCTTAGATTGTGAAAGAATGAGTGGCAGCAGTGCTTAATTTGTAAAATATTGAGTGCCTGTACCCATAGGTCTGCTTTCACTATGCCAAATACCAAGGCTGCATAGTCTTGAATCCTTCCCAGACCTCTTTAAATCACTGCCAGACACTCCCTGACCTTTCATTTCACTTCTGTGGGTTCCCGCCTGCTCCCTTTGGTATGGGCTTTCTGTCTTTCTCTTCCTCCTACTTTCCCCTTTATGTTTTGCCCTCTCTTGCACTCGGGAAATATCTGATGTGGTAAAATGAGTGCACTTTTTATTGATTTTCCACCATTGCACCTGCTATTTACAAAATGTCTAACAATAAAATTCCACAACATCTGATTATTTGAACCAGGACGTGCAATATACTATTAGACTGTTTTGTTTATGCACCCAAGTGATGCTGAAAAAAGTATAGGAATCGGGTCTCATGCTTCTGCACCACTGACCTCGGTCTAACTAAATGAACATAGAAAATTGTCAACATGTGTTTAAGACCAAAAAGCTCTGAAATTACACAAAATACCAACGAAGAATACCTGATAAGAATGGACTGTTTTAGCAATTCTTTCCTCTCCCACCACACCTCTGTTTTATGTAGAGGCTATCATTTCAATAAGAGGTAAGACATCAACCTAATGATGCCACCTAATGGTGTGACCCACTTACTACAAAAGGCCTGAAGAGGGGTCCTTTTTCAATTTATAGGAGCGCTCCAGCAAGCAAAATAATATATTGCTTATGGTGGTCTAAATCCTTTCCCTGATCCTGGTCATTGTATCTGATTGCCTGGTCTCCCAACCTCTTCCAATGCAGATGACCTCTGTGTCCCCTGATCTTCATTCTTATTCTCTATTTGCCTTCCCTGTGGTTACCCAATCCTTCCACAGATTATCTTGCTATGTGACACAAGAAAAAATGCCTTTTCACTTCTAAGGACTTCACACTACTGAACTGTACTCCAATTTTTTAATTCATTGACAACGACATATTGCTGATGTCACATGTGGTCAAGTGAAATGATGTGGTAAATTTTAAGGTGATAAAATGAACATAAAGCTTGCATTTTGCGAATGGGGGGCTGACCATTAATTCCAATGCTTTACTTGTTTTTCTTCTAATGATGATGTATTGCCTTGTAGACTGCAGAACAACATGTGCGTGAAATTAGGAGTTCGTCTCACAGTGGATCGGTAATATTATTTTATCATTATACCAGTAGAACTGTTGTCAGGGAAAAGTGGTGGGGCGGGAGGGGGCGACTGAACAGCAACAGCAACATAAAAAAACAGAACTTAACTGCAGTATCTGCTCCTCTGGCTCCACTGCAGCACATGCTCCCACACACCTTTACGGCCAATCCAGACTCTGCTCTCATGCTGCTGGTAGCATGACAGAAGCGCCAGGATTGGCCAGAGTGGGCTGGATTTGCACTCCCACAGGAAGTGGGAGCCTGTGCCTGCTGTCTCCAACCCGGCAACGCAGATCGGGTTTGAGGCATCTCAGTGCGCATGCCCACCACTCCTCCACCATGCCTATCACGATGGCCCCACCCCCCAAGACTCGGCCCTGTGAAAAAAAAAAAAATGATAATAAACCTGTTTTATTATCATTTTATTTTTCAAGTTTTGCATCTGCGGGGTTGGGGGCGACACTGCCGCTGCTGCATGTAACGAATGAAGAACGAATATTGCCCCAACAGACTTCAAACTATTAGAAATGAAATCGATGTTTATTTTAAAGTTCCACTGTTATGTTATGACAGTACAAGAGCGTTGATTCTAGACCCAAAAACAGTCTTGCAAGCAAATTGACATGATGGCTCCCGACAGTGACTGAAAAAGGCAGCTTGATGGCACTAAAAACACCAATATGAACAGATAAATAAACACATTGCATTAGAAAGTTGAATATGACAATGTGTAATCAATTAAGCCCGATTTATTAAATCAGCTGTCATTTTCACTCCAAAAGACTGTTTTTTGATTGCATTCTAACTCCCTTGCTAGAACGATATAGCTGATTGGAACTCGAGTACAAAAATATTGTGGCACACTAATATCATGGACAAAATATCAAGGAACAAAAAAGTGAAGGTAAGTGCCCAGAGGGAAGTATAGACTTACTATTCTTAACTCCTCATATAATTACCTTGAAGATACATATGTAGACAAGATGCATAAATCTGAAGTTAGGAAAGGAAAACCTATGCACACTTATCTTTCCATATTTTGTCATTCGATATTAGTTTCCCACTATATCCTGGACTCGATATTCAGGAACTGATAGCTATTTTATTAGAACTATTTCCCTAACATCCTCTTTATTTCTCCAGGAAGCCAATGATTTCACGCAGGAAGCCAACATCTTACATCCCAAGCAATCTGGCTTTCGACCGGGTCACTCAACAGAATCAGTACTACTGCACACCACTGAATCTCCAAAACTTGCTATGGATCAGGGAAAGGATGCGGTACTGGTTCTGTTAGATTTGTCAGCGGCGTTTGACACGGTCTCTCATGATATTCTGAGAGACAGACTTGCATGCAGTGGAATCACTAACAATGCA
The DNA here is from genome assembly GCA_963921515.1 of Calotriton arnoldi. Taxonomy (NCBI): domain Eukaryota; kingdom Metazoa; phylum Chordata; class Amphibia; order Caudata; family Salamandridae; genus Calotriton; species Calotriton arnoldi. The sequence continues at coordinate 21,255 of CAWUFW010016035.1, read as the reverse complement.
TTGGCCTGGATTACATCCTTTTTAGAAAACAGGCAACAGATTGTAACACTGGGATGCTATAGATCGCAAGAAAGAGGGCTGACATCAGGGGTACCTCAAGGCTCGGCCCTGAGCCCAACTCTTTTTAATCTCTATATGGCACCACTGCTTTTTCTGATGGACACTTACGATGTGGAGTGCATCGCTTATGCAGATGACACTCAACTGATCCTTACCCTAGATAAAAATTCGACAGTGGCTGAAGAAAAATTCCACCACTGTCTAACAGCAGTGATGGATTGGATGAAGCTAAACCATCTGAAATGCAATAGCTCCAAAACAGAGATTATACTCTTTGGTAAGACCAACGTTTTTAGACCGGACCAATGGTGGCCGTCAAATTCAGCTCCACCTCCTACTACAGTAGACACTGTAAGGAATCTGGGAATAAAATTTGATCACACATTATCCTTCCACAAGCAAGCCCTTGCTGTGGCAGGTACCTGTTTTCAAGTAATAAAAATCCTCAGAAATTTTTTCGATCTACTCCCAATGCCAGCCAAAAAGACGGTGGTAGCAGCCTTAATTCTATCCCGTCTGGACTACTGTAATAGTCTTTATGCAGGAACTAACAAAAAAGTCCTGCAAAGACTACAGGTGGTCCAGAACGCTGCAGCGAGGCTGGTACTCAATTTGCCTAGAGACTCCTCCTCAGCAACAGCACTAAAAACCCTCCATTGGCTGCCCGTCCATAAGAGGATTCTTTTTAAGGTTCTGACCATCATCTATAAAACTACAAATAATTCTGTACCAGAATATCTTAATGTCAGAACTAAGCCATACACCACTCAACGTACTCTACGGTCATCTTCAGAGAACTTTTTAACAACACCCAATTTTAAACTTAAAACCAGGGGTGGAAAGACACTGGCGGCCATAGGGACCAAAGCCTGGAACTCCTTGCCAACTCAACTCAGACACACACAAACTGAACTCAACTTTAGGAAGTCCTTAAAAACATGGATTTTTGGTATTCCAGATAATACTGCTTGGTCTCTTCTCTGAATCCCTATCATCTGAGTATGTGCCAGCTCCTTCTTCCTGGTAGGTGCCCTCCCTCTCCGCATACAGCGCCAAGATACTCCTTGGAGTGAACGTTGCGCTATATAAAAGCTTTCTCATTCATTCATTCATCCCCTTCATGGATCATGGGGTGATTGCAAACCTTCTCATACTTTCTGCAGCAGTTATTACCTGATTTTCCACTTGTAACTTAAGTGTGCATTTAAGTGTGGTATATGCACTTTAAAAGGTGTTTGGACGAAATATTCAGTTGGAAATATCGGTTGCAGAAATATCGGCGAAAAAATATTGTGACACAACAAAATCGTGATGCAGAAATATCATTGCCAAGAATATACATTTTTTAGTTAAGTGATATCATTTTCAAGACTATCGCTGTTGAAAATATAGTTTTCATTAATATAGTTGTAAAAAATATTGATTTTTAATTATCTTTATGTCTGTTTGTTTATATTATAACTTTTTGGGGTATTATTGTTTAAATAAATGTCAATAACATTTTTAAACAAGGTTTATTATGTTAAGTGACTTATAATTTTAATTTAATTATAATAGTAATTTATATTGTCATAGTGGGTTGCTAGGTTTGTAGGGATGTAGGCGGGAAGTCAATTAAGTATAATTAAATAAAAATGATTTATTAATGTACTAATAGTAATTTAGTTGATTATTGACTATGGCAATTATGTAATTATATTTTGAAGATATATAGAATTTTCAGGTTACTGAGTTTGTAGGGGTATAGTGTGGGAAGCTAATTAAGTAATAATTAACAATGTTTTAATAATTATTTAATTGATTATTAATTATGTAAATTGTGCAATAATTATATTTTTTTAGTTATTTGTAAGGTGAGGGTTGCTGGGTTTGTAGTGGTCTAGGGTGGGAAGTTAATTAGGTAATAATTAACAATGTATTTATGATTATTTAATTAATTATGTACATTTTGTGATAATTATATTTTGTAAGTTGTTTGTTAGGTGCGGGCTGGTGGATTTGGAGGGGTATAGGGTGGGAAGTTAATTGTTAATTAATTAATTCATAAATAATTATTACCTGATTAATTAATCGTTAATACTGATTTTATTAATTAATGACTGATTATTAATGTATTAATCAATGTATAATTAGTTATTAATTAAGTTAATTGTGTTACATTTATTTATTTTTGTTATATTTTAAGTGTGGGCTGCTAGGTTTATGGTGTGGTAAGTTAATTATCTAATAAATAATGGCCAATGTGTTTATATATTGATAATTAATTATTACATTGTTTAATAGTGACCTTAAATGTTTAAGTGAATTTTATATATATAATTTTTGGGGAGTTTAATTAATAAGATTTAATTAAGAGTTTTATATATATGTTATAATTTAATAGGGTTATTTTTCATGTATATTATGTGTTGGAAGTGCAGTACTTTCCCTACTGTTGCATAGACTGGAGTAGGAATAGTAAATTTTACCCTATGCAGTCCTACGCTTTCCCTACTGTTGCACGGATTGAAGGGGGAAGGGTAAATTTTACCCCTCTGAAGTCCAACGCTTTCCCTAGTGTTGCATAGACTGGAGTGGCAATAGTAAATGTTACGCCTCCGAAGTCCAATACTTTCCCTACTGTTGCACAAACTGGGGCAGGAATAGTAAATTTTACCCCTCTGGAGTCCAGCACTTTCCCAACTGTTGCATAGAATGAAGAGGGAATAGTACATTTTGCCTCTCTGGAGTCCAACGCTTTCCCTTCTGCTGCACAAGCTGGGGCGGAAATAGTAAATTTTACCCCTCTGGAGTCCAGCACTTTCCCAACTGTTGCATAGACTGAAGAGGGAATAGTACATTTTGCCACTCTGGAGTCCAACGCTTTCCCTACTGTTTCATAGAATAGAGTGGGAATAGTAAATGTTACCCCTCTGGAGTCCAGCGATTTCCCTACTGTTGCACAGACTGGAGTGGGAATAGTAAATTTCACCCCTCTGGAGTCCAGCACTTTCCCTACTGTTGCATAGACTGGAGTAGGAATAGTAAATTTTACCCCTACGCAGTCCAACGCTTTCCCTACTGTTGCACAGATTGAAGTGGGAATAGTAAATTTTACCCCTCTGAAGTCCAACGCTTTCCCTACTGTTGCATAGACTGGAGTGGCAATAGTAAATGTTACCCCTCCGAAGTCCAACACTTTCCCTACTGTTGCATAAAATGGGGCAGGAATAGTAAATGTTACCCCTCTGGCATCCAACGCTTTCCCTACTGTTGCATAGACTGGAGTAGGAATAGCAAATTTTATCCCTACGCAGTCCAACGCTTTCCCTACTGTTGCACAGATTGAAGTTGGAATAGTAAATTTTACCCCTCCGAAGTCCAACGCTTTCCCTACTGTTGCATAGACTGGAGTGGCAATAGTAAATGTTACCCCTCTGGAGTTCAATGCTTTCCCTACTGTTGCACAAACCGGGGCGGGATTAGCTAATTTTACCCCTCTGGAGTCCAGCACTTTCCCAACTGTTACATAGACTGAAGACGGAATAGTACATTTTGCCACTCTGGAGTCCAACGCTCTCCCTACTGTTGCATAGAATAGAGTGGGACTAGTAAATGTTACCCCTCTTGAGTCCAGCGATTTCCCTACTGTTGCACAGACTGGAGTGGGAATAGTACATTTCACCCCTCTGGAGTCCAGCACTTTCCCTACTGTTGCACAGACTGTAGTGGGAATAGTAAATTTTACCCCTCTGGAGTCAAATGCTTTTCCTTCTGTTGTATAGTGAATGTTACCCCTCTGCAGTCCAGCATTTTCCCTACTGTTGCACAGAATGGAGTGGGAATAGTACATTTTACCCCTCCGGAGTCCAACGCTTTACCTACCATTGCAAAGACTGGAATGGAAATAGTAAATTTTACCCCCATGGAGTCCAGCACTTCCCCTACTGTTGCACAGACTGGAGTGGGAGTAGCAAATGTTACCCCTCTGAAGTCCAACGCTTTCCCTACTGTTGCATAGACTGGATTGGAAATAATATTCTAATATTCTGAGACTTCAATAAATTTTTAAATGTTGTTTAAATATATTTATTATTATTTGTTCATTTGTTTCATTGTATATATATATATATATATATATTCACTGAAAAAACCATAGGTTTTAGGGACAGTTATAGTTAGTTGGACATTTCACTCGTACAAAACCATAGAAATTCCCCCGTTATAGTTAGTTCAGCTAACTATAACTCGCGCCCCCGCAATGCACTACTGATGACGTCACATATTACATCACTCATGACATGGTCAGTGACATCACTGATGACATCACTGATGACATCTCAAATGACATCACTGATGACATCATCCAGTGACTGTGTGTTTCTGTAAAGTTTAAATATGTTTAATATATATAGGGAAACGCGTATTGAAGAATGAGTGGGTGTATAAGTGTCTGAATGGATGATTTAGTAGGTGCGTGACTAAATCTATAAGTGAGTGATTAAACATATCTTACTGAATGCATGGGTTAGTGACTAAACTGGGTGAATGTCTGTATCTGTCTGTCTGTTGCTGTGTAAGTGGCTGCATGGGTTTGTGAATAGCTACATGAGTGTCTATATGAGTTATTGATTGGTTGTCTGAGTATCTGTATGGGTGCCTGAGTGTTTGTGTGGGTGGGGTTTGTGCGACTCTGTGCATAGATGTGTGAGTGGGTGATTCACTGGGTGGATGGTTTCAAGAGTGCATCTGTGATAGACTGTATGGGTGGGTAAGTGTGTGTAAGAGTGTGTTAGTGAGTGAATGTATGTCCCAGTGGTACATGTGTGAGTAACTACATATGTGAAAGGCAGTATATATGTGTGTTGGAGTATATAAATGGCTATAAGTGAGAGTGTGTGATTGTGAGAGTGGCTGTATGGATGAGTGTGTACTTGTATCAGTGATTGTATAAGAGTGTAAGAATGTGCTAGTATTTGTATGAGTAAGTGAGCTGGTGTGTGTATAACTGTATAGGTGAGTAAATGGGTGTGTGATTAAGTTTTTTGCATGACTGACTAGGTGTGTGAGTACCTCTATGGATGAGTGGCGGTGTGTGAGTGTTTATATAGGTGTATGAGTGCATATGATAGTCCTGTACTGAGTGACCGTAAGTATGAGTGACTGTACGGGTGAGTGAGTGGATGTGTGTGTAGACCTAAGAATCAGTGAGTGGGTATGTAGTTTTTGGTGTTGGAGTGTCTATGGTTTTGAGAATGGCAGTCTGTAATTTAGAGTGGGTGTATCAAAAGTTATATTAGGGTGTGAGAAGATGCATGAAATTATCACATGGATGATGTCATCAGTGATGTCATTTGAGATGTCATCAGTGATGTCATCAGTGATGTCACTGACAATGTCATGAGTGATGTAATATGTGACGTCATCAGCAGTGCATTGCGGGGGCGCGAGTTATAGTTAGCTGAACTAACTATAAAGGGGAAATTCTATGGTTTTGTACGAGTGAAATGTCCAACTAACTATAACTGTCCCTAAAACCTATGGTTTTTTCAGTGAATTTCAAAGGTTTTTTAAATGCTAATTTCTAACTATAACGTGTCTGAAACCTATGGTTTTTTCAGTGAATTTCAAAGGTTTTTTAAATGCTAATTTCTAACTATAACGTGCCTGAAACCTATGATTTTTTAAGTGAATTTCAAAGGTTTTTTTAAATGCTAGTTTCTAACTATGCCTACAGAGGTAGGACATGTGAAGAAAGAAGAAAAACGCACAGAAAGAAGCAAAAGATGTGCAGAAAGAACCAACAGAGGAGCAGAAAGAGGCCTTGTTGCAAAATCATCCTGTGCCCACAACTTTTTCAGACGGGTACTGGTGGTAACTGACTCTGACTAACCAGAGCCAGTGTTATGCTAAAAGACACTTAGAATACAGTGAAAACACCTACATACACTAGGGAACACTATGCGTTGGGGTACCCCTGTGATTAGCATGACCTCCTCTGCAAGTCCCTAGTACATAATAGGGCAGGGGATTAAAACTACCTCTTAAAACGCGCTACAGGGTGCGTTTGCACAGTGGTGAAGGGAGGGGGGCCTGAGGTGACATGTGTGCAAACGCACCCCGTGGCGTGTTTTAAGTTGCGGATTAAGTCCCCTTGAATTCTGAGGGTCCCTGGGGCCCAACTAGCCCCCAGGTACCTACAGTTAGGACCACAGAGCTGAGTTGCAGAGAGGCGTTCCGAGGCCACGCACCTTTTTCACCTCTCTGCAACGCAACTCTGTTGTGCTTACTGAAGGTACCTGGTGGGCTAGTTGGCCCCCAGGGTCTCTCAGGATTCAAAGGGAATTAATTCCCCAACTTAAAATGCACCACAGGGCGTGTTTGCGCACATGTCACCTGAGGCCCCGCCCCCTCCCTTCACCACTGTGCAAACGCGCCCCGTGGTGCGTTTTAAGTTGGGGGATTAGGTCACCTTGAATCCTGAGGGTCCCTGGGGCCCAACTAGCCCACTTGGTACTTCCAGTAAGCACCAAAGGCCTGCGTTGCAACGCCTGTAACAAATTGTGCAGTTGTGTTTAGGTAGTGAAGAGGGTCGTGCTGGGGGTAGTGTTTTAGGGTTTAGGGTAGTGCAGTGGTGTTTGTGTAGTGTAGGGGGTCATGCTGGGGGTAGATTTAGGGTTTAGGGTAGTGCAGTGGTGTTTGGGTAGTGTAGGGAGTCGTGCTGGGGGAGTGTTTTAGGGTTTAGGGTAGTGCAGTGGTGTTTGGGTAGTGTAGGGGGTCGTGCTGGGGTAGTGTTTTAGGGTTTAGGGTAGTGCAGTGGTGTTTGGGTAGTGTAGGGGGTCGTGCTGGGGGTAGTGATTTAGGGTAGTGCAGTGGTGTTTGGGTAGTGTAGGGGTACTGCTGGGGGTACTGTTTTAGGGTTTAGGTTAGTGCAGTGGTGTTTGGGTAGTGTAGGGGTACTGCTGGGGGTAGTGTTTTAGGGTTTAGGGTAGTGCAGTGGTGTTTGTGTAGTGTAGGGGGTAGTGTTTTAGGGTTTAGGGTAGTGCAGTGGTGTTTGTATAGTGTAGGAGGTCGTGTTTTAGGGTTTAGGGTAGTGCAGTGGTCTTTGGGTAGTGTAGGGAGTCGTGCGGGGGTACTGTTTTAGGGTTTAGGGTAGTGTATGGGGTCATGCGGGGGTAGTGTTTTAGGGATTAGGGTAGTGCAATGGTGTTTGGGTAGTGTAGGGGGTCATGCGGGGGTAGTGTTTTAGGGTTTAGGGCAGTGCAGTGGTGTTTGGGTAGTGTAGGGGGTCGTGCTGGGGGAGTGTTTTAGGGTTTAGGGCAGTGCAGTGGTGTTCGGGTAGTGTAAGGGGTCATGCTGGGGGGAGTGTTTTAGGGTTTAGGGCAGTGCAGTGGTGTTCGGGTAGTGTAGGGGGTCGTGCTGGGGGGAGTGTTTGAGGGTTTAGGACAGTGCAGTCGTGTTCGGGTAGTGTAGGGGATTGTGCTGGGGGTAGTATTTTAGGGTTTAGGGTAGTGCAGTGGGTGGTGTTTCAGGGTTTAGGGAAGTGCAGTGGTGTTCGGGTAGTGTAGGGGGTCGTGCTGGGGGTAGTGTTCTAGGGTTTAGGGCATTACAGTGGTGTTTGGGTAGTGTAGGGGGTAGTGCTGGGGGTGGTGTTTCAGGGTTTAGGGCAGTGCAGTGGTGTTCAGGCAGTGTAGGGGGTCGTGCAGGGGGTGGTGTTTCAGGGTTTAGGGCAGTGGTGTTCGGGCAGTGTAGGGGGTCGTGCTGGGGGTGGTGTTTCAGGGTTTGGGGCAGTGCAGTGGTGTTCGAGCAGTAAAGGGGGTCGTGCTGGGGGTGGTGTTTCAGGGTTTTGGGCAGTGCAGTGGTGTTCGGGCAGTGTAGGGGGCGGTGCAGGGGGTGGAGTTTCAGGGTTTAGGGCAGTGCAGTGGTGTTCGGGCAGTGTAGGGGGTGCGGCGGTGTAGGGGGTCGTGCAGGGGGTGGTGTTTCAGGGTTTAGGGAAGTGCAGTGGTGTTCGGGCAGTGTAGGGGGTCGTGCTGGGGCTGGTGTTTCAGGGTTTAGGGCAGTACAGTGGTGTTTGGGCAGTGTAGGGGGTCGTGCTGTGGCTGGTGTTTCAGGGTTTAGGGCAGTGCAGTGGTGTTCGGGCAGTGTAGGTGGTCGTGCTGGGGCTGGTGTTTCAGGGTTTAGGGCAGTGCAGTGGTGTTCGGGCAGTGTAGGGGGTCATGCTGGGGCTGGTGTTTCAGAGTTTAGGGCAGTGCAGTGGTGTTCGGGCAGTGTAGGGGGTCTTGCTGGGGCTGGTGTTTCAGAGTATAGGGCAGTGCAGTGGTGTTCGGGCAGTGTAGGGGGTCTTGCTGGGGCTGGTGTTTCAGAGTTTAGGGCAGTGCAGTGGTGTTCGGGCAGTGTAGGGGGTCGTGCTGGGGGTGGTGTTTCAGGGTTTAGGGCAGTGCAGTGGTGTTTGGGCAGTGTAGGGGGTCATGCTGGGGCTAGTGTTTCAGGATTTAGTGCAGAGCAATGGTGTTCAGGCAGTGTAGGGGTTTTGCTGGAGGTGGTGTTTCAGGCTTTAGGGCAGTGCAGTGGTGTTCGTGCAGTGTAGGGGGTGGTGTTTCAGGGTTTAGGGCAGTGGTGTTCAGGCAGTGTAGGGGGTCTTGCTGGGGTTGATGTTTCAGGGTTTAGGGCAGTGCAGTGGTGTTTGGGCAGTGTAGGGGTCGTGCTGGGGGTGGTGTTTCAGGGTTTAGGGCAGTGCAGTGGTGTTCCGGCAGTCTAGGAGGTCGTGCAGGGGGTGGTGTTTCAGGGTTTAGGGCAGTGCAGTGGTGTTCGGGCAGTGTAGGGGGTCGTGCTGGGGGTGGTGTTTCAGGGTTTAGGGCAGTGCAGTGGTGTTCGGGCAGTGTAGGGTGTCGTGCTGAGGGGTGGTGTTTCAGGGATTAGAGCAGTGCAGTGGTGTTCGGGCAGTGTAGGGGGTCGTGCAGGGGGTGGTGTTTCAGGGTTTAGGGCAGTGCAGTGGTGTTTGGGCAGTGTAGGGGGTCGTGCAGGGGGTGGTGTTTCAGGGTTTAGGGCAGTGCAGTGGTGTTTGGGCAGTGTAGGGGGTCGTGCAGGGGGTGGTGTTTCAGGGTTTAGGGCAGTGCAGTGGTGTTCGGGCAGTGTAGGGGGTCTTGCTGGGGGTGGTGTTTCAGGGTTTAGGGCAGTGCAGTGGTGTTTGGGCAGTGTAGGGGGTCGTGCAGGGGGTGGTGTTTCAGGGTTTAGGGCAGTGCAGTGGTGTTCGGGCAGTGTAGGGGGTCTTGCTGGGGCTGGTGTTTCAGGGTTTAGGGCAGTGCAGTGGTGTTCGGGCAGTGTACGGGGTTGTGCTGGGGCTGGTGTTTCAGGGTTTAGGGCAGTGCAGTGGTGTTCGGGCAGTGTAGGGGGTCGTGCTGGGGGTGGTGTTTCAGGGTTTAGGGCAGTGCAGTGGTGTTCGGGCAGTGTAGGGGGTCGTGCTGGGGCTGGTGTTTCATGGTTTAGGGCAGTGCAGTGGTGTTCGGGCAGTGTAGGGGGTCGTGCTGGGGCTGGTGTTTCATGGTTTAGGGCAGTGCAGTGGTGTTCGGGCAGTGTAGGGGGTCGTGCTGGAGGTGGTGTTTCAGGGTTTAGGGCAGTGCAGTGGTGTTCGGGCAGTGTAGGGGGTCATGCTGGGGGTAGATTTAGGGTTTAGGGTAGTGCAGTGGTGTTTGGGTAGTGTAGGGAGTCATGCTGGGGGAGTGTTTTAGGGTTTAGGGTAGTGCAGTGGTGTTTGGGTAGTGTAGGGGTCGTGCTGGGGGTAGTGTTTTAGGGTTTAGGGTAGTGCAGTGGTGTTTGGGTAGTGTAGGGGGTCGTGCTGGGGGTAGTGATTTAGGGTAGTGCAGTGGTGTTTGGGTAGTGTAGGGGGTACTGCTGGGGTAGTGTTTTAGGGTTTAGGTTAGTGCAGTGGTGTTTGGGTAGTGTTGGGGTACTGCTGGGGGTAGTGTTTTAGGGTTTAGGGTAGTGCAGTGGTGTTTGTGTAGTGTAGGGGGTAGTGTTTTAGGGTTTAGGGTAGTGCAGTGGTTTTTGTGTAGTGTAGGAGGTTCGTGGTTTTAGGGTTTAGGGTAGTGCAGTGGTCTTTGGGCAGTGTAGGGAGTCATGCGGGGGTAGTGTTTTAGGGTTTAGGGTAGTGTAGGGGTCATGCGGGGGGTAGCGTTTTAGGGATTAGGGTAGTGCATTGGTGTTTGGGTAGTGTAGGGGGTCATGCTGGGGGTAGTGTTTTAGGGTTTAGGGCAGTGCAGTGGTGTTTGGGTAGTGTAGGGGGTCGTGCTGGGGGAGTGTTTTAGGGTTTAGGGCAGTGCAGTGGTGTTCGGGTAGTGTAAGGGGTCATGCTGGGGGAGTGTTTTAGGGTTTAGGGCAGTGCAGTGGTGTTTGGGTAGTGTAGGGGGTCGTGCTGGGGGAGTGTTTGAGGGTTTAGGGCAGTGCAGTCGTGTTCGGGTAGTGTAGGGGGTTGTGCTGGGGGTAGTATTTTAGGGTTTAGGGTAGTGCAGTGGTGTTCGGGTATTGTAGGGGGTCGTGCTGGGGGTAGTGTTCTAGGGTTTAGGGCAGTACAGTGGTGTTTGGGCAGTGTAGGGGGTAATGCTGGAGGTGGTGTTTTAGGGTTTAGGGCAGTGCAGTGGTGTTCGGGCAGTGTAGGGGGTCGTGCTGGGGGTGGTGTTTCAGGGTTTAGGGCAGTGCAGTGGTGTTCAGGCAGTGTAGGGGGTGGTGTTTCAGGGTTTAGGGCAGTGCAGTGGTGTTCGGGCAGTGTAGGGGGTCGTGCAGGGGGTGGTGTTTCAGGGTTTAGGGCAGTGGTGTTCGGGCAGTGTAGGGGTTCGTGCTGGGGGTGGTGTTTCAGGGTTTATGGCAGTGCAGTGGTGTTCGAGCAGTAAAGGGGGTAGTGCTGGGGGTGGTGTTTCAGGGTTTAGGCAGTGCAGTGGTGTTCGGGCAGTGTAGGGGGCAGTGCAGGGGGTGGTGTTTCAGGGTTTAGGGCAGTGCAGTGGTGTTCGGGCAGTGTAGGGGGTGCTGCAGGGGGTGGTGTTTCAGGGTTTAGGGCAGTGCAGTGGTGTTTGGGCAGTGTAGGGGGTCATGCAGGGGGTGGTGTTTCACGGTTTAGGGCAGTGCAGTGGTGTTCGGGCAGTGTAGGGGTCGTGCTGGGGCAGGTGTTTCAGGGTTTAGGGCAGTACCGTGGTGTTCGGGCAGTGTAGGGGGTCGTGCTGGGGCTGGTGTTTCAGGGTTTAGGGCAGTGCAGTGGTGTTCGGGCAGTGTAGGGGGTCGTGCTGTGGCTGGTGTTTCAGGGTTTAGGGCAGTGCAGTGGTGTTCAGGCAGTGTAGGTGGTCGTGCTGGGGCTGGTGTTTCAGGGTTTAGGGCAGTGCAGTGGTGTTCGGGCAGTGTAGGGGGTCATGCTGGGGCTGGTGTTTCAGGGTTTAGGGCAGTGCAGTGGTGTTCGGGCAGTGTAGGGGGTCTTGCTGGGGCTGGTGTTTCAGAGTCTAGGGCAGTGCAGTGGTGTTCGGGCAGTGTAGGGGGTCTTGCTGGGGCTGGTGTTTCAGAGTTTAGTGCAGTGCAGTGGTGTTCGTGCAGTGTAGGGGTGGTGTTTCAGGGTTTAGGGCAGTGGTGTTCAGGCAGTGTAGGGGGTCTTGCTGGGGTTGATGTTTCAGGGTTTAGAGCAGTGCAGTGGTCTTCGGGCAGTGTAGGGGGTCGTGCTGGGGGTGGTGTTTCAGGGTTTAGGGCAGTGCAGTGGTGTTCCGGCAGTGTAGGAGGTCGTGCAGGGGGTGGTGTTTCAGGGTTTAGGGCAGTGCAGTGGTGTTCGGCCAGTGTAGGGGGTCGTGCTGGGGGTGGTGTTTCAGGGTTTAGGGCAGTGCAGTGGTGTTCGGGCGGTGTAGGGTGTCGTGCTGAGGGGTGGTGTTTCAGGGTTTAGGGCAGTGCAGTGGTGTTCGGGCAGTGTAGGGGGTCGTGCAGGGGGTGGTGTTTCAGGGTTTAGGGCAGTGCAGTGGTGTTTGGGCAGTGTAGGGGGTCGTACAGGGGGTGGTGTTTCAGGGTTTAGGGCAGTGCAGTGGTGTTTGGCCAGTGTAGGTGGTCTTGCTGGGGGTGGTGTTTCAGGCTTTAGTGCAGTGGTGTTCGGGCAGTGTAGGGGGTCTTGCTGGGGGTGGTGTTTCAGGGTTTAGGGCAGTGCAGTGGTATTCGGGCAGTGTAGGGGGTCTTGCTGGGGCTGGTGTTTCAGGGTTTAGGGCAGTGGTGTTCAGGCAGTGTAGGGGGTCTTGCTGGGGTTGATGTTTCAGGGTTTAGGGCAGTGCAGTGGTGTTTGGGCAGTGTAGGGGGTCGTGCTGGGGGTGGTGTTTCAGGGTTTAGGGCAGTGCAGTGGTGTTCCGGCAGTCTAGGAGGTCGTGCAGGGGGTGGTGTTTCAGGGTTTAGGGCAGTGCAGTGGTGTTCGGGCAGTGTAGGGGGTCGTGCTGGGGGTGGTGTTTCAGGGTTTAGGGCAGTGCAGTGGTGTTCGGGCAGTGTAGGGTGTCGTGCTGAGGGGTGGTGTTTCAGGGATTAGGGCAGTGCAGTGGTGTTCGGGCAGTGTAGGGGGTCGTGCAGGGGGTGGTGTTTCAGGGTTTAGGGCAGTGCAGTGGTGTTTGGGCAGTGTAGGGGGTCGTGCAGGGGGTGGTGTTTCAGGGTTTTGGGCAGTGCAGTGGTGTTCGGCCAGTATAGGTGGTCTTGCTGGGGGTGGTGTTTCAGGCTTTAGTGCAGTGGTGTTCGGGCAGTGTAGGGGGTCTTGCTGGGGGTGGTGTTTCAGGGTTTAGGGCAGTGCAGTGGTGTTCGGGCAGTGTAGGGGTCTTGCTGGGGCTGGTGTTTCAGGGTTTAGGGCAGTGCAGTGGTTTTTGGGCAGTTTAGGCGGTCGTGCTGGGGCTGGTGTTTCAGGGTTTAGGGCAGTGCAGTGGTGTTCGGGCAGTGTACGGGGTTCTGCTGGGGCTGGTGTTTCAGGGTTTAGGGCAGTGCAGTGGTGTTCGGGCAGTGTAGGGGGTCGTGCTGGGGGTGGTGTTTCAGGGTTTAGGGCAGTGCAGTGGTGTTCGGGCAGTGTAGGGGGTCGTGCTGGGGCTGGTGTTTCATGGTTTAGGGCAGTGCAGTGGTGTTCGGGCAGTGTAGGGGGTCGTGCTGGGGGTGGTGTTTCAGGGTTTAGGGCAGTGCAGTGGTGTTCGGGCAGTGTAGGGGGTCATGCTGGGGGTAGATTTAGGGTTTAGGGTAGTGCAGTGGTGTTTGGGTAGTGTAGGGAGTCGTGCTGGGGGAGTGTTTTAGGGTTTAGGGTAGTGCAGTGGTGTTTGGGTAGTGTAGGGGGTCGTGCTGGGGGTAGTGTTTTAGGGTTTAGGGTAGTGCAGTGGTGTTTGGGTAGTGTAGGGGGTCGTGCTGGGGGTAGTGATTTAGGGTAGTGCAGTGGTGTTTGGGTAGTGTAGGGGGTACTGCTGGGGGTAGTGTTTTAGGGTTTAGGTTAGTGCAGTGGTGTTTGGGTAGTGTAGGGGTACTGCTGGGGGTAGTGTTTTAGGGTTTAGGGTAGTGCAGTGGTGTTTGTGTAGTGTAGGGGGTAGTGTTTTAGGGTTTAGGGTAGTGCAGTGGTGTTTGTGTAGTGTAGGAGGTCGTGTTTTAGGGTTTAGGGTAGTGCAGTGGTCTTTGGGTAGTGTAGGGAGTCATGCGGGGGTAGTGTTTTAGGGTTTAGGGTAGTGCAGTGGTGTTTGGGTAGTGTAGGGGGTCGTGCTGGGGGGAGTGTTTTAGGGTTTAGGGCAGTGCAGTGGTGTTCGGGTAGTGTAAGGGGTCATGCTGGGGGAGTGTTTTAGGGTTTAGGGCAGTGCAGTGGTGTTTGGGTAGTGTAGGGGGTCGTGCTGGGGGAGTGTTTGAGGGTTTAGGGCAGTGCAGTCGTGTTCGGGTAGTGTAGGGGGTTGTGCTGGGGGTAGTATTTTAGGGTTTAGGGTAGTGCAGTGGTGTTCGGGTAGTGTAGGGGGTCGTGCTGGGGGTAGTGTTCTAGGGTTTAGGGCAGTACAGTGGTGTTTGGGCAGTGTAGGGGGTAATGCTGGAGGTGGTGTTTTAGGGTTTAGGGCAGTGCAGTGGTGTTCGGGCAGTGTAGGGGGTCGTGCTGGGGGTGGTGTTTCAGGGTTTAGGGCAGTGCAGTGGTGTTCGGGCAGTGTAGTGGGTGGTGTTTCAGGGTTTAGGGCAGTGCAGTGGTGTTCGGGCAGTGTAGGGGGTGCTGCAGGGGGTGGTGTTTCAGGGTTTAGAGCAGTGCAGTGGTGTTTGGGCAGTGTAGGGGGTCATGCAGGGGGTGGTGTTTCAGGGTTTAGGGCAGTGCAGTGGTGTTCGGGCAGTGTAGGGGTCGTGCTGGGGCAGGTGTTTCAGGGTTTAGGGCAGTACAGTGGTGTTCGGGCAGTGTAGGGGGTCGTGCTGGGGCTGGTGTTTCAGGGTTTAGGGCAGTGCAGTGGTGTTCGGGCAGTGTAGGGGGTCGTGCTGTGGCTGGTGTTTCAGGGTTTAGGGCAGTGCAGTGGTGTTCAGGCAGTGTAGGTGGTCGTGCTGTGGCTAGGGCTGGTGTTTCAGGGTTTAGGGCAGTGCAGTGGTGTTCGGGCAGTGTAGGGGGTCATGCTGGGGCTGGTGTTTCAGGGTTTAGGGCAGTGCAGTGGTGTTTGGGCAGTGTAGGGGGTCTTGCTGGGGCTGGTGTTTCAGAGTCTAGGGCAGTGCAGTGGTGTTCGGGCAGTGTAGGGGGTCTTGCTGGGGCTGGTGTTTCAGGGTTTAGGGCAGTGCAGTGGTGTTCGGGCAGTGTAGGGGGTCGTGCTGGGGGTGGTGTTTCAGGGTTTAGGGCAGTGCAGTGGTGTTTGGGCAGTGTAGGGGGCCATGCTGGGGCTAGTGTTTCAGGATTTAGGGCAGAGCAATGGTGTTCAGGCAGTGTAGGGGGTTTTGCTGGAGGTGGTTTTTCAGGGTTTAGGGCAGTGCAGTGGTGTTCGTGCAGTGTAGGGGGTGGTGTTTCAGGGTTTAGGGCAGTGGTGTTCAGGCAGTGTAGGGGGTCTTGCTGGGGTTGATGTTTCAGGGTTTAGAGCAGTGCAGTGGTGTTCGGGCAGTGTAGGGGGTCGTAGCTGGGGGTGGTGTTTCAGGGTTTAGGGCAGTGCAGTGGTGTTCCGGCAGTGTAGGAGGTCGTGCAGGGGGTGGTGTTTCAGGGTTTAGGGCAGTGCAGTGGTGTTCGGCCAGTGTAGGGGGCGTGCTGGGGGTGGTGTTTCAGGGTTTAGGGCAGTGCAGTGGTGTTCGGGCAGTGTAGGGTGTCGTGCTGAGGGGTGGTGTTTCAGGGTTTAGGGCAGGGCAGTGGTGTTCGGGCAGTGTAGGGGGTAGTGCAGGGGGTGGTGTTTCAGGGTTTAGGGCAGTGCAGTGGTGTTTGGGCAGTGTAGGGGGTCGTGCAGGGGGTGGTGTTTCAGGGTTTAGGGCAGTGCAGTGGTGTTCGGCCAGTGTAGGTGGTCTTGCTGGGGGTGGTGTGTCAGGCTTTAGTGCAGTGGTGTTCGGGCAGTGTAGGGGGTCTTGCTGGGGGTGGTGTTTCAGGGTTTAGGGCAGTGCAGTGGTGTTCGGGCAGTGTAGGGGGTCTTGCTGGGGCTGGTGTTTCAGGGTTTAGGGCAGTGGTGTTCAGGCAGTGTAGGGGGTCTTGCTGGGGTTGATGTTTCAGGGTTTAGGGCAGTGCAGTCGTGTTTGGGCAGTGTAGGGGGTCGTGCTGGGGGTGGTGTTTCAGGGTTTAGGGCAGTGCAGTGGTGTTCCGGCAGTCTAGGAGGTCGTGCAGGGGGTGGTGTTTCAGGGTTTAGGGCAGTGCAGTGGTGTTCGGGCAGTGTAGGGGGTCGTGCTGGGGGTGGTGTTTCAGGGTTTAGGGCAGTGCAGTGGTGTTCGGGCAGTGTAGGGTGTCGTGCTGAGGGGTGGTGTTTCAGGGATTAGGGCAGTGCAGTGGTGTTCGGGCAGTGTAGGGGGTCGTGCAGGGGGTGGTGTTTCAGGGTTTAGGGCAGTGCAGTGGTGTTTGGGCAGTGTAGGGGGTCGTGCAGGGTTGGTGTTTCAGGGTTTAGGGCAGTGCAGTGGTGTTCGGCCAGTATAGGTGGTCTTGCTGGGGGTGGTGTTTCAGGCTTTAGTGCAGTGGTGTTCGGGCAGTGTAGGGGGTCTTGCTGGGGGTGGTGTTTCAGGGTTTAGAGCAGTGCAGTGGTGTTCGGGCAGTGTAGGGGGTCTTGCTGGGGCTGGTGTTTCAGGGTTTAGGGCAGTGCAGTGGTTTTTGGGCAGTGTAGGCGGTCGTGCTGGGGCTGGTGTTTCAGGGTTTAGGGCAGTGCAGTGGTGTTCGGGCAGTGTACGGGGTTGTGCTGGGGCTGGTGTTTCAGGGTTTAGGGCAGTGCAGTGGTGTTCGGGCAGTGTAGGGGGTCGTGCTGGGGGTGGTGTTTCAGGGTTTAGGGCAGTGCAGTGGTGTTCGGGCAGTGTAGGGGGTCGTGCTGGGGCTGGTGTTTCATGGTTTAGGGCAGTGCAGTGGTGTTCGGGCAGTGTAGGGGGTCGTGCTGGGGCTGGTGTTTCAGGGTTTAGGGCAGTGCAGTGGTGTTCGGGCAGTGTAGGGGGTCATGCTGGGGGTAGATTTAGGGTAGTGCAGTGGTGTTTGGGTAGTGTAGGGAGTCGTGCTGGGGGAGTGTTTTAGGGTTTAGGGTAGTGCAGTGGTGTTTGGGTAGTGTAGGGGGTCGTGCTGGGGGTAGTGTTTTAGGGTTTAGGGTAGTGCAGTGGTGTTTGGGTAGTGTAGGGGGTCGTGCTGGGGGTAGTGATTTAGGGTAGTGCAGTGGTGTTTGGGTAGTGTAGGGGGTACTGCTGGGGGTAGTGTTTTAGGGTTTAGGTTAGTGTAGTGGTGTTTGGGTAGTGTAGGGGTACTGCTGGGGGTAGTGTTTTAGGGTTTAGGGTAGTGCAGTGGTGTTTGTGTAGTGTAGGGGGTAGTGTTTTAGGGTTTAGGGTAGTGCAGTGGTGTTTGTGTAGTGTAGGAGGTCGTGTTTTAGGGTTCAGGGTAGTGCAGTGGTCTTTGGGTAGTGTAGGGAGTCATGCGGGGGTAGTGTTTTAGGGTTTAGGGTAGTGTAGGGGTCATGCGGGGGGTAGTGTTTTAGGGATTAGGGTAGTGCATTGGTGTTTGGGTAGTGTAGGGGGTCATGCGGTGGGTAGTGTTTTAGGGTTTAGAGCAGTGCAGTGGTGTTTGGGTAGTGTAGGGGGTCGTGCTGGGGGTAGTGTTTTAGGGTTTAGGGCAGTGCAGTGGTGTTTGGGTAGTGTAGGGGGTCGTGCTGGGGGGAGTGTTTGAGGGTTTAGGGCAGTGCATTCGTGTTCGGGTAGTGTAGGGGGTTGTGCTGGGGGTAGTATTTTAGGGTTTAGGGTAGTGCAGTGGTGTTCGGGTAGTGTAGGGGGTCATGCTGGGGGTAGTGTTCTAGGGTTTAGGGCAGTACAGTGGTGTTTGGGCAGTGTAGGGGGTAATACTGGAGGTGGTGTTTTAGGGTTTAGGGCAGTGCAGTGGTGTTCGGGCAGTGTAGGGGGTCGTGCTGGGGGTGGTGTTTCAGGGTTTAGGGCAGTGCAGTGGTGTTCAGGCAGTGTAGGGGGTGGTGTTTCAGGGTTTAGGGCAATGCAGTGGTGTTCGGGCAGTGTAGGGGGTCGTGCAGGGGGTGGTGTTTCAGGGTTTAGGGCAGTGGTGTCCGGGCAGTGTAGGGGGTCGTGCTGGGGGTGGTGTTTCAGGGTTTGGGGCAGTGCAGTGGTGTTCGAGCAGTAAAGGGGGTCGTGCTGGGGGTGGTGTTTCAGGGTTTAGGGCAGTGCAGTGGTGTTCGGGCAGTGTAGGGGGCGGTGCAGGGGGTGGTGTTTCAGGGTTTAGGGTAGTGCAGTGGTGTTCGGGCAGTGTAGGGGGTGCTGCAGGGGGTGGTGTTTCAGGGTTTAGGGCAGTGCAGTGGTGTTTGGGCAGTGTAGGGGGTCATGCAGGGGGTGGTGTTTCAGGGTTTAGGGCAGTGCAGTGGTGTTCGGGCAGTGTAGGGGTCGTGCTGGGGCAGGTGTTTCAGGGTTTAGGGCAGTACAGTGGTGTTCGGGCAGTGTAGGGGGTCGTGCTGGGGCTGGTGTTTCAGGGTTTAGGGCAGTGCAGTGGTGTTCGGGCAGTGTAGGGGGTCGTGCTGTGGCTGGTGTTTCAGGGTTTAGGGCAGTGCAGTGGTGTTCAGGCAGTGTAGGTGGTCGTGCTGGGGCTGGTGTTTCAGGGTTTAGGGCAGTGCAGTGGTGTTCGGGCAGTGTAGGGGTCATGCTGGGGCTGGTGTTTCAGGGTTTAGGGCAGTGCAGTGGTGTTCGGGCAGTGTAGGGGGTCTTGCTGGGGCTGGTGTTTCAGAGTCTAGGGCAGTGCAGTGGTGTTCGGGCAGTGTAGGGGGTCTTGCTGGGGCTGGTGTTTCAGGGTTTAGGGCAGTGCAGTGGTGTTCGGGCAGTGTAGGGGGTCGTGCTGGGGGTGGTGTTTCAGGGTTTAGGGCAGTGCAGTGGTGTTTGGGCAGTGTAGGGGGTCATGCTGGGGCTAGTGTTTCAGGATTTAGGGCAGAGCAATGGTGTTCAGGCAGTGTAGGGGGTTTTGCTGGAGGTGGTGTTTCAGGGTTTAGGGCAGTGCAGTGGTGTTCGTGCAGTGTAGGGGGTGGTGTTTCAGGGTTTAGGGCAGTGGTATTCAGGCAGTGTAGGGGGTCTTGCTGGGGTTGATGTTTCAGGGTTTAGAGCAGTGCAGTGGTGTTCGGCAGTGTAGGGGGTCGTGCTGGGGGTGGTGTTTCAGGGTTTAGGGCAGTGCAGTGGTGTTCCGGCAGTGTAGGAGGTCGTGCAGGGGGTGGTGTTTCAGGGTTTAGGGCAGTGCAGTGGTGTTCGGCCAGTGTAGGGGGTCGTGCTGGGGGTGGTGTTTCAGGGTTTAGGGCAGTGCAGTGGTGTTCGGGCAGTGTAGGGGGTCGTGCTGGGGGTGGTGTTTCAGGGTTTAGGGCAGTGCAGTGGTGTTCAGGCAGTGTAGGGGGTGGTGTTTCAGGGTTTAGGGCAGTGCAGTGGTGTTCGGGCAGTGTAGGGGGTCGTGCAGGGGGTGGTGTTTCAGGGTTTAGGGCAGTGGTGTTCGGGCAGTGTAGGGGGTCGTGCTGGGGGTGGTGTTTCAGGGTTTGGGGCAGTGCAGTGGTGTTCGAGCAGTAAAGGGGGTAGTGCTGGGGGTGGTGTTTCAGGGTTTAGGGCAGTGCAGTGGTGTTCGGGCAGTGTAGGGGGCAGTGCAGGGGTGGTGTTTCAGGGTTTAGGGCAGTGCAGTGGTGTTCGGGCAGTGTAGGGGGTGCTGCAGGGGGTGGTGTTTCAGGGTTTAGGGCAGTGCAGTGGTGTTTGGGCAGTGTAGGGGGTCATGCAGGGGGTGGTGTTTCAGGGTTTAGGGCAGTGCAGTGGTGTTCGGGCAGTGTAGGGGTCGTGCTGGGGCAGGTGTTTCAGGGTTTAGGGCAGTACAGTGGTGTTCGGGCAGTGTAGGGGGTCGTGCTGGGGCTGGTGTTTCAGGGTTTAGGGCAGTGCAGTGGTGTTCGGGCAGTGTAGGGGGTCGTGCTGTGGCTGGTGTTTCAGGGTTTAGGGCAGTGCAGTGGTGTTCAGGCAGTGTAGGTGGTCGTGCTGGGGCTGGTGTTTCAGGGTTTAGGGCAGTGCAGTGGTGTTCGGGCAGTGTAGGGGGTCATGCTGGGGCTGGTGTTTCAGGGTTTAGGGCAGTGCAGTGGTGTTCGGGCAGTGTAGGGGGTCTTGCTGGGGCTGGTGTTTCAGAGTCTAGGGCAGTGCAGTGGTGTTCGGGCAGTGTAGGGGGTCTTGCTGGGGCTGGTGTTTCAGAGTTTAGTGCAGTGCAGTGGTGTTCGTGCAGTGTAGGGGGTGGTGTTTCAGGGTTTAGGGCAGTGGTGTTCAGGCAGTGTAGGGGGTCTTGCTGGGGTTGATGTTTCAGGGTTTAGAGCAGTGCAGTGGTCTTCGGGCAGTGTAGGGGGTCGTGCTGGGGGTGGTGTTTCAGGGTTTAGGGCAGTGCAGTGGTGTTCCGGCAGTGTAGGAGGTTGTGCAGGGGGTGGTGTTTCAGGGTTTAGGGCAGTGCAGTGGTGTTCGGCCAGTGTAGGGGGTCGTGCTGGGGGTGGTGTTTCAGGGTTTAGGGCAGTGCAGTGGTGTTCGGGCAGTGTAGGGTGTCGTGCTGAGGGGTGGTGTTTCAGGGTTTAGGGCAGTGCAGTGGTGTTCGGGCAGTGTAGGGGGTCGTGCAGGGGGTGGTGTTTCAGGGTTTAGGGCAGTGCAGTGGTGTTTGGGCAGTGTAGGGGGTCGTACAGGGGGTGGTGTTTCAGGGTTTAGGGCAGTGCAGTGGTGTTCGGCCAGTGTAGGTGGTCTTGCTGGCTCCTACTGCCGGGCCACGCTCGCAGGCTCCGCAGGCTCTGAGGGAGCTTGTCCTTAAAGCTGCTTGCGGCCCAGCGTTCGACTGCACGCCATGGCTTGGAGGTCATTCCCGGTCGGGGGCAGTTCCCGGCACTGCTCCAAGAGATCTAAGTTCTCGTCCTCCCACTTGAAGTTATCGGAAGTCCCCGGTCGGGTAAGAGCACTAAGAAGCACAAGAAGCGTGCTTCAACATCTCCCCCGTCCATTGGCCGGCGTGCTGGAGGAGCCTCAACACCCCTAGGCCCTCTGGAACTCGCCTGGATCAGCCTGCGCTTCCCTGCCTTTCCAGGGACCGGAGTGACCCCTGCCCAGTTAAAAGACTATGATGCCATGTGCCTCATATTTAGGTGACCAGACCCTCCGCGTGCCTTTTGGCTGAGGCTTGAGTTGCTTCCTGCTCTGGTTCTGCGCCGGCAGCTCCGGCGCCCATGTGCCCTGCAATGGATTCGGACCGATGCTGGTCATTCCCTGGGCCTTCCCTGGCCCCCGATCAAGGACTCCCAGCACCGCTAGTGCCCCCGGTAGTGCCATTCCCCGTTCTCATTACTGACGACCCGGAGAAAGCTGGATCTCAGCGCCATCGACTCAGATTCCGGCACCAACAAAACTATTGGGTCTAGGTCGATTCTTCAGCGCTTCTTTGAGGGCTAGGAATGGAAGATGATTGGGAGGTCGCAGGATCGTTTACAAGACCAGCCTGAGCACGAGATGGACTGGTATGAGAGGTGGGCAAGGACGGTGACCTGGATACCTTTCTCCCCCTACCGTGGCTACGGAGGAGGGCGCTTCATATGCTATATGATGGTGAGAAACAATACC